>CAWUFW010006966.1:143290-465790 GCA_963921515.1 Calotriton arnoldi | reverse complement strand
AGAGCATCCAGATGCAAACGGGCATATGTGAATGTATGGTGAATTACGACACAAATGTGCCGCTATGGTCTAGGGCCAACAGGTCTGGCACATCAAACTCAATTCCAAGGCACACTTATGAAGGGAACAATACAGGTCTTCAGACCTTGAAGCAGACCTCAGGTGATATTGTTATTGCAAGAAATCCACACTACTGACGCATTCCTACTTGTGCGCAAAGAGAAATTCAGGCTCAGGACGTCGTTGCGCCCTGTTTTTCAAACTGCTGAATCCTTTATTAGATGAGAGCAAACATTGCTCACTCTTAATTTTCAGCATGCAATATCCTTCAGAAAGGAGATGGCGTGAGTAAAGCTTTTCGGCAAAAAACAGTCCTAGAAAAGCTGTTTGTACATTAATTCACACTCAGTATAGCCAAAATATCCATCACTGAAAAAGCACAGATTCCGCGCACAAACAATACTGATACCAGTGCTTTTGAGCCCCACCTTACGAGCAACATGGAGTTAGGCAGTGTGAGGGACAATGCTCTCAAGGTCAGACAAAGACACACGCATAGGTGAGCATGAAGGCCTCAAGAAATAATCCACTATTAAAGTACCTTTCACCAGGAGCAACCCATGACCCAGTTTAACACCCAGCAGCATCAACGGGGCACTGAAAAAGTTGAACGTTGAACAATGTCAAGGAAACTATCTCAATGTTAGTAATAAACTTCATTTTCCATTTATTGCCTGTCATCTCCAACACAGAGCTCTCGTGTGACTTTTACAGCTAGTTTTCACCTCAGTGGTGGCTGCTGGGTGTGTAGCACCCCACTAGAGGTTTTACTTGAATTGCTGTGAGTGAGGAGAACATGACACTAAGTACTGAAGCAATGAAGACGGTAGTAGCCTTGATACACTTTGAATAGAATACACAATGTGATATCGTATAATATTGTTTACAGAATGAATTATGAGTGAAAAATAATTCTATTCTGCATATTTCAATTGCATCATTTGCTAGTTGTGTGCCTAGAAAAGACATGCACCTGCCCCCTTTGGTCCCTGATCAAGCAGGAACGATACTAGGTTACAAAAAGGTATATTTCAAAATATAATTTGTAATATCTCCCATCCCACCTTCCTTAGCCTACATTTGGACATGCCATGCACAACTCAGAAAAGAATTACCAACTCAGAAAAGAATTCCCCCATTTCATAACGCTTTTCATGAATTTCCCTATTTCATAACGTGCTTAACAAATTCATTCACTTCATTTTCTTTCTTCCAACGCAGCAAACCAAAGTGCAAATCTTTCCCCAACTTAAAAAGTTCTTTGTAGAGTCAAAGCAGATAGTAAAACAAAAGGGTGGATTCCTATTGCATCCTCTTTTACTTGGATTCTTTTTTAAATGCTGGGTTTATTCTTAAATCTTTTCTGCTTATAAAACCCTTCCAGGATAAACAGCTCTGTAGCAAAAGCTGAAATATGCATTTGAGTACATTTCCTGTGATACATTTAATTTCTGATCGCATCTTGGCATTCGTCATCACTGCATATATATTTCTTGATGAAGATGTGTATGGCAGGTCACTGAAAACGGTTTCTAGTATTTGCAAGAAGCGTGGGCCTTTTAGCAGGAAACCCAATATACAAACTGATGGTTGCAGGACTGGCAAGGAACCCTTCAACTTCAATATTGCAACATGGGAAGGGGAACCAGGTGATTCATTAGCAGTTAAAGGTATGCCCAGGTACAGCTGCTCTGGCATGCTTCCGGGCGCAGGCAAGCAATGAATGCCGAAAACAAGAGCCTTGTTTTCTAGCGCTGTGTTCTCAGCAGGAAGCCACACCTCCTGCCTGCTTTGCATAACTGTTAGATATGAGGACAAAAGAACTTGATTGTGAGGCTGGTAATGGTTATAAACAATAAACACATCTCAGAGTTACTGATTAACTGAAAAGGCATTGCTCATTTATGTAAGCTGCTACCGCTCACATTCTATCAAGACTGACAAATGATCATGGTGCGCGTACCCAAGGAAACACCAATCCACATGCACATGCACACTCTCTCTTGTTTGCTCCCTCAGGCTCTATCTCGTTTCTCTCTTTCACTCTTGCTCTCTTTCTTTACTCTCTCTCTTGCCCTCTCTCTTGCTTTCTCTTTTACTCTCTGTCTCACTCTATCTCTCACTTCTTAGTCCAAAAAACGCCTGTGTTGTTTTACAGCAGCAAAGCTTACTCAAAGAAGATGGATTGCGCTTTTATTTATTCAGCAAGTAATAATTAATTTTTGAATTTATCTTCACAGCTGCTATAGTGGTACTATTTTGTATTTTGTGAGAGCGCATTACTCTTGCACCAGGTTTCCTTGAAATGTGGTGGTGAACATTCTCAGTAGTAATGAAAAAGATCTGAAGCTAGGGTGAAAACTGGTTGAAACACTGGTATCACCTTCCCACTCTGGCCCATTGTACAAAATCATGCTCTTGTGCCAGGAATGAGGCATTTGCCCATGGGCACTGGCATCACCTATGCCAAGTGATGCATCACAAAAGAGTACACCGGACACTTTCATTTGCAGCTTCAATTGGTGCTCTAGATGCAACCCAACACCTTCACCTGGTCAATGATGCATTCTACTTTGCCGAAGTGTAACACTGACAGATCACCTCTCCCTACCTCTTAGTGGCATACTTACAAACTGTGTCTCCTCCCAGGCCCCCTTCCAGTGCAAGCTTTGGGCTGCTACGTCGCATATACGTAGAGCTGGTGGCACTACTGATCTTCGTGTGTGGCTGGAGGGCTGCCTCTTGGCCATGGGTGTGGAAATTAGGCCAAAGTCCTTCACCACAACCTCAGGGGCATGGGGCAGGGCAATGTAGTGGAAGAACTGAAGGTGGTGATAAGACAGGTTCAGTCACATAAATGGAGAGGATTCCATCTTAATACCGACTCCAGAATATGTTGCTACTAGAATATTGTTGAGAAAATATCGAGGACAAAAATATCATGAAGGTAATTTTATATAGGTAAGTACAGAATTATTTTACTTAACTCCACATATAAGCATGCTGTGATGATGTATATATCTTCAAGGTACATAGGATTGGAGTTAATAGTAAATCTATACTGACCTATAGGCACTTGTCTTCAGGGTATTTAGGTATGTGATATCTTGTCCATGATATTCTAGTAGCGCAATGTTTCTGAAGATGATATTAGGACATACATTCTGATGGAGGAGTCATTAGAAGACAAGAGGGGTGAAGTAGGTGATGAGATACCGCACCAGGAAACAGAGTTGGAGGGGAAGAAAGATGGAATGTGTGGCAGGAGGTGGAAGAACTAGAAAGGCTTAAGTGGGGGAGGAGTAAAGG
Source organism: Calotriton arnoldi (assembly GCA_963921515.1). Lineage (NCBI taxonomy): Eukaryota > Metazoa > Chordata > Amphibia > Caudata > Salamandridae > Calotriton > Calotriton arnoldi. Next base: position 462,421 of record CAWUFW010006966.1, on the reverse strand, counting down.
CATGAGCACAAAACTGAGGTGCTCTGGTAACATCCACCAAAAAAAGAGGCAAATAAAACCAACAGAGAAACTACCTGATCCATAGAAAAAACAGTTCAAGGGAAAAAAAACATGAAAAGCATTCATCAACGTTCATTCATTAGCATTGAGAATGTCATTCATTTTGAATATTTCCGAGGAAAGTGTTCATCAGAAGAGATTTGTCCTTTTTGTTTTCTCAATATACTTTTTTTAACTAAAAAAGAAGAGATTTGTCCTAATAGATTTGCTAACATTGGCTTTTCCTCCAGATCATATAGAACTCTCTTTTTCCATTAAATATAGCCTGTATAAATTTAAATAGAGTCTCTTTTAAAGTCTGAAAGTCTTTTGGAGGTGATAATACACACAAAGCATTCATACTCACACACAAACATGCATTCAGAAACAAGCACTTGCACACAGGCACAGACACACGCTCTCACATGTCTGCCACCAATATGCCTCCCATGTGCAAGGGCTGTCAATGCAAAGAAGTGACTGCTGCAAAGTTTTTCTGACCCCTATTAATTCTGCGCTCATATGACATTTTTTCTCAAGTCCCTGTATTTCAGGTAAAATAAATAAGTTGAATCGAATATGGCATCACTGAGGGCAAAGGTTAGAACAGAAATCCTCTTAAAAGGTTAAGAAGGTCTTGTCAACGCCGGATTCAATAACATCTTGATGGAATTCTGGCTTGCTATTTACCAGTCATAACAACTGGCTTAGACAAACACTTATTTATCTTCATTACAAAAAGAAAGAACACTCCCCTGCTTGTTAGCATGTGTTCAATTAGGAGGAGGTTTAAGATATGCGTTAAAGAGTTCCATAATCTTAATTTCAATTCCTCCTTTTCACTTAATAGTAGACATTCATTAAGACCCACACACTGTAATAAATTATAATAATTTTCAAACAAGAATTAAATTACTAGGTACCTACCAAAGGAGGCATTTTTTTCTTAGGTACCCTGTAATCTAACTGTCAGGTTTCAAATATATCCCCAATCAACTCTTCACAACATTCACATTTATTCAACTATGCTAAATTAATAAAAGGTGTGAATAATGCTGGCAAAATTGATCATTATTGCTCATGTAGATTTACAAAATTATAAAGCAATTTAAATTGTAAAGGGAAGCGAGAGAAACTATTACATGCCCTTGTGAATAAATCTACAGTAATCGGTGTGTTTTTTTTTAAATCCGTATTGCAACTTCTGGAAAATAATCAGAGACGAGCAGCAGGATAAGAAAGTGATATTTCTACAGTGGTTTTCAACTTAAGTTGCTCTGCATACCACTTGGCAAACATTTCAGATAAACAGATACTTATCTTTACTTTACAACGGGTCTCCCTTTCTCATTTCTGGTGAGGTTGTAAGAGCCTGACAGCGGAGTGCTTCAAACCCCCATCCCCTCTTTCATGCAGATCGCGCAACAACCACAACATATTTAGTCTTGTCAACATTCTGTATGTCCATCCAGAATAGATATTATTTTAAAACCTCTAGCTGTCCAGTCATCTGCGCATGGGTGAGGAACATGTAACACTGCCAGGTACAGCCACACCGTTTCCACTGTTTCCATTGTTTCCACATCTTTGATAGCTTTTAGATTGTGATACTTCATACAGTTTGAATACCTAGCTTTGGGTTCCTAAGACACTCCCTTCTAGCTACTGAGAAAGGTATTAACATTGACACAAACTCAACAGTCCAAGATAGCACTATCTGCATGTTGGCAACAAGAATTGATGAATAGTGATTCTCAGGAAAATGTATACAGTTACTCGCCCGATGTGTTATAGTCCCAAACAAGAATAAAAAATCCAAATAATTAATTTGATCTTATTACTCCTACATTGTATTACTTCAAAAATGCAAAATTTCAGTTTTTCACTTCTTTCTTTATTTCTTTTTTTAGAACTTCAAATTGTTCCACCGCTATTCTCCTGCTATCTTCACCCTTTTTAGTTTCCAATGTTTTTAATTTATGTGTTTTTCTTTACCGTCTTTTTTCTCTTGCTTCAACTCTCTTTTTAGGTCAAACCTGGGCAGCGCATGTGCTGCGCTGCAAGGCATGCTGTATTCGAGTATGGACTTGATGCTCAGCCCACTTTCCGCCCATATTTTTCATTGGTGTGTGTCATTGTCCTTTGTAAATACTGGTTTCTGATTCGTTAATAGGCTTGTTAGTCCCTCCTTAGTACCCCATTGTCTTCATTTGTAACCTCCCATGAGGATTGGCCCTTTTATTTCTGTTGTTCCACGGTATGTCTTATTTAGTCTGTAAGCACTGTTTTCTTTAATGAGTTTCTCCTACTGCAGGCACCACATGCTTTCCTGCAACATTTAGTGCGTCATGTGCACTTTCACTTTTGAAGCAGCCCGGGACAATGGCAGCCGATTCTTTGAAATGAAATAGGTCTTGCTTTTTCAAGAGTTTGAGCTATTGGCATTGTAAATGACAATGCCTTTTATGTATGTTTTAATTATCAAAACAGATAAATAAAATGCATTGTCATTTACAATGCCAATAGCTTAAACTCTCAAAAATGCGAGACCTATTGCATTACAAATGCTTGCTTTCTTTTACATGCTGTTACCCCATCCTTTTTAAGTATTTGCTTTTTAGTTTCTTTTTAAGTTTTTCTATTTTTTTCTAATAGGTCAACCTCAAATCTCCTTCTTTTCCCTTTCTCTCCTCACTTCTTTTTTATGTCTTTATATTTTCCTGATCCTCTCCTTCCTATTGTTCCCTTTTTGATTTCTTTTTTCAAAGTTTGAATCACATAAGAAGGGTTGTATTTCGAATTGATACTTTCTCACTGTTGAAGTAGTACCAGAATAAGTTTAGTAGATTTTGACAAACCATGCTTTTGTTCATAGAGATCTTTGAATTACCCAGTAAGAGAATATGCATCTGGACTGGAAGTGAAATGTATATTTGTAGATTTTTTTTATATCATCCTGATAATGGTTTACACTGGTGTGCATGCTCTGCGCCTTCCAAATGTTCATCTTGTCACATGAACTGCAAGGCAATGTATTTTAGTGCTAACACACATGCCTACAATGCTTACAAACTGTGATATCCTTCTCCATTTACAGATGCAAATATAGTTTTCACCCAAATTTTAAAGTTCTTCTCACTTTTGTTATTTGTTGATTAAGTTTCAATGGCCCTTTTTGCAGGTTTATCCCCACACTTTTTGCCTTTTGCTTCCTATTTTTTTAACCCTGTTTTTGTTGGCTATAGGATTCTGGGCACTTTACCACTGCTGATCAGTGCTAAAGTGCATATGCTCTCTGTGTAAATTGTGATTTCCATTGGTTCTTCCTGATTGGCATATTTGATTTACTACTAAGTCCCTAGTAAAGTGCACTGAGTGTGCCAGGGCCTGTAAATCAAACACTACTAATGGGCCTGCAGCACTGGTTGTGCCACCCATATGAGTAGCCCTGTAAATGTGTCTCAGACCTACCACTGTAGTGTCTGTGTGCACAGTTTGTAAACTGCCATGTTGACCTGGCAAGTGCACCCACTTGCAAGGCCCAAACCTTCCCTTTTCTTACATGTAAGGCACCCCTTAGGTCGGCCCAAGGGACCCCCATGGGCAGGGTGCAGTGTACGTGAAAGGTAGGACATGTACTGGTGTGTGTGTGACATGCCCTGATAGTGAAATACTGTGTATTTAGTTTTTCACTGTTGAAAGGCTGGCTGTCCCATATGCTATCATTGGGGTTGCACTGTAACATTTTACATGTGTAACTTTCAATTGGGACAAGATGTAAAAATGGAGTTTAGGCTCTCTGAACTCAGAATTTAATAGCACACCTTTAAATAAAGGCGTTTTTTATATTGTGTGTTTGAAAATGGCACTTTTAGAAAGTGGGCATTTTCTTGCTTTACCATTATGTGTGCCTCTGACTGTTTGTGTTTTCAGTGTCTGGTTTTGGAGTGACAGGAGCTGGGGATGTGCATTCACTCTAGACAGTCACAAGGAGGGTTGAGGTGTGTCGTGACTTGCCTGGGTGACTCATCGCTGGGCTGAATAGACCTGGTCTGCATTTAGAATGGTGGGAGGAGTTTCGCTAGCATCTGAATAGACTGTGTCTCCTTTGCACAATGCTGTCTCCACCCCCTGCGGTCATGCTGGGCCAGGAAGAACAGAACTGGTTTGGACTGAGGTCAGAGACTCTGCCACAAAGAGAAAAATTGCAAAATGGAGTATGAGACCTAAAACTCCAAGACTTTAGATTACTTCAGGAAACAAGAGGACCCTGCCAAGAAGAAGAGCGGAAGGACTCTGTGAGGAGCGCTGCCTTGTCTGTGTGAGTGGTGGGTTGGCCTGCAGTTGTTGGTTCTGTCTGTGGTGGGGAAAAATAACTGACTCTTTTTGCCCTGCAGTGGTATCCTGCTTGTGAAGAATCTCCAAGGGCTTGTGTGCTCTTGCCTCCTGTTGGAAGTCTCAGGGAGATAAAAGACTTCAGGAAAATATCCTGGCTGGATAGGACCTGCCTGGGAGGAGAACTGGAGAAGCTGTGTGAGAAGCACTACCCCATTTGTGTGTGGGGTAGGACAGCCTGAAGGGCCTGCTCCTGCCTGGAGCAGAAGAAGGGCTGGACTGTCCTTCACCCTTTTGATATAAGGAAACATGTTTCAGAGATTCCCTAACCAATTCGTGCTAAGCGCTGCCTCCCAGCTTGTGTAGCACTGTCTTGAGGCAATGTTTCCTTGTGTACCACCAGTAGCGCATGTGGAGCACTGTGTGAGGGCTGATGAGGCGAAGCGCTGGAGGATGCGTTGCTCCAGACATCTTCCCTGTCGCACGCCGCATAGACGGTGCGAGTATCAGCTGGAGGAACCGTGAGGAGAAGGAGTTCACATCGGGGTCTCCTGACACGGCCGGGCATGGGAAAGGTTGCCTAGCAATCCTTGGCAACGGAGTGCAGCCCGCCCGATGCTCAGGAGAATGTGGAAGCTGGCTTGGAGCCGCTACCGCTGTTGAGCCTTGTGGGAGAGGCCCGCCTACATCAACAGCGGGCAAGCCCCTGCGGGAGACATGGGCCGACCTGCCTGCACCCCAGCAAGCACCGCAGCCGTTACCAGCAGTGCCAGAGGCATTGTTGTTGTTGAAACGGCGCAAGGGAGATCAAGGTACTGACCCCTCCCCCGTCAACCGCACAAGACCGGGAGAGGTCTCCGACGCGTTCCTTGGCATTACCTACAGCTAAACAGTGCAATCGTGGGCAGCTGCCTTATTATGTGCCTTCGGGGCATAGTGGGCCCCACTAGTCGGAGAGGAAAGTAATCATCCACGGAGCTACAGCTAGGCTCGTTCCCCCACCAGTATTACCCTGTTGCTGATAATATGCGCGCAGGCATCCCTGTGGCCTGAGCGAGGTTAAGAGCTTAATGTACTTGAGCTCTACATACTACGGTCTGCATTTTCATGCCCTGAGATATGAATTCATTTTGTGCTTATACCATGTATTGACAGGATAACATGTCTTATTGCAGGAGCTGCATAACATGTACAGCAATGGTGTAAGGTGTTGTTATGCATAATGTTTTCATGATAGTATTTTTATGATTTGTGCAACTTATAAGTACCTACCTAGTGCACTAACTATTCTGTTTTTGACAATTTCCTTATGGCAAACTGATTTATGTAAATGATGTAATTGTGGTCTAATGTGTTTTATATATAATATAGATTACATTTTTATATAACCTTGTGTGCTGTCTCATTTGTGGTGTGCCTAGTGGGTCACAGGTGTGTGTGTGTGTTGTGCAAACGCTTTACACATTGGCTCTGGGATATGCCTGACTGCTCTGCCAAGCTACCAAGGGGGTGAGCAGGGGTTATCTAGGGTGTGTAACTAACTCCCTTACCCTGACTAGAGTGGTGGGTTCTGCCTGGCTGAGGTGCATACCCTAGCCAATCAGAAACCCAATTTCTAACAACTGGAGTACCAAAATATTTACAGGAATGAAAGGCAAGATATGGAAACCCTCTATCATGACAGGAAAGATGCTGCCCACTCAAGACCAGGACACTGCACCCATTCAATGCTAGAATGCTAGAATAGAATACAGTAGTTATTCAATATTCAATATGGGGCATTTGAGACATTCATCCACCAGTACCACATTTTTCAAAACTATTTGTAAAAAAGGGATGTTGGATAGTGAGTGGCAACTTGAAAGCTAGTTAACATCAACCCCAAACATTCTCTTTAGCTGGCACATATGAATCCTTTTGGGGGAGTACTGACAGAATATCATTACTCAAAATGTCATCTTCCAAAAATATTGTAGCCAGCATGTAGACCACCACAATATTGTGAATGTAAGTACGCAGAGTTAAGTATACATTTACTGTACTTAACTCCACATGTTTAAGCCTTGAAGAAATATCTATTGTAATAGGACTCACACATGTATCACTAGAAAGGTTATGCTGACTTGTATACACTTACCTTCTTAATATCATGGTAGTCAATATTCTGGCTATGTTATTTTTCCAGGGCAATATTTAAAATTCAGTAATGTGGTAGGATATCCTTTTGGGGACCTGGAATCGTGTTAATCACTGGTAGCAAAAAGTAGTGGTTCAAATATGACGTGGGCAAGTTAGAAAAGACAAAGACTGAGCTTCTAGCTGCTCTAAATCATCAGGCCAGCTGTCACCCAAAAGCAAATGGGTGGGTCTGCTGACATTTTCCAGAACAAAAGATGCTTCTGGGTTGAGACTCAAAATAGAATAGATATTTGTGCCAAGGTCATCTGTGCTTATTTGTTTCAGCCCAAAATGGGTATAATTCCAACCTTTGTTACACAAGGGAATTTTCTGTACATAAATGCAAACTATTTCAAAGTGAACTTTAGCCATGCCAAAGATTATGGCCAGTGTGCCCCCTATTCATAATGGTACAATGTTTTTCTCAGTGCATTCTTTGCTATGTCAATCTTTTCAATAGCACATTTTCTTAATTGGACACATGATGGTACCATAGAAACATTGGACAGCATAGGAGAGCTCTTTCCAAAATCACGTTGAACCTTAAATTCATCTCTGTGCCGTTTCTTCTTTAAATAAATGAAGCTTTATGAAGAGGACAACTCCACCACAACACTACTTGTGATTGATTGCAACATCTACTAGGACCACTACACCTTTCATCAAGGATTGTGTGTAGCAAGAGGTTATTTGGGCAACAATTAGCTCCTTCAGACTTGACTTGCTCTACAAGACCCTCTACCAGAGGATTTAATTTTGGAAACTGAGAGCTTCTTTTATGACAATTAAAAACAAATTTCCAAGACTTCAATGCATTATAGATGACTCTCAAACATATTTTATTGATGTGCAGTGCTTATTCATGATCAAAGTAACATGCACCTATTCATGTATAATTATATTGTGATGATGTTAGGTACAGAACCAAGGAACAGGCCTTTTATGCTTATATCAACAATTAATTAAAGTATGCTGCAAACTGTGCCAAGATTACAAACGCCCAATATACGATTTACACCAGCTACTCTCTCCTAGCCAGTTAAGTGACAAAAGTAGAATCAGTGAGCCATGAAACAGCAGTTCATTAGACCATTAAATATTTATTATGCCTGAACGAAATTTCAATTATGCCATCGTAATTTCAGAAATTTTGTGTTGCATCTGTTAGGCAAAGTTCTAGAAATTACGCCATGTTGCATAATTATGCATAATTATGCCATTTCCAGCAAACTTTAGCATAGGAACATTGTGAATGACTAAACTACAAGCCTGAATTTGTGGTAAAATATAGCACTAAATGTATTACATGTACATTTGTGCCTTTTTCCCGAAATTATGCGAAATTACTCAAATTTCTCACACCCCTAATATTTATCATGCACACTTTCCATTCTGGTAACATCAGTAGTACTTTTTTACCTGTTGGGTGTACCTGAGTTGGCCATCTGCTGGCAGGATGGGGGTGGAGCTGAGCACCTCCCCACTTACACCTCAATAGCCTATGCTTTGTCTGCAAACAAAGGGTGTAATGACCCTGCATTGTCACTTCAGCCAGCTTGTAACCAGGGCGGGAAAGGCAGGGCATTCCAAGCACTTCAAAACCTCTGTCTAGATGCTTCTCCCACCTTCCAGAACCAGGGCACCAGGGTATAAAAGAAGGACATCAGCCAGCAACTCTTCAGTACACTTCAGGACCTGTGAACACTCTGTCGGGAAGAAGGACTGCTGTGCTGATGAAGGACTGCTACTCTGCTGGACTACTTCTTTGCTGTGCTAACTTGCTGACTGCTGCCCTCCTGCCTTGGTGAGACCTGCATCTCTTGAACCCAGAACCCAGAGTGACTCCAAGGGCTAGTCAGCTGGCCTCCTGATCTGAAGCCTCAGGGAGATAACAATCTTCCAACAACCTTGCATCTGCACCTGGACTTGACCATCTGTGAGTCTACTCTACCAAGTGGTGCCAACCTAGTCCTGGACCCTTGAAATTTGACATACGGTGCTTTGCCAGCCTCTGTGGATCCAGTGGAACCAATGCATCTCCTCTGCTGTGCAGAGCAACCTGGAGCAGAACCGACGCATCACCACTGCTGCGTTAATTGGACCCGTCGCAAAGACTCACATCGCCACTGTGTGACGCATCCTTGGCACAGGCCCTCCCTTTTTTCTTCGACGGCAGCCTCAATGACATCGACAGACTCCATATTGCAGCCTCACAGCTCTTCAGAACCGTCGTATCACCCTGACTGCATGTCCCTTCCTTGACACTTGACATAGCATCAAAATCCCCATTGACGGGAACCTCAACGCCGATGCAACAGGACCTCGCAACGCAGCCTCGCCGCATCTCAGAACTGACACATCACTTAGGCTGCGTGACACATCTTCGACTTGGATCCAAACAATGCTCAGCAAAACCAAGATTTAAGGTACTCTGTTCAGCTGGCCTAACTGGGTCCATGTAGCGCTCCATCGTGGTCGGTCTGAAACTTGTGACTTTCCTCCGGATATCCACAGTTGGAGCTTAATGCCTATTGGCACTATTTTCTCTAATAACTTTATAATTCAATATCTTCGGTGCTACTAATTGGATTTTTGTCGCTTTGGTCTTGTTTTTTCTAATATTGCTGTGGGCTCCTTTTGTGGTGTGTTTACACTGTGTTGCACTTTACACAAAGCTCTAAGTCAAGCCTGAATGCCCTGTGGCAAGCTACCAGGGAGTTAAGCAAAGGTTAATTTGAGGTTGCTTGTTAGGGTGACCAGATTTTGAGAAGAAAATACCGGGACAGGCCAGACATAAAAGTAGGACTAAAGTCTTTAGCCCTAATTATGACTGCCTGTCCTGATTTTTTGCTTGGGGGCAGCATATATAATATAGCCACACATGTACAAGCTATTCTTAAACAACATTAGCTATGGCATCACCTTTGTCCTGAGCCCCTTGCCCTCCTCCCCCCTCTGCCTCTCCTCTGCTGCAGCATGCATTCAGCCGATATCCTCCTGCACTGCCTGAAACAGACAAATTACTTAAGGAGTAAAAAACCTGGACATACGTTCAAAATTAAGAAAAGTGTCGGGACACTGGGACAGTACTCGGAAAACCGGGCCTGTCCGTGGAAATCTGGGACATCTGGTCACCCTATTGCTTGTGCCTTACCCTGACAAGGACTGTAGTTGCTGCTTGACCCGGGCTCACACCTCAGTCACCCAGCAACCTAATTTTTTACAGGCATAGTCTCCTAGGAAGGTGAAAAAGATCAAATAAAGGTATGTGGTCTGCATCATAGCATGCCTATGCAAAATTCTCTTTCAGGTCCTTCTATCCGCAGACCCCTAAGAGTCCTCCTTCACAACTCATTCATTATAATAACAGAATCAAATAACTAAAGCATATCATTCTACCACGTATCAGAGAATCAATTATCACTTCGTGTCTTACTCCTTCATTTTAATACACTGAAAGCACAGCATCATGTATCCATAAACGGCGGCGCATTTACACCAGAACCGTGTGCAGGGAATCGTCACAGCACTAAATGTGCACACGCTTCAACCTTTTGCACACTTGTCACAACTCCATCTATCGAAGCCGACTGATCCGCTGGTTTCTCCGGGCTGAGATCTCTGCACGCGGCGCTTGTCAACATCTGCTCCCATTCACACCAATTTTAATTTACAAAAAGAGCTTTTGCTATTTTCAGAGCAGGCTCCGCAGCACAATGACAGATTTAGGACCGTTCAGAAGGGTTGCATTTCCAGCGTGTCAGCAGTTCGGCGCACACTGTAACCGGATTCGAGAGGGTTACAGCATGAATAGGGCAAATTAAAACGACATTAAGAGCGCCTTACTATCTGCCCACGACTTAAGTAAGCGGGGTTTAGCATTGTTTAATGAGGCAGTGTAATATGCACCATGACATCTTTGTGGTCTCGAGGCGGTCATAAAAATAGGCCCTTCATGATTCACTACTGCTTTTCGTGTGTGTGTATTAATCCCCCTTGCTCTAACCTTCAACCGGCCAACACAATTTTTTTTCAAAGTGTTTCTCTGGGCTGCCTTTAACCCGGGCCATTGGAATTATGCAGCAAGGTTGGCAAAATTATTTGGCAAGAAAAATCAAAATATGCGGCATAACGTGCCCCATTCTGCAACAGTGTTATTTTGCTATTTTGTCATTTTATTACACATTAACACTCTCCGAGTAAAAGTTTCACCCACTGATACCACGTTATCACTTGAATGCATCAATCCTCAACTGAAAGATGATCAGTGAACCTTTGCATAATTCCAGTGACCTTTACAGTGAGTGGGCTACTGCACTGCATCACGTGGTGTTTCTTTTAGAAACGTTTGTTCTATTTGAGTTTAGACATAATGCTTTTTTGTTGAATTCTGGAAATTATGTGGCAGACTGTGGATCATGTAGCTAATGTGGTAAATCCTTGATATAACACATCTTTTGAACTGCAACTGAGCACTGTGAGGGGGAGATCAAGGGAAATTACAATTACACTCAATGCTTGTCGCACAGGAGGCCAATTCAGAGATCAGCAACTTCCATAGGCCAAGGCTATTGGTAGCAGAATGAAAGAAACTGGGTGCAGGAAAGAGCGAGAGCCATCACAGCTGCAAGGGAATTCTGGCCAAGTCAAGTACTGTTGACGCAAAGAGTTATTGGCGATGAGAACACACGTGTTCCTGGATCAACTGTGTCTACAGAGAGAGGACGTGAGTATCTGGAGTGGTGAGTTGCCGGGTCTGGTGGCTCAGTGGACTAAAATACTTCATTTTTTACTAGACTAATGTTCAACACTAATCCTTAATGGGTTCCGGAGTGGCGTGCTACTCGCCAGAAAAGCGCTTCAACACTCATCAGGGGTAACAAGTGCTATATGAATGCAAACCTTTTTTCCCTTTTATCCCTCCGCTATCCTGCTCACTCCAAATAACTGACTAATATCCACCACTGAAACTACTTTCATATTTTCACCATATTAATTCACCACTAATCCTTGATGGGCTTCCAGAGTAGCATGCTTCAACACCCCATCAGGGGTAACCAGCGCTATATAAATACAAACCTTTTTTTCCTCCTCTATCCTTCTGCTATCATTCCAAATCCAAATAACTGCCTAACCTATCCATCACTTAAAATGTACTTGCATGTTTCACTATACTCATTCAACACTAATCCTCTATGGGTCCCGGAGTAGCGTGCTACTCGCCGAAAAAGCGCTTCGACGCCTCGTCAGGGGTAGTAAGCGCTATATAAATGCAATTACAATACAATACAACAATGCATCCACTGCAGGGGCCTGTGTTCGACCTCATGGTCACAGGTTCGAATACTGGCGGGTCCACTCAGCCTTTCATCCATTTGAGGTAGATAAAATGAGTACCATTGAGTTGGGTAACAATAAACATCTGTTATTCAGCGCCAAGATGCCCCATTGCTGGGGTGAACGTGCACTTTACAAATACTTATGTTATGTTCCAGAATCATGGGGAATAGAGTTAGTAATCTGGCCTATGCATTATCTTTACATAGCAAATCTGTACCTGAAACTTATCAAGCAGTGCCTTATGATATCCAGGTACCTTCTCCAGTCCTTGATACATCATATGATATTATCATTTCACTTCACAACCCAAATCCTGTGCTAAGGTCCAACGGCCCCCTCATCACGGTAGGACTGGCCTATTGGGCAATCTGAGAGTGGCGGAAGGCCTGGTGTGAAAGGTCAATGTGGGTCAGTTTGTGGCTATTTGTGGGCCTGTCTGGTGTGGTGGGTTGGTTTTTGCTGTCGTATTCTTTCATATTACCACATATAGCCTGCAGCAAGCACACATGCACGCACTCTCACATACCTTGCAATAAACCTATACAGAGAGTCTGTACTAGTTCAAAGCTGGCCTGATTTGCAAATATGGGCCACTTTTTAGCTATGTGAGTCGCTGAATAGTTCTATTTTGATGCCTGGGATACTTTTTGTCTCAGTATGACCTGCCCATCATATCTTTCTTGCACTAAGGTTCCTCAAGTAAATGCACTTACTATTTAATCAATCTCAGTAACATGTACAAGAAATAAATAAATTAAATAAATAAATAAAAAATAAATAAAAAGAAAAGTAAGAGAGAACTAATCAGCCACTTATATATTCTGTAACGTAGCACACGGTTACATGTTATTTCTTTATCAAAACTGTGCATAAATGCATTAATTAAATAAATAAAGAGTTTTCTTGCACTTATTTAATTTTTAAATATGTAAAAGCTGTTCAGGCTTATGTTTTAATGCTGAAGTAGAAACAGAAATCACACTGAGTGAAATTATAATCATACAGAGGGGTATTAATTCCACCGAGTCTGTTAGAACTCTAATGAATTTTAATAGACAAGTTTTCAAAAAGAATTCTTTATTTGTTATTTCTGCTACAATTCTGCTTAGGCATAAACTTAACAGTTTAACAAGTATGAATGTTGACCCTCTACTGAAAAGAAATTCTCTTTTTTTATTATCTAGAGCGTCAAAAGTAGTGTCCTTATGTTATTCTAAGAAAGAGTTCAGTTTTATTATAGGATGGGAACTTTTAATGAACCTACAAATGAGGAGTCCAGAAAACCTCCTTTGTTTAACCAATGTATGATATTGTACTACAGTATACAGATTGACTACTGAGGAAAGGAGGGTTCAAAAACAGAAAAGGAGGCAGCTTCCCAAGTTTTGTGCCTGTTCCCTGAATTCCTATCGAACCCACTTACAACACCAAAGTACAATGTTATTTGGCTCACATCTCCAATAAAAGATTCCTGTTCTTTACAATGGAAATGGGACGTCATTGCTTTTCAAACACTATGAAAATATACTTTTGAGACAGGTAATGAAAATTCCCTATGTTATTGAGCCACACTTATTGTGGGTCAATCTGTAACCTAAATATTTGTATTTTCAGAAGGTTATCTCCGTACCCAAATAAACATTTTCTTTTGATAGGTTAGTCTGGACACCTTTCTCTTTTTTTTTTAGATTTTCTTGTATATGAGTTGAGAGGAATCCATTGTTTCCAAACACTAGACACAGTACAGACATGGTAAAAAGGCTTGAAGCTACAAATGAGGCACAAAGAGGTTCAAAGGCACAGCAAAAAGGCAAACTTTGAAGCAAATTGTTTTCATAATCCTAGCACAGATAGGTGAAACCGTGTGAAATTGGTTAAATTTTTTAAACAACTCAAAAACGTTAAGCTGTGGAGTTTAATATATAATGACACTTACAGTGCTTGAACCCGTGAATCACTTATGGTCTATGCTGCTCAAAATTCCCCAATCTCCGAATAAATTATAACCACTAATCACTTCTTGATGGACCACATCATGCATTGCATCCAGCACAAGCGTAGTCCTTTTTCCAGGGGACAGTGGTAGTCTATCAGCTCTGGAACGCGGGCCAGACAATACTTACTTGCACCATGCAGCCACATCTAATCGCCTTATTTTAAAAAGATAACTACACTGGGGCGGAACACTGGAGCTGTCAAATGAGTACATACCAATGATACACAAGCAGTGGAAATATGTTGTAATTAATACTGTCTAGAGGGACTTTTCGCCTGAGACAGTTGCCTCTAGTCGCTGTGCTACCTCCTTCCCCTATGAAGGGCAAAGAAGAGAGATGTGTCAACAATAAAATAAAACCCAACCACATGCAAGGAAGCACCTAGTAGCACTCCAACAGAAAAGTAACTCAATACCAAAACATGACCTGATAGGCATACAGCACAAATATTACAGAAACCATGGAAGGCAGAGACTCATTTCCTGCAGCTTTACAGCCCACACAGATCAGAACGGTGGTGCAGAATCCAAGGTGACAGTTCTCTAAATGAAATGAGTGACAAATGGGCAGCCTAGACAAGAAAGGGGGAGTCAACGAGTCCAAATGTAACAGCCTAATGCCTCAGAAGAAATGTCAGCCACATAGAGATACAAGTAGGTGTATTTCTCGCTGATCCATGCTTGCAGAAAAAGGCATCAACCCTCTGAGCCTTGAGAAAAGGGGACGTAGAAAGAGCACCCAGAGCACCTCTGCAGCACTATACGCTTGCGATAAAGCACTTCTTGTCAGTGCTTGAAATGGGAAAATAGAAGTGCAGGTACTCCTTACCAGAGTACCTGCTTGTTTCTGAGAAGTGTCGGTACTCTCCAATTAAAAGTATTACTTCTGTCTTGAGAAGTGCTGATACTCTCCCTCTCAAAATAAAAAAGTGCCGGTACTCCGTACTGGACAGTACCAGCCCATTTAAAGCACTGCTTCTTGTATTTTCAGTGTAAGTCTAGAAACCACCCTCACTGCGTCGACATGAAAAAGCACGCAGAAGACTTTTATCTGCCTCGCAATATATTACACAGGTCCCCATTTTCACATTCACATTTTTGCCCTGATTAGATCGTTGGGCTTGATTACATACATTGCACAGTTGATGGCACCATTTTTAAACTATATTTCCAGATTCCATAGATTGCACGGTGGCAGCGCAACTTTACACCGACACTTTCATCATCTGACAAGGGAAACAAAGACATTTGCACTATTTTACGACAGCAAAAGTGTGAGTTGGTTTAGATGTTGCTGCATAATGACATCATCAACTCTGTCCTTATGGTAATCGACAAATGCAGGTACAAAATTGCACCAGTGCCATCTGTTTATTCACTCCCACATGTCATAACCAGAATTTGAAACTTTAGAGCTTTGCGCCTCCACCCTAGAGCAAACCCTCAAAGTGGAGCACTGCACAGAAGGACAAAGAATGACATGCAATCCAGGTTCTACCATGAAACATGCAGAATGATGTATTATACCAATATTTGTCTCCATAAAAGGACAGTTTCAGTACCACAACATCACACGAGCAAACAGGAAGCCATGTCCCCGTTGCAGTTGCCTCCAAGTGGCGTATTCCAGTGGGCACAGCTTCTAAGTGCACAATGTGAACAGCAAGTGTGAGGAACAATGGCCGAGTTGTGTTGTAATCAAATGACAGCTCAGGCTTGAGCAGCTGAGCTGCCTGAAGATGGGCAGTGGAATGCCAAGCAGCAATCAGCAGTGTTGACTAATCAGAATTTGAAACACTAGAAGGTAATAAGAGTATTATGAAGAATGGCACATTGATGGAGCAGCTGTTCTGTAGCTCACGGTTCAAATGAGCTTGGTAGATTGTCATGTTGCGATAGGTGGACGTGACTGCTTCTCGGTCATAAGACAGTGCCTTGAAGGTCTGTCTGAACAATGTCACTTTCAGACCTTTCCTTTCCGGGTTTGTTTGCCCTGCCTCTGCTGCTCTGCAATCAAGTTACACCAGCCAGGTTACACCAGCTGGTCCTTTTCACGACTAGGGCACTTGACACGTTCTGCAAGTAGCATTGTACTTACCACACACATTTCACACGTATGATGTTATGCGAACACCAAGGCAACATTAGTTCTAAGGAGGAAATAAGGAAAACATGGAGGGCCCAATTCTGCAAACATTTCTCATGCTGGCTATAACCTACATGCGCAATCTACATCTCTAGAAGTAATTTCCAGATCTTGAATCTCAAGGGATCGGCACAACCGTTCTTGAGGAGATGCCTCTTACAAAGAAGTTGCCTGTTGTATGGATTTTTCACAGTCATGACAACTCTGGTTGGGGAAGAGGGTGCTTCTAGTTGATGTCAGGGGTGAGAGCAGGGCTTAAAGTGATGTCAGGGGTGAGAGCAGGGCTTAAAGTGGGATGAAAAAACTCGGGGGTCATGGCCGAAGTAAATAAGATGTGGCTTAAAAACACCCAAGCAAAAAATCTGTGCTTAGCATAGTGTGCCGCCTGACTGATATTTAGCTGTTTCCATCATTGCATCCAGATATCCAAATACAACAAGTAACATTACACATACAACAAGCCAGGACTATTGGCTTTGCCAATGGTTGTTAGTTGCATAAAATAAAATTAGCATCAACTATGGCTTCGTTGTATACAGTATTTAAAACGCTTCCTTTCTGAAATGATGAGACTGTGAAAGAACTAAAACGAGTCTCTTTGAAGTTACCTCAAAGGCAGTTAAGGGTGGTACTGCTGGAGAGTTAACATGAATCTTTTCACAATGAGAGTGAGGGCAAAAATAAAGAGCCCGATAGGGACCCGTCACCACACCTGCTTTTTGGAACTGCAGGTGCTGAGCACTGGCAGGACCCGGCCCATTTAAAGGCCTGGGTGAGAGTAATGTAAATGGTGTGACCAACCACAATGCGGTTTCTCTAGTCTTGCTATCACCACATCTTTTCTAGAGGTGCAAGGAAAGCAGAAAGTATTTAAAGTCTTTCCGTGGCAGGCAAGGAAAAAATGTCGGTATAATTTCACAGCAACTCTAAAATAAGCCTGGTGAAACTTTAATTACGTCAACAAAATTGATGTAACCCCTAAAATTGACAATAACGATATCATTATTTTTGCATGCAGGAGACTAGTTCACAGAACATGTCTCACCAAGAGACATTTTCTACTTGATCCAGTTTCCTGCTGTACCTTGCAGGACTTTATTTATTCGAAATGCATGCTGGCATGGAAAAATCCTACAAGATACCCGCAAACAATATTTGCCCCTAAAAGCTCAATTTTATGCAATTTTTATTGATTTCACAAAATTTTGCGGAAAAGTCCACAATTTCACAGTATCCCTTTTCTAAACCGCCATCTTCATATTTTTCCTACGGGGGCCAGTCTGCACATGTACGATTAATAGAACTACAAATATTGAAGCTTTCAATGATGGACACATTGAGTGTCTGTTAATTAGACATAAGTCAAAAATCTAGGAAGTTCTATGCAAGTGTGTACTTCTGATTTTTTTTCAATTATAAGAGTTAAATAATGAGGGGCTTCAAAGACATTTAAGTTGATATTGTGAAAGGACGCAGAGTGTGTATAACCCTGACTGAAGGGAAAAGTGACCATCAGAGGCAGTTCAGGCTGGACTGTTCCCATGAGGAGCAGGGTCAAGACTGATTTGCATATGGCTGGGTCCGAACTGGGGTGGCGTTGTGAGCAAAAAACACAATGGATTAAACCCAGATCTTTAAATGGGGTAAATGTTTGCATTGTTCAGCATTCCACCCATCAGCTGTTCTTTTTGCTTTTGTCACCCTAAGTGGAAAGGGTATACCCAGAAGTGGGTCCCATGCTCACTGTGTAACTGGATTCAAGCTAGCCTGGCTGATGAGGGCTGATACCCTGAACCCGGTCCTAGGATGCTTTTTTCCGGTCCAGGGGAGACCTTGCCTGGGAGTTTGTGCTGAACTGTTCCCATGAGGAGCATGGTCAAGACTGATTTGCATATGGGTGGGTCCAAACTGAGGTAGCATGGTGAGCAAAAAAATGATGTATTAAGCCCAGATCTGTGACTGGGGGTAAATGTGTACGTTGTTCAGCATTCTGTTGCCCTAAGTGGGAAGGGTATGCCCAGACGTGGGTCCCATGCTCACTATGTCACTGGATTCAAGCTAGCCTGTATGATGAGGGGTGATACCCCGAAACCAGGATGGACTGTTCCAGGAGCAGGGTCAAGACTGTTTTGCATATGGCTCGGTCCAAACTGGGGTGGAGGGGTAAGCAAAAAAACGATGGATTAAACCCAGGACTGGGCGTGATTGTTTTCATTGTTCAGCATTCCGACAATTATCTGTTCTTTTTGCTTTCATCAGAGGATGGAGCATTTTAATATGCCCCCAGCTCAGTGATTCGTCAATGTTGGGGATTATGCAAACATAATTTGAAGGAACCATAAGTAAATCTAATTGCGTTAATCTATGGAAGGATTGGAAGAAGTGACCTTTGCTTTTTCAGTTTTCAGTCCTCAAATATAGTTTAATACTTTCAAACAATACATTTTGAGTCTATGTTGACATACACAGACATAGTTGATATATAGATGATTAACTGAAACCAGCACATGATTCTTTTTGCAAGCCATAGAGGATACTATAGATAGTTCTTCCTCATATTAGCGTCTTTGTTCATTTTTCTAATTTTGTGATTTCTATGAAAATCCATTGTTATCTGAAAAAGGAAGTTTAGCATGATACATTTAGGTGCATAGAATAATCCCTTGCTGTCTCGGTTGCACAGAGAGGCACCTTCGCTTTATCCTCTGCTCGGTTTAAAGCCAATCAATCTCTACGAGATGCTGTAATCTCAGGGCCCCACACTCTATTCGCCAGGTGGTCCCACCATTTTCCATTTTTGCACTCGATAATTCTACTGTCATGAGCACTTTACAGGAGGAAATCCATTAGGTGCTTGCCATGCCAATCGTTTTCCTCTTCCTGTTCTCCACTTATGTTGCAATTTATACTCAGCAGTTTTTTTACAGAGTGAAATTTTTCAAAGGTAACAGGTTGTTTGAGTCTATTTCCATGGTCTATAGATCACCATCATTTGACACACGTCCGTATAGATGCTGGCTCTCTCTCAAGAGAGGCCAATATGAGAATGAGCAGAAAGAGCATGACCATTGGTTGGACATCATGAGAATTGGTTACGGAATTGGCATTCCTTCGGTGCACAAGCTCTATGAATTTGCGGCAAAACTTGTTTTTTTTCCATTCAAGCTCAGTTACTCACGCTTGCAAAATGCTATTAAGGAAACTGATTTTGCAAGCAAAACATGACAAGTAAGCACAAATGTATTCGCAGATGTGGGAATTATTTGTCCGTTACACTTCACAGACCATATGCACGTAGCCAAATCCAAAGAAAAACAATCTTTGCTGTGCAAAATGCAATTAATTGTTATTGGAACAAACCAGGACATTGGTGTTGCGGTTACAATTTCGAAAACGGTGGCTCAGTTACAAATGACTGCATTTTAGGGATAAACGCTTGAAAACCCAAACAGCACAAACATAAACACACAGACTCACACCTATGATGTCAACTTGGAAAATATACTTCAGTGCTGTCAGAGCGACAGAAACAGGGGTAATATTCTCTTCACACAGCATTAATAACAGGCAACTCACAATATTTTCAGACAATAATCATCCTGTTTAAATGTATTTGTCATGCAGTTGTTGAATGGTTTCTGATTTTCAGGAAACTGACTTATGGTTTTGCTTCCAAAAACATCTCAGAAGTGCTTGGAGCATGAAGGAGACTGAGTAATGCTGCTGGCAATTTATCGTAATGCATTATTTAAAAATGTTCTCCTTTGGACTGCAGAGGGTCGGTAATATTTAAGAGCCGTGGAAACTCGGATATCTTTTGTAGCAGTTCACATGTCAAACTGGCAAGTTGCCCGCAGTTGTGCAGCAAGGAGAAAAATCAATTTAATGTCTGCCCCACAAGGCGACATGAGGTTGATTGGCAGAAAGCAGAGAGCGGCTTTTGATCATGTGTCCTAACAAGCCCTTACAGCGCTGGTCTCTCTGACTGAGCGGCTCCACATTACCTATTCAAACAGAAGTGACAGGCCACGGCACTACTATTTGGCTGTAGTCTCACACCGCAGGAGCTACGCTGGAGACCGAACTACTGATTCAATGAGTTGCTTGTTTTTCCGCGACAAGCAGGCTACCAGTCAATGTTGCAGAAAAAGGACTCAACTACGTCAAAGGATGATATAAAAGGGGAACCAAGTGGTGTTGGTCAGATGGCAAATCTTCAGGTTTGATCGGATCTCTCCATTTCTGGTCAGTCCAACGTGCAGTGTACAGAGGGCAGTGTATTGCTTGTTGGTCAGTTGGTGCATGTGAACTCATATAAGTTTGTCCATTGCTGGTAATTTGTTATGTTCTCTGGTTTTTGAAGTGCCTTGAAAGATCAGCTGCACAAGATTATGCAAACTCTTTGGCCAAACTTTCACCACCACACAATCACCCAGTCACCGCTGTAGGGCCACTGCATTTGATAATAATAAGTCTCTTCTAATCCTGTCCCAGTTTTTCAACAAAACAAATTTCCACAACAAAAATAAAAAATAGCACACATTTAATCAAGACTTCAGGTGACATCAAAGGGTTTACAGACTTCTTTAAAACATAGTTAAGTGGGCTAATGCATGTGTTTTCAAAATCTATTCACACCCAGAAAATCACAGGTGTACAGTCTTGGTAGTCTTTTTCAGCAATATCATTCGTCCATCGAAGGCTGATAAATTGACTACTGCTGAGTAACAACATCCCTGTTTTTCAGAACTACATATATAAATTGGTGGCAGTAGGTGCTACATGAAAAATTGTCAAGATAAGTAAGCATCTTCATCGAACCTTCATATGCGATACCTTAAAATGACCAACGGTTTTTTTAAACAGTTGTATGTAAAGCTGGAAGCAACCAACTAAAATACCAGTTTCTATGTGCTTTCCTTTCTTAAAGTTTTTCACTTACAGAGTTAACATAATTGATTCAGCAAAGAAATGGACACTGACAGAAGATGTGGTACATTACATTTGTACCAGCTGTTGCCGGTGGCAGGGACAGCTACTCATTTTTGGGGATCAGGTTTTATTTTTCATTATCAGACTTTGAAAGAGAAGAAAAGGCACAGAAGGGAGAAGGAACAAAAAGGAGAAAAATAGGAAAGCAATGATGAAGGCAGAGAGAAGGGATTAAAAATGACCCTGTCAGAGTAAAATAGACAGGAAGCATCTTGTGGAAGAGAGGGCATGTGGTGGAATCGAAACTAGGCAGCCTTGTTATTCAGCAAAGCCATTGGTGGGCTCCTAAGAATAGTTTTGTCACCTTCACTTATTTTTCCAAATTAGGCATTTTTGCAATACATAATGATTCTAGAACTCCAACAATAAATTTTAGCCTCTTAAAAATTTTTTGGGGGGGGAGTAAATAAGCTGAGTCCTTCAGAAATTTGTTTAGAGCTTGGATGTCCAACATGTTTCCTGGAGGGCGGGTTCTAAACCATATTTTCAGGATACCACTTGCTCCGTAAATGAGTTCCATTTGGATTCACTAAACGTACATTCTTTTTAGGTGGATATGAAAATCTGGCATAAATTTAGAGCTCTAAGGATGTTCAATGAAGATTCCTAGTTTAGAGTCAAATTTGAATATACAGACACAGAAAAATAGTCCTGAAATTCACCACTTAATTGATTGATACAACCTTGACTTTCCCAGTGTCTAGCATACCAATGGGGTGGGAAGACATGTTGTATAATTTTAAGACTTTTGAGACTAGATTAGAGATTCTATGGTAAATTCATGCTTTCACTTGCTTTACCTTTGCCCACAATGATCCAATTCTCATCACATTTAAAATGGGGTATAAACATGTGACTCCTAATGTTCAAATACAGCGCGCTCTTCTGGGTACGTTTGAGGAAGGAGGGGCAGGAGAAGGTGATGTGCTGCCTGTGTGAAAGAAGCAATGGCATTTGTAGTCTGACAGCTTCTTTTTAGGACTGGCTTGGCAGCACAGCTTCCTGCAAGATTTGTTTTTACCAATCCTTTATAATTCGCATAGAGTGGGCTTTTGTTCCACCCACAAGATTGCTTTGCCATGCTTGCAGGACTATTTTACATCTCAAAAGTAATCTGAATCATCACACATTACATTATTTAGCTCGTAGATGCACTTTATTCAATAAAGCAATAATTTTTTGTCTTGTTTTCTGACCTATTGACTTTGCCAAAGCTTGTTTTGCAAACATGATGAACACCCCGACACAGAGCAATACGTCATTTGCTGCTTTGAAATAAATGTAAAAAGCCTTTACTGCAAATGTGAGCTGTTAGCAATTCTATGTTGTGTGTATCGTTGCACCTCGCGTTGAACTGGGCCCAAGAACAAACAGCAGAGCACTGATTGCCACCGAACGGTAATGCAGATATGAAGACTACCTCCAACATGACGTGTAAAAAATACTATCAATGAGAACATCTTTTCAATAGTTTTATGAAAAATTTGATTATTATAGCAGGGCCTGCTGTGCTGCAATATGGGGAACTACCAGTTCTTTGAGTTTATTTGCGCTTTTCTCATGAGGTCGTAAAAGACGTAATATGTTGGCAATTGGTGTGAATTGCCCTCCCTGTGTCAGTACTCTGCATCCGAACAGTAATTCCTCTGAATGACTTCTGAATTCCTCAATAGTGGCAGAATTCATATACCTAAGAAAAAGGACAGCCGCGTGATTTGATGCTTCAGGTTCTATCACATGATATCCTTGTAACATATATATTGCTATATATCGCTCTAAGGTCAAACTATGTAGGCCTTTCCGAATTCTGATTGGCTGAATCAAATTCTAATCCGGTTTGGGATGTGATATGGGTATAGACCACTGCAAGAGAAGCATGGTATTATTGCGGAACTGGGTGAACAGGGAGTTCAACACAATCAGGTGACTGTACCTGCAGGGCTCCAGAACAATGTGATTAGTAGTCTAGAACCTGCATGTTTAAGAAACATTACTTTGTACAACTGCAGTACAAACACCTACACCATGGCACGGCTCCCAGTGGCAGAAATTGTAGCAATGATATTCGAGGTGAAAAGATGGACTTTTCTCAACTGTCCATCGAAATGTCTCAAGCCAGACTGATTCTTGAGAGCAAACATCTGCAAAGAAGTCCAGACCGTAAAATGCAACCTGTGAAATTGCCCTTTACCAGTAATGTAGCTGAGAGGAAACCTCTAAGGTGCAAGCATGACATCAGATCCACGACAAGGTGTTTTCAGATTTTGAATAAATTAGAATAGAGGCTGGAGTAAAGAACTCGTTTGTCTCCATGGACCAGAACTAAAAGCTGAGTATATGAAATATACAAGTGACTGGGTGACTCCATTGTTTTGTGGGATTCAAACAGGGCTGTGCCACTCATATTTTGTTTTGTATCATTGCCATAGAGACTAAATAGCAATGCCACACAATGAATCCTGGTTGGTGGTTATTTTTAGAAAACTGCATTTAAACCATTACACATGGTCTTACCCAGCCACATATGCAATATTTTCCATTCAGTGCTTGGTGTTGTAGTAGTGAGCTGAATGGGACCAATTCTACACTGACACTGGGATGCTGACACATTGCTGCATTAGGGTGTGCCCCGCAGAGCAAGCTCAATTTATTACGAAACAGCACATCCATCAGCGTTCGCCCACACGCGATGTTACTGCCGGAGCCTTGCCCATCCGCTGCCAATGATATCTGAAATACATCAGTGCAGCACCCACAGGAGGTATCATACAAGTATTTCTCTAGCACTACTTTGCACTATTTACAAAATGATTCATTCATTACTTGACTGGCGTTTTCCTTATCCTTTCTGTAAGTGACCAATGTGTTTCTATTATCTAAACCTATTTGTCCTGGTCTACTGTGATCATCACAATCTTGACATCTACCCATTAATCATTTTGTATTTACCTTAATGTTTGTTGGAATTAGATGGCATTTGTAACAGAAGAGTTGTACATCCTTTCAAGCCTGTACATAGAACAGCAATGCAGATGCAGCAGTTACATCTGGAAGAATTGACAGTGACGATGTTCTGGATAGTGGAACACTGTTTTAACATATTGATGTCACACATATTTACAAGAACTCACACATTTGCTATACAGTGACAGTCAGAAGCTTGCTAAAATTTGGCAGCTGGGGAGAGGCTGAGCACAAGGCAGAGAGACTGGTGTTTCTGTGTCAGGGATCTTGAATGAGAGGCTGAGAGAAGTTGTATTTTTGGGGTTACTTTGAACTCTACAAGGGAGGAGGTGGCTCTGGAGTGTTTAGGGAGAGCACTCCACAGTAAATGTTGTGGGATCTTTAATGATCTGAACCTACAAGTGCTGCTCAGGCACTTTGGGACAGTTAGGCGATATATGACTAGATATATAAGAAAGTCTGGGTGTGGGTTGGGGAATTAAGGGTGTACAATTGAAAAATATATGGATGTGCTGCACCATGAATGTCTTTGACAGCTCGGGTGAATAGTCTATACTGTGCCTTACATTTGCCAGTTAGCTATTTGTTATTGTGTCTATTGGGTGTGGTGGGTTTTAGTCAGAACTGGTCATACAGTGTGGGTGTAAAAAACATTCATAGACTTGTCAGGAGATTGGAACAATATTGCCTCCCCTACTAATAAGCTGTTACAATATGCCTGCATACTCACTACCAGTGCGTTAATATGGAACTTAGCTGTGGGGAAACGTGCTTTTGGATTTACCATAAATAAATTCCAATTTTCTCATCATCCTAAAGTTCTGAGTAATTATGTTTTGAGCTTAGTCTCCAACATTCCAATGATCAAAGCCAAGTAAAACCCTCCATCTCCAAACAGAAGTAGATCACAGACGCATTGGAAGACTAGCGAAGGGGCCCCTGAGCTGCTATGCAAGGTCTGGAGCAGCAGCCCCCTGCCCTGCTTTGATTGCACTGAACGTAAATGTCCCCAGAGTTAAGAACCTCAAGAGTCCCCTCCGGGGCTTTTGAGATTGACGAAATCACGCGGGAGGTTTGCAGAAGTCTGCCCGCAGGGCCGGCTTTTGGCATGGGTGAGCTGGGCACTGGCCCGGGCGCCTACAGTTAAAGAGGCGCACACGTAGATCACCTCCCAAGCTGCCATGAATAATACTTTCCTTCCGGGCCACCGTTCTGTTCCATACCTCTGGAGTGCAGGCTCTATACTTTCGCTATCATCCCCCAGGCCCCCATCATTCTCCCTCACCCCCTCCCATGGACTCTCACCTCCAGTTTAGTAACCAAATAGGTGGTTAAGGTGAGGCGGCAAAGGGCAAATGTGTGCTACCAGGCTGTTCACTGGTCTGAGGTATTCAGTCAGGACTGACCAGTGAACACAAAAGGGTCCCCACCAGGATCACCAATGGGAGGGGGATGAAGTGGGGCGCCAAATTTAGTTTCGCCCAGGGCGCCATCTGAGGAAAGGCAATCCCTGTCTGCCGGAATCCTAAATTGGAGAAGGAGCATGGCACCTTTGCCAAAACAAATGCCTGCAGTCTTGTTGGACAACAGGCTGCAGTGATTTCTCGAATTTTAACACTGCATCAAAAGTGGGTCCAGATTCACGAATTTGGCACATTCCCATCTGAATAAATTAACCTACATCTTTAGTGTCCTGGGACCAAATAATTCAAAATAATTTTTTCAGAAATACTTCGCCTCTAATTGCTAAATACATATTAAAAGTGTTCTATTTGATTAGTTGAATACCCATTTTAGCAGGCATGTTTCTGTTTAACATTCTACAGGAGCAGCACACGAACTCGACACTCTCAACTCAATGCGTATTTTAGTAGTATTAATAAACTTGGCTCTGGATTAATTGAAGTTTATACAAATATATTAGAGGGCCTTTCCATTACCGTCAGGCTGTGCTTGAGAAGGAAGTGACATCTTTCAGTTCCAGACACAACTCAGAAGTAAGTAACGCTGCCCTTTCAGTCCCTCGGGACAGGCAGAGTGCGGCGCACGCCTATGTCACTTCCTGTCTTTGCTAGTCACTCAATTGCGCTCCCATTCCAAAGTAAACAAACAGCTGTCAAAATTGTTTTTAAGTTAGGATAAGATATCTCAGTCAAATATTATACCAGAGGTGGAAAAACAAGCGCAGAGTAACATGTAAAACGTGATGAGATGTTGGACAGGTCACAGTTGTTTCCCCGAGGCACCTGCATCGAATTATCTCGACCTCTAAACTGCACACCTAGCATTTTTATTATGTAGTATACCGTTTTGCCCAGAGCTGGTATTTTTATTCTGACAAGTACTGTCTGGAAAGCTTTCCATAAATAATGCCTTTACAATTTTCAGTAAATAAGCGCTGCACACAAATCGCTATCTTTCCTTCGTGCAGCCCCTCTCTAATAGCGCTTTTACACGTGGTGTGGCTATTCAGCCTAATGCAGTAGCCACGCGCTAAAAAGCCATTGTCATTCATTACCTGGGCTCGAGCACTTAAGGCCGTTTTTGGCCTTGTTGCAAAAACAGCGGGAATTGCTGGCTGACGGAGGCTAACTAAAGTTCATAACTAGAGAGGGCTGTGGTTATTCACCTAAGCAGCTGGACATGTTCTGTGCATAAAGCAATTGGAAAAGGCAGCACATTCCAGTGCCGTCAAAAGACTGCGTGAATAAACCTATGGGGGCAGAAATAAAACAGAAAAGCCTGGTCGCCACTGTAGTGACTCGTCTGCTGGAAATGACCATCACGCCATTTTCATTTGGGTTCAGGGTTGAACATCCTTTGTTCGCCACAGTAGTTCATACCGCCCTGTGAGAGCAGTTGGCATGGCCGACTGAAGATAAAGAGGGGCCCACTTCAAAGGCATGCTTTCCTCCCACTTGGGCTATACCCCTCACTTCATTCCAGTGGCTAGGTATGCTCAGAAAATACCAACTCCTTAGTATAAGGAAACATTAAAACAATCAAACAGAGTGAAGGGCAATAAATGAAAACGTAATCACAGGTACGTTGTGAGAACCAGCTGTTGGGGACAAAGCATATCCTCCGAATGCCCGCCTGCCTGCATCTGGAGAGGCATGATCCAAGCTCTCGCCATCGTTACCTGGCGCCCCTCGCACGTGAAAGAGATGGAAGGCCCACATGCTGACCATGCTCATTGTCCATGTACATAAAAACAGTTGCAACAGACGATGCAGCTGATGTTCACACACACCGATGCACACTCACACATTATTACAGGCAGCTATGAAAATGACTGCAGCACTCAATGGTAAGCATTCCTGAAAGCAGTCACCTGACTTTTCAACCACAATCCTTTTTGACCCCCTGCAAGGAACGCCCCAATATTTGCTTAATGCTTTAGGGCACCCATAAAATAAATATGATGTTGTTCTGTAAATGCCATCTGACGTTCTGAACTAGTGCCATCACTTCCCACTTACCACCTGTGCTGCCCCTTCTTAGCCCTAATTCTAGCCAAAACACCAGGCTGTCCATCCCAAACCCGGGTTGCTTAATAACAGGATTGGGGGCTCCACCAACGGAACCCCTTAATTAATACAGCTGACGTGTTCAGTCTGTTATTACAATAACAATGCCCTGGTGTTATACAATACGCTCAACGAACATGTATGTGCCCCGGATTGTATGTCAGCGTATCCTGACCAGAAATATCGTCTGGCATAAGCATTGTGTTCTAAATATCATTTAAAAAACATTGCTGCACAGGGATAGATTTCCAATTTTTAATCCAATGGGGTGATGTTTTTGTAAATTATATTTAAGACAAAATATTTATGTCAGCCAATATTCACATAACAATATTCCATACTCTATCACTGAACAGTTGTCACATTGTTTGTGAAGATGATGATTGTGGAGCTCATCATAAGCGCATCTGCAGAGCTATTTTGGGGTCTAACTGATCATAATTGCTGTCTGAATGTTGAATTACTCTGCAACATTCCTGTTAGGGTTAGAGGAGTATTCAAGGATTTAGGTCCTTGGTAAAGATTTCTAGCAGTCTAGGGCAGGCGCGCAACGCCCATTGGGCTCAAAGGGCAAAGCCCCCCCCCCGTCGTGTGTGGCAGCCCGGGCTGAGACAGCTTCCCGGGCACACACACAGCCGCACCCGAGTACTTCACAGGTCTTTAAAAGAAGACCATTTACTTGTAAATGAGGCTCTGTTGTTTTTCACCCCTTTTAGAGCCCCTGCATCCCCACTCTGCCTATTGCTGGAAGAATTAGGCCCCCCGAAATTTTTCTTAGCCCCCCCAAAATTTGGCTCTAGTTGCGCCTCTGGTCTAGGGACCTAGTAAAATATGTCTAACAAATTTTCCACAGAAAACTGTTCAAAATGTGAAAAAGGATGGTCATGCAGCGTGGTGCCTGTGGAGGTGAAGAAGGATCGAGAAAACAAAGTAAAATATAAGCATAGAGACAATACGCTAAAATGGATGCACATGGGTCGAAACGTCAACACAAATATGAATGATGTCCGTTCTGTGTACCACTATTAAAGCAAAAAAAAATGGATTCCTCTGTTTTCTTTCCGGAGTGCATAACTGTTCAAACAGGCGTATTGTCTCTATTTTTATATGCTTCTTTGTTTTCTATATCCTTCTTCTCCTCCATGCGCACCGTGCCACATAACCATTCTTTTTCACATTTTCAATGCCTTTCTGTGGAAAATTTGATAGCCAGACTTGATAGTGGTCCTTTTGATGAAATAGTTGTGAACTATTTGGATTGGTGTGTGAATTTGTATTATTGATTGTGATTGAGAAGGATTACTTCAGACCTCTATGAGATTGTTCAATTCTTCTCCTTAAGAAATCTCAGAAGAATCATTGCAGTATATAGTATATGTTAGACCTCAGGATGATTTTATCTAATGTGGTTGATGAAAATATTGGCCAGTAATGCTCTCAAGCTAGCCTAGTGTTATCTACCGGTCAATTCGTAGCAATTTAAGATCCTTTTTCAGGAAAGGGTTAAAGTTATAGAGGTAGTAGGGGAAAAGAAGGGTCGATGGAAAAGGGAAGGTAAGGGAAGGGAAGGGAAAGGAAAGGAAAGGAAAAAATGAAAGGAAAGAAAAGGAAAGGGAAGGGAAGGAAAGGAAGGAAAGGAAAGGAAGGGAAGGGAAGGGAGGGAAGGGAAGGGAAGGAAAGGAAAGGAAAGGAAAGGAAAAGGCGTAGTAGAAGTGAAAGAAGAAAGAGAGAGATGGGAGGGAGAGAGAGATAGAGATAGAAAAAGAGAGAAAATGAGAAATGGCCAAAGACAGAGAGGAATAGCGAGTGATAGAAAAAGAGAGAGGATGGAGAAATGGAAAGAAAGGAGAGGGGCAGAAGAAAGAAAAGGTGTGAGAGAAGGGCAAGACAGGATGCGTTTGAAATAAAGTTAATTAATACAGGAAACTCTGACACAGACATTCCGAGGAATTACACAAGCATATGTGAAGAAAGAGAAAGAGTGAAACATGTATCTAAAAACAATCTGTTTTTCCAAGGAAATAACAAGTGTCAGAATGAGATGAGAAATGTGCAAATCTGCTCCTGGATCCCCGCTTGGAAATCTACAGTGAGTCCTGGTGCTGCGCGGAGAGTGTTCAGCACATCACACCATGCAGTATGGCCACGAGAACATTGCCAGATGGCCTGCTGCTCGAGCGTCCTGTGCCAGCTCATCCATGAAGCTGCACTGGCATGGATTCTGAAGGGACTCACTCATGTGCCCTCCCCAATTAGATGGATGATGAATACTGGCACCGGGCTTTGGAGAGGCAAGAAAGAGGTATTCTGGCACGAGGCACTGGGGGCGCTTGCTTCCGGTGTGTGCACGTGTCTGGGCACAGGAGGCGTGGCTGCTAACAAGGTACAGTGAGAGAGGTACAGAAGGCCGACATTTTCTATAAAGCGTAGAATGAATTCCTACGCTCTGCCATTCGAAGTAAAAATAGCACAGGTTCCTGAAATAGTAAAGCCCTATATCAACTCTTGTAGGATAGTAACTGAAGGTTTGAAATACTGTAGCTGAAAATAGGACACTAACCGACGAGGTTTTCATTTGCTAATCTCCACTCTTATTTTCTTGCAAATAAGCAAACGTTCAAAAATGTCAATAAAAGAAAATCCTTAAGAACACCCGACAGTATCCAGAGCAACCAGGGCATTTCTAAGTACAATCATTTTGCCTGTAATTTAGAAGTATGAAAAATGACAACTAGATGTTTTATGAGCATGCGTTGAGCGATGAAAGCCACCACGTCACAGCAATAGCACTCTGAGGGGGCGTCAGTGGAAATATTAGCTTAAAACGTGCCCATTTTTTGGTCTGGTTGAGAAGTCATAGCCCATGCCTTGCAGTGACTGATGGTTTTGGCAGCAGTTAGCCCTATTCGCGCAGTACTGTTTATTAAGTGATTCCTATTCTAAGCTATTTGACACCGCGGGGCTTATTACGATGTCGGTCGGAGTTGCCTCCGACCGACACCTTCTCGGAATCAGGACCGACCGACCTCCGGTCGGCAGTTCCGACTGCCTGGTTACGATGCGACCGAACACTGTTCAGTCGGATACTCCCATTTCTCTTTGGGAGCTGGTGTTACGGCCATAAACCGGCCATAATACAAGCTCCTATAGAGAAATGGTTGTATGTGTAAAACCCTGCACCCTGTGGCAGACACCCCATAGTGCCTGCCACACAGTGCATGAATTTACAGGAGGGCATCCTAGGTACCCCCTCGGCAACCAACCATAGGCCACGGAGGCAAGGGGGCCCGCTTTCCAACAGCCTTTCCATGTCGGAAAGGCCGGCACGGAAAGGCTGTGGGAAACCAACATCGTAATCCTGACGGTGAAAACGCCGTCCTTAGGGGATTACGGTGCTGTTCCAACCAGCCGGAAGACTCCGAGAGCCGGTCGGAACTGTGTCGGAATGACCGGCCGGTTTATGTTCCGACCGCCGACATCGTAATCGGGCGGTCGGACCGCAAACCGACCATGTAGATCGGAAAACTTCTGACTAGCTCCCGGAGGCTTTCCGACTGATATCGTAATCGGCCCCTGTATGTGTTGATTCACAGCACAAGCTCTTGGAGGTACCCAAATTACTGGGAATTGGCAGTTTGGGCAAAAACTGGATTGGCTTGCTGTCGCGGAGGCTTGTGTCCAAGGTGATGCAGCATTGGGAAGGGCAAAAGTTTGTTACTCATAGCCAGCTTAGAAGCTATGGATTAGAAAAATTATTTAGACCTTCTGACTAGCCACCAAAGCACAAGCCACCTGTGTGCCTGGACACCTCAGCCAAGAAATATTTTTTCAAACAACCTACTGAAACTGTACAACAATGTCAAATTAATGCAGTTGGACATGTATCTCAACTATGAACACAAAACATCATGGAAGCTTACAAATATATATTATATAGATATATATATATAGATTTATATACGAAAAAAGTTTACATTGTATGTATTATTGTTTATATAGTGCAAACCTAGCTGGGAAGCAACGGAGTGCTTAGCGAGAGGTCAGGATACGATCTACAAGATTGTGTACATCAAGTAGGCATTACATAAATATATCTTACAAACATTTAGACACAGAGTGATTAAGTGATTTGCCCAGAATCACACAATAGTGCTAAGACCAGGATTGGAACCTTAGTCCCTAGGTTTCAAGGGCAGCACCTTGAGCAGCTCGGCCACATCTCCAACCCTGGGACTACTCTAGGGGCAAATGGAAAATGAATGGCCTAGGACCAAGATGTCCAGGGACGCATACCTCTCAATCATTTGAGTCCCCCAGAAGGATTTGGAGCAGATTAGTAGATTTATCCCATTTAAAAAAGTGGAAATTAAAAATATCATGAAGGGTGAGGAAGAGTTTGAGGGCTTATGATTCCATTCACACCAATGAGAGGGGTTTTGTTTGGAGGAAGAAGATGAGTCTAAGGAGGACAACACCCTCCACATGAAAGTGAGTTGAGAGGTATTGTTATGAAAGAATTAGGAGAGTGTGGTGTCACTGAGAGCTTTCAGCATTCTGCTGCCAATGGTAGAATTACTGATCCTTAAAAACAACAAAAGCCCCACAAGAGACCACTAACACCTGCACACTGTTTTTCATAACAATGTGCAGTGCTCCATGGGATTTCTTTTCATACGTATCATACATCTATCCAACCTGTATACATTAGTCAGTTTTGAAAAATAAACATGAACGTATGCAAGAGATTCTATTTGTAAATGAAAACGTTCTGTATTTTTACACCCAACATTTAAGGACTAAAATTGACAAGGGTGAAGCCGATGTGGTACTCAACAGTAGTGAGTGTTTGAGTTACACAATCAGATACACAGATACATCACGAATTGTCAAATCAATAGCAAAAAGTAGTCCATCACAAATTTTTGATCTCCATTATGTATGGTCAGTTGACAATCCATGTTAAAAAGTTGACATTTCAATTTAATGATGCCAATCTGTGGGTCGAATCGGGACAAAAGCAATCTCTACCTGTCAGCCTCATTGTGAGCAGAAGCCTCAAGAGCAGACTATCCATCATTAATGATTTGAGGAATAGATAAGTAAGACTCGGCTCATTCGCATCTGCATGAGTCTGCGTCTGCCCACTTATTGTTTTTCAAACACATTAACTTTTTACCACTTTTTCTTTGCAGAATGGTTGCCGCCATGCCAAGGTACGGCTCTTTCATATTACACAGGCTTGTGTCTATTTCCATTATTTAAATCTTGGAATGCCCACATGCAGAGCATATGGCTGAGCATCGCGCCTCACTGGGGCGCAGCATTAGGACTCAGGGGCCCGAGGGCTGGACCCGCTCCTCTGGCCGTCCTAATTCTCTAGCCGGAAGGGACGGGGATGCGTGACTCCTTCCGGGTCACGGGTGGTGCTCAGTTTGCTCATCACTTCCTCTCCCCCGTCCAAGTCAAGGGGCCTATTTAGGGCACGTCGGCCCGGGCTCCTTCCTTTTTCAACATCGCGATTGTGGGAGTGGATCGGCAGCACGCAGTACCTTGTCTTCCCCTGCAGGTTAACACATCGAGGGATTCGCCCTGTGCATCCTGCTCAAGAAGACAGCAGCTTGCAGCATATACCCCTGAGAGTCATATGGGCTCATGTTCTCTCGCCCGACCCGTATTAGTATTCGGTGGCGGCTCTGTTGGCGTGCTGCGGGCTGTTAGGTGAAGGGGTTCCACGGGGGCGACCTTTAGGGCATTTCATCCATCTGCATGGGATTTTGGTTCCTGACTTCCAAGTTAATTTGGTTCACACAGGGGATATTCAGACACCAATAGCACAGGCAATGCTGCAGTGTACCGGGGTTTCTATAGATAGTGGCAGGAATTAATTGGCCTCATTGTTGAAGGCACTCGTTGCAGCTCGTGGGAAGGTGTGTTAAGCCCAATTGGTGTGTTCCCCTGGCAGCCCCACCTTCGCCTACCTTCTGTGTGTTAGAAGGTAATGTGTGGACTCATGAGATAGTTTTAAGATCTGATTAGAGTATTTTGACCAATTTCTTCAGTGCAAGAGAGTTAATTGTGTCCCTAAATTAAATCTTTCTCTGGGGATTGTGCTACCGACTAAGGTCTCGGGGGCTCTTTAATTTTGCGCACTTTAAGTCACCTCATGTCCTACCTAGGCACAGTGGTTTTAGGTGTAGCCAAGCCATCAGGCTTTTGCAACGTGTCACATCTAGGATAGGTCTGAGGGGTGCAATTGTTTAATGGGAATTGTGGTCCTTTAGTGCAAGCGTGCATCTTTGGCTTTCCTGGTGGGCTCTCATCTGTTTAGGGTGGTCACCCTCACCCTTCCAGTCCTAGTATTAATTTAGGGCAGCATTTAGGGCAGCTGCTGTAGCAGAGTTGGGCTGCGAAAGCGGAATGGGGACTTAAGGTGAGTGGTGGTCGAGCGTGTGTCTCTATACTTTATTGCCCGTTATGTCTTGGGGGTATAATACCTGCCAAGGGTGGTAGAGTGGACAAGAGAAAGGGAGGTGACCCAGAGTTAGCCCGGCTTGTGAAAAGGGTCCTGCCTAAATTGGGCGAGGGTAGGTAGTCAACCAGCTCAGCTTCCAAGCCGGAACCTGAATCTGAACCACAGCAAGTGGCAGAAGAGCGCCCAAGGTGCTCTAACATCACTCCTCGGGCTGCCTTCCTTCCGGTAAAGAGAAGGGCCAAGAAGCAGTCAGTCCTGTGCAACTCTGTGACTGAGGGCACCAAGCCGGACTCTACTCTCCCATCCTTGCAGCCTATTGCCCCCTCCGCATATGCTGACTCACAGCAGGCACTGCAAGGCTCAAATGAGGGCCACTCTGTGCTAGCGGACATTAGACAGTCATTGAAGCAGCTTTCAGAGCAGAAAACTGGCGCTTCTTCAGACAACTAGAGTTTGCCCCTTGCTCCTAGTCACGGGGGTTAGTAGACCATTCACCCGTTGGGTTATCATGTCCACTGTCACAGACACTAGTCCCTGGCTCCCAATCATTGGGGTGGTGGGGGCCCCTCAGGGCTCACCAACAGCACCATCGCCCCAGGTGGCGCCAGCTGGTTGGGGGGCTGGAGGCAGGGGTCCCTCCAGACCCCACAACTGGGGTGCTTTCATCAGTTACATCTTTAATGTATCAACTAGCAGGTCTGGCAGCAAGAAATCAAGGAGGTCACACCCTTACTGCGGCCTGGGCCCCTTCGTCCAGTTTTCTGTATGCCATCACTGATTTGTAGAAGCAGGTGGAGTTCATTGTGAAGGCACATGATGGGTCTAAGGCTGACCCCACTGCTCAGAGCGTGGGCTAAGGGGGGCCATCAGTATTCAAGGACCCGGCCACAGCTGCATCAGGTAAAGGGACTGAGGGCGCTGCCAAGGACACTGGCCCTGTTGGAAAAGTGCTGGGTGGGCAAGGCATGTTACTCTCCAGGCCAGGGAAGTTAGTTTCACATGTCCCTAAGGAAGTGAAAGAAAAAATATGGAAGGTTGAATTTGTTGACATTTTTTCACTGATTAGACCCAAGAGACAAGAGAGTGAGGTGAAGGAAAAAGAGGGGAAGGATGGCTCTTTGAAGAATAAGAAGCCTAAGGTCAACACTAATTGGCTGCTTGGTTTATGACTGTTATGCTGGAAAGGAAACCGAAAGTAGCCTTGCCCATGATATTTTTTGCAATAAGATAATTACAATGGCATCAGATGTACGATGGGACGGATTGGTTGGATTACGATAGGGACTTCAGATGGGCTAAGGTGGAGGATCTCGATATTGGATGGGACCAAATGGAGGTTAAAGTATGGCTGGAAAGTCTAAACAGCAAAACTCCACTTAAACAGCCGTTTCGTGCACAAAGGGGTTACAGGTGATGAAAAAGGGTCTTGTTGGGCATTTAATAGAAAGTTGTGCATTCAGCCAGTGGGGTCCTGTAGACTTAAACACACATGCTCATTCTACGGGCATCCCTCCCATCCCAAACCCAAATGCATTAAAACATCTAAAGAGAAAGGAAAGGACTCTAAGTCATCCAACCAATAGGACCTTACCCAACCAGGTTGCTATTGAGGAACTGCTCCCTTTGCTTAATTTATACACTAACAGGAAGGCTGCTCAGTTATTATATCAGGGTTTCACTACTGGCTTTTGCATACCGGTTCATGGTGTTTTGCATTGCAAAAATATGTTGTTGGTGTGTAGACACCCAGTGTTGGTAGCCTAGAAGTTGGAGAAGGAGGTCTCATTAGGCAGGATTGCGGGTCCTTTCCCTGTGCCCCCCGTTCTCTAATTTTGTTTGTTCCCCTCTGGGTATGGTCCCGAGGAAAGATCCTAGTCAGTTCTGCCTGATCCATATTCTCTCAGCACCCAAGGGCTTATCTGTCAATGATGCAATCAACCCTGCACTGTTTTTGGTGACCTACTCATCGTTTGACATGGCAATGGCTAAGCTGGGCCCTGGGGCATATTTGGCAAAGAGTAACTTTGAGTCTGCTATTAGACTTCTGCTGGTTCATTCTGATGATTATCACTTGCTTGGTTTACAGTACGGTGGTCAATATTTCTATGACAGATGTATGCCAATGGTCAGTGCAGTCTCTTGTAACTACTTTGAGCAGTTCAGCTCAATGTTGCAATGGTCTATGGTGAGGCCACTCATTTTCCACTCGCTTGTTGGCAATCACCCTGCTTGTGTGCATGTTGTATTTTAACCCTTCGGGACTCGCAATGTGTAGCGCGCTGTTTTAATGTGTCTGCTCTGCACTTTTTAGCTCACTTTAAACTTCAACTTCAAAATTTAACTTATTTTTGCTGCTAACATTCACCCCGGTCCACCGCGGCAGGCTGCCGTTTGTTGTGGAGGGCGTCAATTGGTTTCTGTGCCTCCCTTCAGGGTGACGCATTTCTGGGTCGCAGGGGGCAGGTGGCGGTTCTGATCATCAGCGCTCACCTATTTAGTATGGTGAGGCCGCGGACACGCAGCGGTCTATGGTGAGGCCACTCGTTTTCCACTCGCTTGTTGGCAATCACCCTGCTTGTGTGCATGTTGTGTTTTAACCCTTCGGGACTCGCAATGTGTAGCGCGCTGTTTTAATGTGTCTGCTCTGCACTTTTTAGCTCATTTTAAACTTTAAACTTCAACTTCAAAATTTAACTTACTTTTGCTGCTAACATTCGCCCCGGTCCACCGCGGCAGGCTGCCGTTTGTTGTGGAGGGCGTCAATTGGTTTCTGTGCCTCCCTTCAGGGTGAAGCATTTCCGGGTCGCAGGGGGCGGTACTGACCATCAACGCTCACCTATTTAGTATGGTGGGGCCGCGGACGTGCAGCAGGCGCGTGCAGCGGGCACGCCACTGGTGCGCCGAAGGTGCGATTAAGGCGAGCCCGTCTGCGCCCGTCCGCGCCTGGCCGACGCCAGACATGCTGACAGTTGGGGCAGAGACAAGCCCGCCTATACCAGCGGCGATCTGTTGGCTATCAGGGAGGTAGTGAAACATTGTGCTCATTCTCTGGGCAAGGTGCCTGAAGGTCCTTTCTGTTGTATACACTGCAGCTTTGACTCTTGGGCCACTAACCTGCCTTTCACGAAATCCCCCTTGGCCGGGCACAATATTAAGATTTGCAGTGTGAACTGACGCTCGCTAGTGAAACACTTCCTCGATATTTACGAGCTGTTGCAGGACGAAGCTCCTGGTGCTCTCTTTCTAACGGAAACCTGGCTGTCAGCCGATACGGTGGCTGAGCCCGGCCTGGCACTCCCCCATGGCTTCAATATCATGACTCTTAACAGAGACTCTAGGGGGGGCGGTATTGCAGTAGTTTTTAAATCCCGCTATACTTGCACCTTCGCCAAAATGGCTGTGGCTGGCTGTGAGTGCGCACGCTTCGGGATTTCTTTTAACGCAGGCTTTACCCTGTCGGGACTATTGATCTACCGGCCCCCAGGCCCCTCTAAAGAGTTCAGGACAGCTCTCATAGAATCAGTCAGTTCGTTGGTAATGAGAGCAGCCAACTTTACTATCATCGGTGACCTGAATTTGCATTTGGATAGTCCTCTGGATTCGGAGATAGGTAGCTTTCTGGCGGACTTTGAGGCATGTCAGCTGGTTCAACTGGTCCAAGGCCCTACTCACTGTGCCGGCCACTTGTTGGATCCAGTCTTCTCGAATCTCTGCTCCCTCACAGTCAATCCCACAGTCCCGGTGTGCTGGTCGGACTATTACTTGATATCTATGATCCTCACTGGGGTAGAGCCCTTTCAGAAGGGAGCTCAGCACTCCTCCTACAGGCGCCCTTGGCATAAACTAAAGACCGAACAATTTCATGCCCTTCTGTCTACAAATGCCCTTAACCTACCAGATGGCCCGGATGCGGCTGACAAAGCACTGTCGGACTGGATCCGTCAGCCACTAGACGTGCTCAATCCAGCTAGGTGGTCCAAGTGCCGCAACACCAAGTCCAGTCCATGGTACAATGACAAGCTTGCCAGCATGCGTAAAATCTGCAAAAGGTTGGAACGGGTGTGGAGACGTGACTATGATTCATTCTCCAAGGGGCATTATCAGCCAGTTATCAAGGACTACCACAGGGCCATCCAGTCAGAGAGGGCAGCCTATTACCCAGTTGAGATCAAGGGCAGTAAAAACCCCGCTAAATGTATCTTTGGTATACTTAAAGATCTTAAACAGGCAGGGCTACCCCCAGCACCCCGCATTACATCAGATGAGCAATGTGAGGCTCTGGCCACCTTCTTTGTGGAAAAGGTGGAGAATATCTACAATTCTTTCTCGCCAGCTTCCTCAGCTTTGGGCCCAGCACTCAGTCCCTGTACCACCTTCACTCTTGCGTCCTTTCCATCAATCTCTCAGTACTAGCTGCGTGTGCTATGCAGCAAGGTGAAATCAGGTTCCCCTGCCGACCCCCTTAAACCGGAGCATTTTATGAACTCCTTACCCATGCTCCTGTCTCCTTTGTGTCAGGTGATCAACTTGTCCCTGTCCAGAGCAGTTGTTCCTAGGACATGGAAGCAAGCGAGGGTGACTCCCCTGTTAAAAAAGCCTTCTCTGCACACAACCAAATTGGAGAATTTTCGTCCCATTTCTCTCCTGCCAAGGATATCTAAGATTGCGGAGTCCCATGTCAATTCCATTCTGACAGGCTACCTGGAAGATAATAACATCTTGGCCATCTCTCAGAACGGCTTTCGCCCTGGCCACAGCACGGAATCAGACCTCCTAGCAGTGACTGAACATCTGAGGGCTGCATTGGATGAGGGACGAACGTCGGCACTGATTTTATTAGACCTCAGTTCCGCGTTTGACACGGTCTCTCACCAGATTCTGTTGCAACGGTTGGAGGAGGCGGAGATTTTGGGTTCAGCCCTCGACTGGTTCGCCTCCTTCCTCTCTGAGAGGACCGTTCAGGTGTCGGCTCCCTCTTTCTCCTCGAGGATTCATAATATTCAACAAGGGGTGCCACAGGGCTCAGCACTGAGCCCTACGCTGTTCAATTTGTACGTTCAACCTTTAGCAGCGGTGGCTAGGAGCAGAGGCTTGACATTGGTATCATACACCGACGATACTCGGTTGGTAGTGGCACTTTCTGGCAACTCAGCGCAGGATGCCTGTATGTTTCGGAGCAATCTTATGGCCATCTCTGAGTGGATGTCTGCCAACTGTCTGCAGCTTAACGCAAGCAAGACTGAAATCCTGTTGATTGGGCGGGATGGTGAGCTGTGGAGTGAACATTGGTGGCCCACCACCTTGGGCTGTGTCCCCACCCCCAAACAGATAGTAAAGAATCTGGGTGTCTGGGTGGACTCCGCTCTCAGCTTTCAGGCCCAAACCAAGAAAGTGGCGGGGACCTGTATGGGTATTCTGCGTGGGCTCAAACCATTGCTAGGTTATTTTGACCCGTCCACTCGGCAGGTTATCATTCAGGCTGCCATCCTGTCGAGACTGGATTACGCCAACTTGCTCTACTTGGGTACCAACAAGTCAGAGATCCTAAGATTACAGAGAGTCCAGAATGCGGCGGCCAGAACCCTCCCTGGCCTCCCGAGGACTTGCTCTACCTCTGTTGCCATCCGCCGACTACATTGGTTGCCGGTGGCCAGACGTGTGGAATTCAAATCTCTGTGCATTGCTTTTAAGATCCTGATGTCCTCTTCCCCGGCCATTTTGGCTACCCTGCTCTCGCCCTACATTCCCCCCCGCCAACTTCGCTCGATGGGCCAACACTTGGCTGTGGTTCCGAGGGTGAGGAGAGCACAGGCTGGGGGATGTGCTTTCTGCACACTGGCGGCCAAACTTTGGAACTCTCTCCCACTGTCCATTCGCAGCCTAAACAATTATTTGTCATTCCGTAAGGCCACCAAGACCCATCTTTTCCCACCACTGTAGGTTCCTATGCCTTTTGGTGGCCCTCTCCTTCTGACTGTTATTAGCGCCGGGACGCCCCTTTGCTGGAGCAGCTGTGCACTCTATAAGCTATACAACATAACATAACATAACATAACTTACAAAACTGGTTACATGGACATCATACATTACGTTGACGATTTCCTTGTCATGGGTATGCCTGCTTCTGGGGCCTGTAGTTGGGCTCTGTGGGAGTTGATTTCTTTGTTTAGAGAGTGGGGGGTCCCACTCACACCCGAAAAGACAGTTGACTTGTCCACCTGTATGTCCTTCTTAGGAATCAAGATTGACACCATTGCGGGTGAAGGAAGGCGTCCTCCTGCCAAAGTGTGGGCCTTCACCCTGGCGATTGATTACACTCTCTCAAGTAGAAAGGTAACATTAAATCAGCTTCAGGTTCTCGTGGGTCAACTCAGTTTCGCTCTCTACATTATTCCCATGGGCCACCCCTTTTCCAGGTCCGTAGCAAGGGCATTAGTCAGTCTCACACAGAAACATCATCACACTAGGCTACAGGCTGAGGTGAGGGAGGACCTAAAAATCTGGTGGGAATTTCTGCAACACTTTAATGGGTAGTAGTATGGCCTACCGCTGGTAACTAGCGAGACTTTTGGCCTGTTTACTGATGCGGTGGGCAGTATCGGTTTTGGGGCCATACTTGGGCAACAATGGTGCATGGCGGACTGGCCCGCCGAGTGGCATGAGATCGGGTTGACTATGAATGTGGCTTTTTTTTTTAACTGTTTCCCATTGTGGATTCAGTCACCATCTGGTCTGATCTTTTCCAGGACAGGACAGTGTTTTTTTGGTCAGGCCATATGTTGGTTGTCGAAGCTATTAACAAGCAGGGTGCTTCTTGTAGTCAGGTATTGAGGCTCCTGAAGCATCTTGTTTTACTTTGCTTGAAGCTGAACATTGTCTTTAAGGCTAAGAATGTCCCTGGAGTTCATAATCAGGCAGCTGATGCTTTGTCTCGCTCCAAGTTACAGGAATCCAGGAGTTTCATCCACGAGCAGCGGAGCGGATGACAGAGTTTCTCACATCTCTTTGGAAGATTGGAGTCCCGCCTTATCGCATTTAGTGGCAGCTTCTTTAAGCGAGTGCACTTGGAGGGCACAGCAGAAATATTTTAAGTCTTACAGGGCCTTCTTACAGGGACCAGGGGTGTCAGATCTTTTTTCGCCCACGGCTGCCTGCCTCTTCCTGGAGCCATTGAGGTCGCAGTGCAGATCAGTATCTTACACAAGAGCCCATGTGGCTATGCTTGCCAATCTCCATATAGATTGCAGTTCCCCTTATGAGGTAGCCTTGTTTTTTACTGCATTCTCTGTGGCTTTTTATGGAGCATTTAGAGTGGGTGAGTTAGTTGGGAACTCAAAATCCGATGTATAGTGTGCTCTGCAATTGTTGGACACCTAATTACATCTAGACAGACACGTGCTCAAGTTAAGGAGGTCCAAGACTGATCCCACAGGGAGGGGAGTTATGGTCGAGCTCAGGGCAGGCCAGGGATCTGCTATGTACCCAGTTACACTTACGAGGGCATATATTTCTGTCTGACAACATGTGCAATCCCTGCACTGTCTGTTCATGCTAATGGAGATTTCCTGTCGAGGTATCAATTCTCAGCTGTGTTATGCAATTCTCTCCGCAGTCTTGGGATTGATCCAGCAGGTTATACAGTCTCACTCATTCAGGACTGGGCAGTGACTTTTACTGCGGGTGCGGGGTTGTCTGCGAATGAGGTGAATTGGATTGGCCGGTGGTCATCATCATGTTTTAAGCGATGCGTACGGCCTGACGAGTTGCTTTGACTTTCTATGTTTTGCATCTTATCCGCTCTGTGATGCCGTTTTTCTCACTCTGGTTTCTCTCTTTTAGTAGTATGCCTTCAAAAGTGATATGGGTGCTGGGCCACTTCTTCATGTGGTGGGCCACTACAGTTTGCAGCAGCATGAAAAGTCAAAACCTGCAAATTTGGATGGTGTCTTCTTCGGATGGAGAGGACTGAGGGGCCTCCAGATTGCTCAGTTTCGCCAGCTGGTGGAAGAGACAAGGGGTCATGTGGACTGCAGTTCTCGGACTTGATCATTATACACGTCAGCGGCAATGGCATGGTTAACCTGGGGCATAGGGCAGTCAGGCAGACTCTGTTTAGTGACTTCACCCGGTTGGGTAAGTCCTTTCCCAAGGCGCGGATAGCTTGGTCACACATGACCCCTCAATGCAATTGGGGTCCTGACGTGTGTCAGTCAGGCGCCTCAACACTGAAATGGCCAAGTTGTGCACAGGTCAGGGTCGGCTTTGGAACATACCTTACAGGTTGCTCAGGGGGGACTAAATGTTTCACAGAGATAGGGTTCACTTGTGGGACTGGAGCACTGATTTGTTTATTGATGGAATCTGGGCCTTTACTCTCAAATTAATCCTCGGTGGGGAGGGCGAAGTACCGGTTGGCCCTGGTGGTGGAAAAGTGAACACCAAGATCGCTGTACAACAGCAAGGGGAGTCCTGCAACACACTTCCTAGGGCAGCACTGACAGGGGAGACACCAAGCTGAACCCCCAAAGAG
Organism: Calotriton arnoldi; assembly: GCA_963921515.1. NCBI lineage: Eukaryota > Metazoa > Chordata > Amphibia > Caudata > Salamandridae > Calotriton > Calotriton arnoldi. The sequence continues at coordinate 419,899 of CAWUFW010006966.1, read as the reverse complement.
AATGTTCACACCAACTTGGGGCAAGGGCTCACAGTTAGTCAGTGTAGGGCATGGGGCTCCTGCCCCTGCTCACACTCTATGAGCCCCACAGGCAGCCTGGTGTTGGAGCGGCGAGCCCCTGGGTTTGCGGACAAGAATCAGAGGACTGGGGACCACACCTCAAGGACGCAGGTGGTTTACACCTGTGTGGTTCTCCTTGGGATGAAGGTTGACTGGACCTTAGTGCTGGATAGGTAAAGAATGGGAGGCTTCAATATCATTGTAGGACTTAGTTGAATCTACCCGTTACATTGTAAAAGATTTGTGACCCTATGTACATATAACTATAAAAATGAAAAATGTGTTTTTCTTCAAATTTATTAGATGTGTACTGCTATATGTTGTTAAAGTAATGATATGAAGGTTAAAAATGTAATGTTTGTGTTTTCTTATGTAATAAACATGGCTCTCTTCCCAAAGCAGCTGTTGTCTGTTGACCAGTGGGAGGTTTGTGAGGGGGTCTGGCACGGCTTGGGGGGCTCTGGGTCCTAAGTACTGGGTTTATTCTTAATAAATACCACCTTTTACTTTAATGCATTGATAGCCAGTATTTAAAGCTATCACTCTGTGTTGACTTGTTCAGTATCACTCACATCTAGGAAAATATTACAAATGTGCTACAGAATTCGTCTATATTTTTACGCAGAGCAAAATGTGTAATGTGCAGTTTTGCTATCTCCTGATAGAATGTATGTCCTTCCCACATGCAGCTGAAGTTTCAAGGCCTCATCTTCCTGCCCCTCCCCAGCACAGCCTGCTTGCGTTATGGCACCCAGTCCGACATATTTTCTGCAATATGGTTACAGCCTTGACGAGTCACATGTCACGCAGGCATGTGCTGATGTGTCGGTCACAATTTTAAAAGAGCCAACAAAGTCACGGCAGAGCAAGATGGCACAGGCTGGATCTAACAAGGCAAAGATGAGGAGGAAGACTGATGAAATTTAAAAAACACCACATGGCTCTCCAACATTTAATAAAAAAGATCAACAAAAACTGAAGAGAGAAAGAAGTGTCTGGTATTAAAGTATACGAGAAATTATAAAATAGTGATGCAATGAAGCTTTTATCGTTCTTAAGTGACAGCAGGGCTCACTGGAACATATTGATGGTAAATAATAATGCAGTGTGCATTAGTGCATTCATAAACATCCATTACTGATAGGCCTTGGGCGAGAGGTGGCCGATGTAGGTCCAGGATGGACCTATGCCACAATTCAACCAACTAGCCATTCAGGAAAGATGGAATATTGTGATAATCAGTCCACCCACAGAAGAAGGAACAATGTACCTGACACCTCTTCTCAAGCATCTCTCAGAGGCTCCAGCTGCTGGTCTTCCCAACTGATGCTCATCGGCCTCTATTGCAAGGGCCACTTTGAGCGCAGTAACACCGGGCACAATATTGGAACCCGCCAGGAACGTATCATCGGATTTTAAAAATGTCACAATTTCATCTCGAGAATTGTTTATTTATGTTTACATCTTTTTATTCAATGTAAGCAGGGTGGTGCTATTCAATGGAACCAATAGTCTTCTTACTACACCTCCTCGCTCCGAAAGCATTCATTTCATTTAACACCACAATGGTAAACACAATTATGCTTTTTGGTTTTATTTAAAGCTTCATCCAGTAAACTCAACCATATCACTCTTCCCATCCTCACTGTATAATCCAGGTGTGAAAAACATAGAAAGAAAGGAGTGTCGAATACAGAGCATCAGAAGGTATCCCCCTTCATCTGAAGCACATAGTGTGGTCCTGTATTAACCTTCCGCGCCCAGCCTTATGACGCCAGGGTTGTTATGACAGCAAGCACATATATATCTGTTAAGACAAGCTCAATTGTCTTCCTGTTCTAACCTAGGTATATTAAAGCATCTCTCCTAGGTTCATGGTGGAATCAATATAAATGCTATTAAACATGTATCTGGTTCTATCAACCAGCGCTAGAAAGTCAGTGGCCATTGAGGACCAAGGGTTCCACTCAACTAAATGTCATTGTTTTCCACTGTTAAACTCCCAAATATTTGGCCTAAAAAGTCCTGAGTTTTCAGCTGACAGAACGCCTTTCACACTTCATAACCCAGCGGGGACACATTTACGCCTTTCAGAAAATCACAAAAGGAAACCTGTCAGGAGTAAATTGATTTACTATGGTGTATTTCTTCACCACGACTGCTGAGAAATATGAAGTATCTCCCGCATAGAGGGTGGGAAGTGGTTGGAATGAGGCATGGTTAGTCTTGCTAGTTTGGGAATACCCACAAATTGTCACATTTATGGGCATTTACAAACCGCAATCTGCCCATCTCGCACCCTGGAATTGGCTGGAGATTTGATCCAGACTTTTCCCCTTCAGCATGTTCTCTGCTTCAAACTTGAAGAGGATGAAGGGGACAGTTTTTCTCCACTGGAAGAAAAGGTTCCCCCCCTCCCCCATGGGAAAAAAAAAAGTATGTATTTGAACTGCAGGCACCACATGCCTCTGTCTGAACAAGTGTTGACAGCTAGGGAACCTAGTCACTGCACCACCTGAAGCAATCACACATCTAACACATAATAATCGTTGCCCACCTCAAGTGACCAGCTACCAGTTGGTCACACAGTGCCTTTGTCTACGCTATGAAGATTTACGTGTTGGGTAAATGGGAGCCTGGAGAATATGTCACATGACAGTATGACTGGAAACCTGTGCCTGGCGCAGCTCTAAGGGTGTACTACTGGGATTGTTCGTGCAATTGCTTACTGGAGTACTTTGAAGGGTGCAAATTTACTACTCTATTTGTGAATTAACCTGAGGTGGTTTGTTAGTACCATGACTTTGAAGAAATACATAAAAACATACCAAGCTATGTTTATGTAGCTAAAAAAGACAATATATGAAAATCACTGGGAGAATATCTTGGTTTCAACATGCACAATGTGTTGTCTCTGCATTTCCTCTAACCCCACTATGACAGCATCATTCCACAGCCATTAGCCAAAGATATAATCAGGATGTTGCCTGATACGAAATTCGGTGAAGAGCTTGTGAGAGGAATAAGGAATCCCAGTACTCATGATTCGCATCACATCACTTCTGAAGTGCCAATAATTGACATTGCATGTCTTCATCACAGCCCGCTAACTGGCTATAATGCACCCATTGTGTATAATTAAAACTAAAGCAGGAAGTGCTTTATGAATGCAAATGGGTTCCAAGGCTTGGAGATTAAAGTCACATGCCTCTTTTCAGTCATGTCTGTTTCACATCAGGCTTCATCAAGCTATATGCGACCCTCCTTTATAGAAAATGTTCCTTAAGCTACCTACAGAATCAAGATAATATATTGTATTCTTTAATAATCCCTTTTAAATGATTCGAGCAATTGAATTCTGCCTAGAATACAAATTAACCAGAAACACTTTATTAAAGGAGGCATTGGTGGAATTTGATAACCTCCAGTTCGTAGAAGAAAATGAATTAAGTTGTAATAGCAACTTCCTTGGCAAAAGAATATTCAAACACTCGACCATACTTTCTTGGACCACTGTTTTTAATTGTCTGTTATTGTAGAGAGACAAAACATCTGAAGGCTTTGATGACCGTAACCAACCATCACTCTGAAAATGGCTGTCTCATGTCTGGACTGCAGGCTATCACTTTGTTATTGACACATCCTCAATGCAGTGGCCCATTGAGACGGGCAGCAGACAGAACTTCCTGAGCTGCTTCACCCACAAAGTCCTGCTTGCCCCTAATCTTGCCAAGGGGCATATTACCCTCTTACGTGATGGCAGATAGTCCAGAGGAGTGCCACCTCAATGGAATGCTTGGCAGCTGGAAGTCCAGGTTGGCCAGTAATGTCTCTGGTACTGTCATGCACAGCGGAATATTTGAAAAAAATAAAGTAAAGCCCTGAGGGGGTTGAGGTGCTTGAGATGAGGGTTTTGTGACTTTTCAGTCCCTCTTAAAGGAGATATTACTGGTAGTGTCTGCAGACAAACAGTAGACAGCTGGATTATGCACAGTACATGAATCTATAACAGATTTCCAGCACTTAACATGTACTATTTAAATGGGTAAATAGAAACAAGAGAAAGAAAATAAAATGCTTGTCCTCACTGGCAGAGCTGTATGCACTTAAAGCTAGAAGGAAGAAGTAAAGGCAGAGACCAACAAAAGCAGATAGTAAGACTAAAATAGTGAGATTTATCTAGCCAAGAGTTCCGCATATTCTTTAGTTAAGCTGCTGCGGAAGAATCTCTAGAGTTGGTGTTAAAGGACTTCAGGGGGAATGGTAAAAAGCCCATAAAGAAAGAAGGGGAAATTTCAGCGATTCTGCATAAATACCATACCTGAATGGGATGGGGAGGGGGATGAAGATACATAAATAAGCAGCAAGATAACCATTAGATAGAAAACTGGATCTCAGAGAGACTAGGAATAATTGATAACGACACAGCGATAGGACTGGATGCCCAATACCCTCGATTACCACAACAGCATAGCGGTGTGGTTTTAGTCCCACCAAGTGAAAGTCAGGCACCACTTCGGTACTTTATTTGGAGCAGTCATGTCGACGGTCTCGATAAATGAAATTTAAAGCTATCTTTATAAGATGCTTGCTTACCACGATCACTAACATCTTTAGCTACGCTGACAATTCAGTAGGACTTGAACAAATATAAAGAGTCACTATGAGTCACCAGGGATGGCCATTAATCCAGCATTTAAAACATAATGAACCTAAGTGGAATATTTTGCCTTAATACCTATAATTGGGCACGGGGTCTCCTGCAATTGAAGAAAGCATAATGGAGGATCATAAGGCAATCTATTTTGAATGATTAAACACTTTGACTAAAGTAGGAATTCCAGTGGGATGCTGGTATGTATTTAGACAGATGTAACAAGCGAGTGCTATGAGTTACAAAGTCTTTGTACAAGTCATTGGTGGGATCCCAGTAAGGTCACTGTTCAGTTATCATGTCATTGTATGTTTCTTCCACACCTCCTTCTCCCACTTCCATGCCAAGATACCACAATCTTGATCACCTGCCATTTGATTATGGTCCTTCCACGTGGAAAAATTCAGCAACAAATCAAAAATATTCTACATCACCTCGGCTGCAGAGCTCCCTTCTCTATCTGTCCCATCTCTATCTACCCCAACATCTTGCAGTTCTCATGAGCACCCATGAATCTTGGTGTTTAGTGCAGCCTTTACTGTGATTACTGTCAATTAGCACTTATATAGCACACAGACTGCCATCAGTGTGGCACAGCAGTGCCTTATGGTAGATCAGAGTCTGAATACTCCACCATAGACCGGAGCCTTACTGAGTGTTGTGGGGGTGTAGCTACATGAGACACTTCTCATTCATCACCTCCACAGTGATGGCTGCCCACTGCCACCTCCTCATCTGCAGGACGCAGCCTTACCAGTGCTTAATTTGCGGCTGGGGTTGCAGACGGTGGGCACAGACACTCATTTTTGGTGACTGTGATGTATTTTTCATCATCAGACTTTGATCCAGAGCAAGAGAGAAAAACATAAAAGGGAGAAAAGGAGTGAGCAAATACAGTGCAAAGGGAAAAAAGCAGTGTTAAAAAAACCTACAAGAGTGAGATAAAAAGACAGGAAGCATAGGGTAGTATAAGAAAGAGGCACGAGGAGGAATCAAAACAAGGTAGCCTTGGCTTTTGGCAAGTCTGGTATTTATCTCTCAAGTACATCCCTGGGCCCATGCACTTATTTCATTGTATACTTATCACTGGGGCTCACCTCCCCTGTGCCATAACATAAGGCCCTAGTTAAACCCTATGATCAGGAGCAGCCTGCTTGATTGTCTGTTAAAAGGTGTTTAAAGGAAGATAAGTGTTCAGTATTCCTATATAGAAGACAGATGTCTGTTTTAGTACCAGGCTATCGAGATTTAGGTAATAAATATAGGTAAGTAAAGGATTACAATAAAGTACTCCACATATATGTACATTGACAATATTTGTATCTCCATAGTACTTAGATGTGAAGTTACGAATAGTAAATCTATACTTCTCTACCATCACGACATTCAAGTAGTCAACATTTTGGCCATGATATTTTGGTAGACCTATAGTTTTTGTCCTCGATATTCTGACATACAACTGTCTTTTTACAAGGTGTTAAGAGAGGTTACGTGTTTTGACTACTCCTGCTGGTGGCTTGTGTGTTAAACATAGGTGTCAAAGGGGGCGAAGGATTCTGCATTTCTTACTCATAAGAATCATGTCTCTTCAAACTCTCTAGGAAAATTCATTTTTACCATTTTTAAAAGACCCAGCCTATTTGCAATTAATATTAATTTTTAATAAAAGCTGCTGCAGCTCTACAGATCTCACCTCGTGTTTTATACGTGATACAACCCCAGTAAACACACTCCTTGGGAGCGGGTGACCTCAAAGAGCATTTACTTCACAAATTGACGCATCTTCCCTTGCATGAGAGGCACCAGGCATGCTATTCACTACACTCCGACTATTAAGAAGAGAGCAAAGCAGCTGCGCATTATGCTCCGGCACTCACTTGACTCTCCGCAAACAGAAGGTTCCAGATTACACGCGGCCCTTGATCACTTCCATCCACCCACAATCCGCTTCTACCAGCTGGGTCACGGACTCCCAGGCTGCACGCGCTGCCCTCGTTCATCGCAGTGGCGCAAATCATGTTCTCATTAGACCACTTGCCCTCAGACACTGAAGCACCCTCGAAGGAAGTTCAGCATTTGGTTTGAAGAAAACAAATTGATAGCATTGGTTTGCTTTCTCTATTAAGGTATTTCACCTCTAACAAGGGATTAAAAGCAAACAAGCAGCAGCCTTAATGAGATACAGCGCTTCTCAAGTGCTTTTAAAAATGGACTTTTCACTAGAGGCACCATTGCAGTGAATATACTCCAGAATGAGTGCTAAGTGAATTACAACAATTGCCATAAAGCATAAAAATGAAACACATTATGTGTATGTGTGTGTGTATATATATATATATATATATATATATATATATATATATATATATATATATGGATCCAATGTTTCCTAATTGCCAGCACTCTCTACTTGCCATATCTAAGGTATACTCCCTAGTAAGTGACTCATTTTTTGTCTTAACAACCAAGTGTTTGCTTCATAAATAAGACATGGTTGGGACTGCCACTGCTGCTGCCCGGAAACTCATGTACAGATTGTGAAGCACATCTGAACCCCGGAGAGGAATCTGAGTGTAGGCAGAGGTAGGCCTTTCACAGTCCTTCCACACTTGCCTTAACCTCCATTTCTATTCAAGGAACGCAGATGCCAGTCTCATAAAGTGCCTATGTAAATGCCACTCATGTCACAGACATGAACTTCATCAGCACCATGTGTGCATGGGGCAGACACTGCGCCACATGCTTTGAGTTCAGGATAAAAGAGCCTGTCTACCAATCAGCCAGAACTGATCATTACCCTGGTACTTTGTGAAGCCTCGTGTTCTCTTTCAAAATCTGCCCCCCCCTGATTCCTAGTGACCGCTTTACAATTCGTACAGAAAATGCTACCTCCAAATACATGGCATCCAAAAAGCCCCATGAAGCACTCCTTTATTTCTTAACTGCAAATTTACGAATTGCTTTCAGAGCATGGGGTGCACGCCTCTTGAGGACAACGCCATGAATTCATTTGAGGATATTGATGGCGTAACCCTAGTTACCACTTCATTGATGGCAGATCTGCCTTTCTTCTCACCCCCTTTTCTTAGCAGGCGCCATATTGAAGCAGAGCCAACGACGGAAGGAAGAGGCTTCCATTTTCAGCAATTAATACTAATTTGACAATGAAACCATCTCCCTGTGCCCAACGGCCCCAGATGTCTCACATGTGTTAAGCACAGGACTGTACTGGAATTCACCTGTATTTTGTGATACATTTATATGATATATTTATACATTTATAACCTCTCTCACAGTAGGCTACAGGTCTCTGTTCCAATGTTGCTATGGACCTAGTATGGTTTCCCAAGCAGTACACGTTTAATGTCTCCCAAGTCTTTAATTCATTCATCTGTAGTCAAAGAGCAATGGGTACCTAGACTGACTTCTCTGGTAGCCCCCCTCCCCCTTCTGGGGGTAAATAAGGCTAGCCGTCCCATTGGGTCAGTCTATAACCAAGTGAGGATTATAAACGTACAGTGGACCGGCTAGCATTTTCTTTCTTCTGTAAGATATGGCTGTTAAGGGGAAGGACAGCATTCTCAATCTTCTGCAAGCAGAGCAGGGCAGCTCATGTCACCCATATACTCTCCACCAATCAATACATGCCTATATGTATCTAGGGCCAGATTTACTAACAGGTGCTGTACCACAGTACTGGAAGAAACATTGTTGTGCTGTGCTGCATTGTGTCAATCAATACATGTAGATATGTATCTAGGCCAGGATTACTGACAAGTGCAGCACCACAGCACAGCAAGGAAAATTGCTGTGCTGCATTGTGTCACCTGGAGGAAGCAGAACTGCACCACATCTTCAAAGAAATGGTGCAGTTCTGCTCTCTCTATGGGCTTGTTCACTTTGTGCTGTCTAGTGACAATGCAGTCACCCTTGAACCATATGCAAGGGTGTCTGTGTTCTAGTCAAGATAGCTTTTGTGCAGGAAGGTGCACTTTCCTGCACAAAACTATTCCCTCTTTGTATGTTTGCTGCAGAATTCAACACACATGCAAAGAGGAAATATTAAGGAGAATTAAAGATATTTCTCCTCGTTACGTCAACCTTGGCAGGTGCACCATTTTGGCCCAAACCCATGTCTGCAAGACCTGATATGTGGTTGCTTCAAAATTCATGGATGGATGCACTGGAATGACCATGCACCCTACATGGAACACCTCCCTGACTCAAAGTAATGCAAGGAAGTGCAATGCTGTGTGTTGCGTTACTTTGTTCTTAACAAAGCAACACAAATAACAAATAATTTGCATGCCCATGTAAATACAAAAAATTATTTTGTGTTGGGTCTATGTTAAAAAATAGTTTACGTGAAACCTTCGTAAATCTGGGCCTTAATGTAAACTGGTGTATATTGATACTCATTGTTCTCGCCAGATGTGCAATTGTATATATCCAGTGCACTAGGGCATTTACATGTGCACTGTTTGACTGAGGTACATATAGTTGTCCTGCTATGCATAAGCGCAGCTGGATATACATGGGTGTATCAGTGTCATTGCTCTACATGAATATGTCTTCCTGTGTCTGAATGTGTACTGATGTGTCAAAATATGGATTGGTACATCTGGATATCACTGCTTTTTACAGGTATGTATTTTCATAGGCTGATTTTCATTGGTGTAATCAGATGAGCACTGGTGCATCTAAATGTAAATTGGCATATCTAGTTATATCTAGTTATATCCTGTATTACCCTGATGTGAATTTGTGTATCAGGACATACATTGGTATATGTGACTATTCTTTGGAATATTTAAACGTTGGTAGAAATTACTGATGTATCTAGATGTTCATTGAATGGGTCTAGCTGAATAATATTGCCGTAGAATCAATGGATTTATATACAGCTATGCATTGATGAAATCAGATGTGAATCAGACTATATAGCAATGCATTGGTGTATCCAGATGTGTATTTGATTGTGTGAATATCACTAATGAATATCAATGTACCTGGTTTGCATTGGTGTGTACAGGTTTGCATCTGTGTAACCAGATGTGTTTTAGATGATCAAAATATGCACTGGAGTGTGCAATGTGAAGTGTCATATTCCAGCATGCACCAGGATGTTTAGAGGTCAATTAGGCTATGCAGATATTTATTGGGGATTGTGGGTGTCCCATCAAATATCCTCAAATTGGAACATTTCATAACACAAAAGGACTAAAGGTAATTCTTCAGCTCTACTGTGTGGATCTTGTGCCATTACCTTGACAAGCTTGGTCAACATTTTTAAACATGTGATTATACACTTAAGAGGCTCTCAATACCCATATAGTCCAAAGAAGACAAAATCCTGGACTAGAAGGTCACACATACCCTCCTGCTCCGTCCTTGTCATTTCTTCTAGCTTTTTCTGTTTCAGTGTGTCCACAACATCTGCAAGGCTTCCTTTGCGTCGCTCTGGTGTTCCAAAATTGACACAGCTCATTAGCTCGCTGCGCTCACGACCCCCATCGTCAGGTTTGTGTGGTGAGGTAGAGTTATTTCGAAAGGAATATAGGGAACATAACTTATTGCTCTCTGATTCCTGCAAAGAAAAAGGCACATAAGTGCACAGGCATTTATAAATGGCACATTATGGTCATCAACTGCAAAAATTCAGATAAAACCAGAATAAATGGCATTCATCTACTTAAAGCTAGACGCTGGGGTCCAGCCCACATATTCAAGCACCATCACTTCTATCAGCTTAGCAATGTGCCCCCTTCGCATCATTCACAATAATACCACGCTATGTTGCTTGGTGTAATCAACCCCTGTATACAATTGCTGCTAATGTAAATGCACTAACATCCTACACAACAGAGTAGGGGTTATTTAGAATTTGGCAGATATGGAACTGTGTCACAAATGTGGCGAAGTACCCTGTCCTCCAATTCTCAGTTCACCAGCTCTATTTAGAATCATATAAACCGTCATATTTCCACTGGTGAAGACTTCTCTGGTTCCACCTCTTGAAACCTTCCACCGATAGCCGCATGGGCATCGGGTGATCAGTCTAAGTACCTCAGACAATCCTCACTATTTAGGGTGGATGTTCTGACATACTTTTTATCTATTTGGGACTGACAGAAAAAGCCTGATAGTCCTAAACAAAACAAAAGTATAAAAATAATTCTCATACCTTTAGAGAAAACGTCCATCAGGTTGTCAGTGTCATTCTTTTTTTGTTTTCCAAAATAGCCTCCTGCTTCTTTTTGAATAACAAAAGCTTTTGTGTGCACTCACATAAATAACAGTTTCTCAGCAGTCTGACTGTGCCTTTAGATGAGCCGCCATGGAGGAAAATTCTCTGAACGCATAAGGATCTCAACTAGGCAGGCGGACTTCCCTAAATATATCCCAACATCCCTAAATAGCTTCCTGAGGAGCCAATTTACAAAGACATTTATGAGTAGGTGGGGTAGCACTCTTTTAGTACCACTTTACATACTCTTAAAAGCCTTTGTACTTGAAGTAGTGCTTGGGCAATCTCCAAGGTTGATTTTTTTTATTTTCAAATGCTAACTTTCATGCTGTGGTCAACCGTTACAGTTTTAATTGCATTGATCAATAGATTATATTCTTCTCTCCCTTAAGAAGGTCATACACCTGTCATGTTTCAATATTATAGTTGGAATGTTTGGGCAGGTTAGCCTTACTGTCTCCCCACCCCATATAAATTCTAAGAGCAGCAAAGTCCTTTTAGATTTTTACTGGCGCCAGTGAGATTCAGATTAGGTACAAGAGAGTATAGTGGTTTACAAAGCACTGCACTTCTTAAGGCCTGTCTATTTGTGGAATCAGATACCTCTCCTCTCTGGCAGCAGTAATTTCCTGGAATAATCCTGTGTACTTCAAGCGAGGATCTTAGTCTCTATTTCCGGTTCTTTGACTTTTCATGAGGGCCCTGGGATCTTCTGCTATCTCTCCTGATGATGTGCAGGGATTTATTTGTCAAATTTGTTTAATTGTAGCACTTTTTCAAAGACAGCTTTTTTTTTTTTTTTTTTTTACAGAGTTTTATATAGCGCGAACTTGACCCGAATCGGGTATCAGAGTGCTTTACATAGCACCAGTTGCATTACATGAGGACACATTCATTTTTGTTAGGCACGGGGAGATTAAGTGATTTGCCCAGAATCACAGGATGTTCAGCGTCATTACCGAGACTCAAACCCAGTTCCCCAGATTCGAGGTCGACCGCCCTAGCCGTTAGGCCAACTCCTCATCTTCTAACGCAATAACTCTACATGGACCCTATGCAATGGCTTCACCTTGAATCTAAACTCAAAATAATAAGAACGTGACATGTAGGTCAAATATTTTTGCCACCGTAAGCTGAACTTTTAGCACACATGCTGTACTTTACATACATAATTTTCACCTCCTAATTCACTCTACCCTGAGTAATGCAGCTTTATGTCCATAAGGAACACTTCAGAATGCAGTGATTCAGGTGCTGGGTGAAATTGTCACATTCACAAGTTTAGGGTTAGAAATGGGATTATGACATTTCTAGGTGGGACACACTGCAACAGATGAATACCCACAAGTTCTATATTTGTGAACATTTACCTATCTCTTGTAGGTAGGCAAGATGTGCCACTATCCTAAGTTTTCTCTAGAACTGCTAGGATTCTTCACAGTAACTGACTGACCGATCACATTTCCAATGCACACGCTAAATGGGATTAGTCTCCTAAATAATGATGCCCTATGGATTTAGAACAAGTAGGCCTTCAGGACCTTTCTGAAGGATATCAGTGAACTTTTGGCAAAATCACAAACAGAATGAGTTCCAGCCTGGACACTGGAATGAAAGTGCTCTGCTCCCTTTACAAAGCAGCTTTATCCGGGGTTTATCTATGCAATGGATATTCCCACTTCTAGGGCCTGTGTCAGCAGCATGGATGTCACGATGGTATGCGGAAGAAATCTGGCAAGATTGTGCATATACTTAAATGCTAGGCAGACTAGCTTAAAATAGATGCTCGCTTTAACTGGTAGCTAGTGTAGGCAGGGCCGGACTGGCCATACCTGGCGTTTTTTCGGGAGGCTGGAAGGGTGGGGGCCTGTTTTGCAGCAGCAGGGTCTGTTTTTTGTTACTGGGGGCCGGTTTTACAGTGGTGCAGCAATATCGGCCCCCAGTAACAAAAGCAGCAGTATTTCACACATGCACACACCCCTATTTCCCCCGGGGCTGGTCCTACAAAATTGACAGGGCTGCTTTGGGCTCCTAGTCCGGCACTGAGTGTAGGGATTTCTCTTGCAGCCATGACGGATTCCAATTCATAAATGCCTGACAACTCAGTAACACGCCCCTACGGGCACCATTAGGGAAGACTAATCTTCTAAACAGCATTCCCATGGGTTTTATTGCACATTTCATTTAACACTTCTGTGCTGCTCAATCTCAGGGCTTGTTACGCTTGGCCTAAATCTTGGGGACTCTGAAACCGCTAGAAAGCCAGTTTAACCTTAAAGGAGACATAGCGGTGCGAATATAGCTGCTTACAACGCATGCGATTAGATCGCATGCCATTACAACGCGGTCGTTACAACGACCGCATTGTTAGTATGCAATACCATTACATCGCAAGTCATTACAACGACTTGCTGTAGGTGGTGCACTGGACTTAGGAATAGTATTATTTACTATTCCTACTCCAGTTTGCGCAACAGCAGGGAAGGTGTTGGATTTTAAATCCAATACCAGTGCGCCCCATACAGCAAGTCGTTGTAATGACTTGCGATGTAATGGTATTGTGTACTAACAACACGGTCGTTGTAACGACCGCGATGTAATGGCATGCGTTGTGGAGACAGCGTTGTAAACGCTGTTTCCCTAGCGGTGCTGTCAGTGCACATCATAATGTCTGTGAACAAGTTGGAACAAGGACATTCATTCAAATCAACGCATACTGCCCATATTCATGAAGAGTTTCTAGTACAGTCAGCACCATCATCACAATGTGCGTAGAGGGGCAAAATCCTGAAAGCTCGGTTGCTACTCCCATATGTAGTAAAACATGTTTGCCACTTTCATGTATGCAGTTCATCTCCTCAACTGCAGGTACTTCCGGGGTATCACTAACCCGTGTGAAATTAGGAGGATCATTTTGCCCAAATCTCGAAGGATGGATTCCTTTTCCTTCTCTCTTCCTGTGCAGTAATTTGATGCAGTACACGGACACAGACAGTATACAACAGACACAGACTGTATCATGTTGGATACAACAGCAAACCAGTGTTTTGCTACATGCGAGGACGCCAGGCTTGGTTACAAGCTCAACACAATCAGTCCATGAAATCCTTTGTGACCATCAAGAGCACGAGGATAAAAATCCTGGAAAGGCCTGGCTGCCTTCACTTGTTGGTCAAACTATGCTTTTGTTGCCCAAATTGAGAGTAGCGGTACACACTTCAATTTTGGTACCCCAACTCAACAATACTACAATTCCACTTACTCTACTGACCACACACTGCTGAAAAACGAAATTAGACTCTGATCTGATGGAAACGTCAGAACAGTTTTGGTAGGTCACTTCTGGACTTTCATAAAATGCTGTGATGGCATCCCAAGGCCAGATTTTATGCTCTTTTCTGAAGGTCTAGGGAAAATTATATTGAGGTTGATTCTGAAATCTATCTTCATGATAATAATTCCAGCTTGGTCTACCTCAAGGAGGTCTGTCATCCTTGGATGTATAGCATCAATAGGAAAAGCGATGTCTGTCTGCTAATTAATAACTAGAAATGTCATACCATGGAGGGCAATTTTCCAACATATTGTCTTTATCGTGTGAATTTTCTTTGCTGTGACAGAAAACAAAAAGAAAGTATCCTCAGCCACTTTCAGGTATTTGGAGTAGAATTACTGCAAAAAAATAAATAGTTGTGCGGAGAAGTAATTTGAAATTCAAAGAATGTTTGTGTGCAGTTAGATTAAACCTTGATTACATATTTATCTTGAATGCGGCTTGTGGTGTTGGGAAATATGGGAAATTATGCAAGCTAGTTGCAATTCGAGATGTAGTAGGGTGCAGAAAGGTTGATTCTGCTCAATCCTGTCACTGCACTGCCAACAGAGCGAGTTCAGAAAACGAGTGCATTCCAGAGCAGCAACAGTCTATTGTTAGAGACATGGGGTGTCGCACAAGTAAAGAGGAGAAATCAGTGCTCTCTGTAGTACTGCATGTACAAACATAAAGGGCCCGATTATGATGCGGTTCGGAAATCATTCCGACCGAATCGGTTTGAGAATGGGTTCCGACCGACTCGGATCAGGAGAGTCCGACCGACCGATTACGATGCATCCGGATGCTTCCAGATATGATTCGGTCGGACTCCCATTGACTTCAATGGGTGGCTATGTTCAGACTGAATGCATAGGCTCCCATTGAAGAAAAGGGTGGCTGGGGAATATCGGGCACCCTGTGGTGGGCACCCCCTGGTGCCTGCCACACTGTGCATGGCTGGTAAGGGGGGACCCATGGGTACCCCCACGTGCTCAATTGGGAAGGCTCCGGGTGCTTGGGGCCTGCTATGGGCCCCCAGAGTCTGATTCTGACTGCCGATTCAATTCGGAAAGACTGTCTGAATCCAGCATCGTTATTGGACACTTGGAAACGCAGCCCGTAGAGACGTACGAGTCCGCTCCGTACGGCTCTGTCATTCCGAATGTCATCGGGTTCGGATTAGGATATTCCTAACGCCTAACTTGCATCGTAATTGGTCGGTCGGAAACCTTTCCAATTCGGTCGGAAAGACACGTCCCCAATCCGATTCGGATGGAGCAAATGCCATTAGGAGGCCTTCCAAACCGCATCGTAATTGTCCCCAAAGTGTTGAAATATTGAGTGTACGCTGATTTGAATGCAAACATGAAAAATGCACATCTAACGTCTCAGCCTTGCACATTGAGAGAGGACACGCCTTCTTAAACGAGAAAAAACTTTCACAATCAATCACTGTCATATGTTTTTATCAGACTCTCAAGGGATTTGTTTATCAATGACCTTGGACTACAATATCTTGACAAACAAAATGATGTTTGCACACAAATCTGCAAGGAGCCCCTGAGTATTTAGCTGTAGAACTCCAACAGAAGTGATGTTTTAATGAAAAAGCACTTCAGAACCCAGGAAATTTTGTAAATGAAAATAGTGGGACACATTTTTCATCTGGTTTCCAAGGTTAGGTGGATTAATAGAAAAATATAAGATATCAATTATTTTGGCAACATATGCGCACCCATACCTCCAGTCGCTTTAATCTATCTCTCTCCTAAACAGACACAAAACGCCTCTCTCACAAATATACATACACACCCTCTATCTCTGTCTCTCTCTCTCTCTCTCATACATAGACACTTGGGCCCAGATTTACTAAGCCTTTGGTTTGTTCATTCGGTGTGCAAGGCAAAGCATGGACAACTGAAAGGCATCAGTAAAATTTACAAAACCATGCAGGGGGCGATTTTCGCTGCCTTGCATGGCTTGCACTGTGTTACATTACACTTGGAACTGGTAGACATTCCATGGGTGAAGCATGGGCGTTCCTGTGCATGAACCCATGGATTTAATGTAATTCCATATTTACAAAGGTTCTAAACCTGGGGTTGTGTCAAATCGGTATGCCTCTCAAGGATGGCATAACAAGGGCAAAAGCCGTTTTTCTCTCCTCGTTATTTCCTTTTTCCACGTGTGCTGCATTCTACATCATTCATAGAAAGAGAAACGTGACTCCAAGGATTGTTTTTGTGCAGGAAGGAAACAATCCTGCCCATAACACAGACACCCGTGCACCATGGTGTAAAGGGGACCTGCATTGGCGCTACGCAGCACACATTGTGCCAGTGCAAGGAGAGAGCAGAAATGCTCCATATATTTATAAATATGAAGCATTTCTGCTATCCCCAATTCCTGCAACTCAGTGTGTGTGAAACATTACTAAATATGTCCCAAAATGTATCTTTCTGTCTCATCTGCACACAAATGCACAAATACCTCATATCTTTATCTCTCTCAATCTCGCTCTTCCCCCTCTCTCTTTCTCTCTCTCTCTCTCTCGCTCTCTCTCTAACTCTCTTTCTATCTCTCACTCTCTTTCTCTCTCTCTCTCTCTCTCTCTCTCTCTCTCAATCTTCCTGACCTTTCCCAAAGAGAGACAATTAGGAAGACTTAGGAACCACCAAAAGGTAATTGTTTCAACCTTAATCATTAAAATTGTGATATCGGGAGATATCACTACTACAAAGCGAATTATCAAAAATAACTGATTTGAACAATCAGATTCCAGGAAATTACCAAGAAACACATTAATTCAGAAACATGCCATGGGAGTTGTATGCTGGGTCTGGCAAACGCTGCTGCTCATGATCCCGGAGTCTGCGAGCCCTCTCCTATGTAGATATCAATGGGTGTTTCCAGTATTTTCTTCCGAAGACTCCCAAGAGTTCTTCTGTGTTTGATGTTGAGAAGTATGCAAATCATCATACTTTGATCACTCGCGTACGGTTTCAATTAAAAAGGATGAGCCAAGAAAGATCTGATCCAAATCTATGTCTCAATGGTAATAGTCACTTGTCAGTAAGAAATGCATACAAAAATATATGTAATTAAACTGACTGCAGGATGTACAAGAAATGTAGCACTCATTGGTGCTTTGATCTTGGTCCTTCCTTCTCCCATGCCCAAAACATATTACATTAGGATTATAAAAGCTATCGTGGCAATAAACTTCTCAGCGCTATAGCACACATGTGCAAAAGAGTGGCAATCTGAAAATAAAGATATTTAAAAGCAGCAACTAAATTCTAATCTATAGATCTGAAGAAGCGGATTTGAAGACGTCTTTGTCTAATGTTGCCTAAAAATAATTCCGAGTATCAGTAGCAATGATAATCAAATGACAAGCCTAATAGCCCATGACTCTTCTCAAATGCCTTAAGTCACCAGGAGATTTATGAATGTAAGTTATGACACAGAATGGGCCTGATTCACAAAGGGCCTCCGCACTCGTGGCGGAGGCCCCACTCTTGGGGAAGCCTCCGCAATCGGAGCGAAATTTCTGCAATGAGAATTCTCATTGCGGAGATTCCGTTTCGAGTACGGAGACTCCCCCACGACTGCGGGGCCTCCGCCACGAGAGCGGAGGCCCTTTGTGAATCAGGCCCAATGTATGGTAGTGCCTTGCTGCCTACTTAGGTGATTTACTTCTGAATTTTGAGGTGAAGGAAACACTTGTGCAAAAAAGTTTTACGAATCAAATATATAGGGGCAGATTTACAAGAAACTGACGCATCTCTGCGTTAGAGCAGAGATGCGTCAGTTTCCCTGCGCCTGAGTGCAAAACCCTTGCGCCACTATGGATGCGTCGTATTTACAATACGGCGCACCATGGCGTGAGGATTGACAGATGTGTCAGAAATTCTGACGCATCTGTTGGCGCATTGCTGGAGTTGTGTCGCAAGCACGACACAACTCCAGCAATGCATGGGGAGGCCTATACTTATTGTGCTGCATCACTCCTTACGCCTGCTCCAAGCAGGCGTATGGTTTTGACGCAGTGGCATCCTAGAAGTGGCACAATGAAATCTTGTAGATTTTACTGCGTCACTTCTACAAGGCTTTCCTGCGTGGGAACACCCACCCTGCATACATTATACCTGATGCAGGTATAATGTGATGTAGGGCTTTACAGCGTGATGCATCTCCCTAGATGCATCACGTTGTAAATTGGCCGCAACGTAGCGCATTGTTTACGCCCCCGCTGCGTCACAAAAAGTGATGCAATGGTGGCGCAAAAGTGACGCATGGGGCTTGTAAATCTGCCCCATTATGTGCGATAGCATATGGGATAGTTGGGGTTATTTTGGTCAGAGACATTTGCAGGTCAAACCATTACAGATGACTAGAGATATAAGTTGTGACAAGTGAAGTAGCTACACTGACGACAAAAAGGAGTACAGAGATTGTGCGTCCCCTACAGCAACAGAATATCTTGAATGTCAAGATTTAGGGGTTTTATTCAGGGTAAGTGTTTGTGGTGCACAATCTCCAGAAGCTTATTCTCTACGGTACCTGAGAACTGTTTAGAATTCACTGTCAAGCAAAGAGTGGGAGTGAAATCAGATGGTGAGCACTTTCTAGCTAACATCCCCAACTCTCCAATTTCACAGTAGTCAAACACAGATATGGCAGTGGCTCCCAGTCATGAGCACTCAGGCCAAGGGCCCTCCACCATGCCCAGTGCCATAGGAGGACCCTTGGAGCTTGGGGCTCCCCCCCGCACCGCGGATGCTACGAGGGCTAATGTTACTCCATTGAGAGATGGGCCAAAAGGTTCTTCAAGATTCTGTTTTGCTCACCCTTTGATAGCTAACCTAAGCCAAAAGGCTTAGCCATGCAAAAAATACCTGGGAAGGAGGAAATCAACTGACACAAGTCAATGCAGCTAAGAGAAAAAGTACCCTAGGACTTATTAATAAAACTTTCTTTAAGAGTAAGTTGCACGTATTTCTTGAGCAAGCCATATTTCAAAATAAACTTTGCAACTATGATCCCTGATTTACAGACAAAGCATTAATGGGAGTAATACATATTAAAATAAGTTTACTTGTACAGTATAGAGCGTTAGTATGTGCCATCATCATTCAGACACATTTAAAATTTAAAGAACACCAAAATTGATTGGAAATTCTCCTAAGTCTACTTATGATCAGAAGAGAGACCAGTCAATAACTGCGTTTAGCAGGCCTGCTGGTGGGTGTTTCATGGGGTGGAAAAATGACCTTAAGACACTGCGGTAGTAAATGGTAACTGTCAGACAATTGCCCACGTGACTTTATAACTCTTTTAATGTCATATTTGCACAATCTGGGCCTGCACTCAGCACTTCACTCATAAGTAGAGTACACCACTCTTATTCCTACATTAAGAGACAGAGCTTTGGAAAAAATGCAGTAAATCCTTAGCCGAGGTCAAATTGGAGGAACAGGAAGAAAAATATCGGAGGCCCAGCAGAGGACAGATATATCCCCTGCAAACAGAGGAAGGGAGAAAAGGAAAGTGGGAAAGAGAAAAATGGAGAACTACTGAAAGATACAGCAACACGTGTAGATGAAAATGGATGGAAAGAGAGAAACAGCTTGTGATAGAGCAGGACAAGGGAGCTAGAATAAATGAGAGGAGACAATGAGGGGCAGAAATAAAATGAGAGAGATTGCTACAGTGGTACTCACTGCAGACCACATTTTGTCATTGGGGACAGTTAGAGCTGTAGTTTGTGTTGTCTCAGAATGCTGATAGCATCTTTCCCACTGAGTCACAAATAGTGACGGACAGGCCAGGAGCGAGCGTACAAGGAGCAAGCTAAACCAGTCACTCTTTCTGCTGTGTGGGACACTCTCACTTCCTTTTCCTACCATTTATATTAAACTATAAAAGGCTCTTGATATTGGCGAGTTGGGGATGGAGTACAACATTTGGGATGGCTTTCTGTCAAAAACTATAGTCAATGTTTTATCACAGGTCTCACCCGTGAGTACCAGTCAACGAATGTGTTCTTCTGCATCCACTCTATCTGAGCTGCTGTGACCCATTCCTTGAATCCAGATCCATTCTCAATGGTGAGTGATCGAGAAGTATAAATGTTAAAATTAAGTTGTCGAGCTCAGATCGTGGCTCATATATTTTCACATTTGTGCCATTTATTTCTGATAGAGTGCACTGAAATAAAAAATACCCCACAATCAGCTGTAATTGCAGTCTAGTCCCGTTGCGCTCTCAGTGATGTCACAAGCGTCCATCTCTGTCGACTGGCTCTACCTTGGCAGTGTTCATGTCTTACTATTTTTACCAAATGAAGTAAGGCACATGAGAAATAAGAGCACATGGACATTTAGTAGCTTAACAAGGATATCTGGGTAAATTGGTGGTTGTTTCTTTACTGCTGCTCTATTCTAACGCCTTCTGTTTACAGGTCATAGACTCAGCAAAAACTGTGGTGCTAAGTGACATATTAAAATCAAGCATGTAAAATGAGCATAGACGCTATCTTTGTATTACTGCTGTGGTGCTATCTTCCTTAGCCTAGAGACTCTCTCTGTATCATTGCTGTGGTGCCATCTTTTTAAGCCTAGATACCAGCTTGTGTTATTGCTGTAGTGTCATCTTTCTTAGCCTACAGACTCTCTCTATGTCATCGCTGTGGTGCCGTCTTCCTTAGCCTAGATACTCTCTCTGTATCATCGCTGTGGTGCCATCTTCCTTAGCCTACAGACTCTCTCTATGTCATCGCTGTGGTGCTGTCTTCCTTAGCCTAGATACTCTCTCTGTATCATCGCTGTGGTGCCATCTTCCTTAGCCTACAGACTCTCTCTATGTCATCGCTGTGGTGCCGTCTTCCTTAGCCTAAATACTCTCTCTGTATCATCGCTGTGGTGCCATCTTCCTTAGCCTACAGACTCTCTCTATGTCATCGCTGTGGTGCCATCTTCCTTAGCCTGTAGCTCTGTATCATCGCTGTGATGTCATCTTCCTTAGCTTAGATACTCTCTCTGTATCATTGCTGTGCTGCCACCATCCTTAGCCTTGTATTATTGCTGTCATGTCATCTTCCTTAGCTTAGATACAGTATTTGTATTATTGCTGTGGTGCCATCTTCCTTAGCCTAGATATCGCCTTTGTGTTATTGCTGTGGTGCCATCTTCCTTAGCCTAGATATTGCCTTTGTGTTATTGCTGTGGTGCCATCTTCCTTAGCCTAGATACTCTCTCTGTATCATCGCTGTGATGTCATCTTCCTTAGCTTAGATACTCTCTCTGTATCATCGCTGTGATGTCATCTTCCTTAGCTTAGATACTCTCTCTGTATCATCGCTGTGATGTCATCTTCCTTAGCTTAGATACTCTCTCTGTATCATTGCTGTGCTGCCACCATCCTTAGCCTTGTATTATTGCTGTGGTGTCATCTTCCTTAGCTTAGATACAGTATTTGTATTATTGCTGTGGTGCCATATTCCTTAGCCTAGACACTCTCTCTATATCATCGCCGTTGTGCCATCTTCCTTAGCCAAGTAACTCTTGCTGTATCATTGCTGTGGTGCCATCTTCCTTAGTATAGGCTGTCGTCTTGTATTATTGCTGTGGTGTCATCTTCCTTAGCCTAGATATCATTTTTGTATTATTTATGTGGTGCCTTCTTCCTTAGCCGAGATACTCTCTCTGTATCATTGCTGTGGTGCCTTCTTCCTTAGCCGAGATACTCTCTCTGTATCATTGCTGTGGTGCCTTCTTCCTTAGCCGAGATACTCTTTCTGTATCATTGCTGTGGTGCCATCTTCCTTAGCCTAGATACCCTCTCTGTATCATCGCTGTGGTGCCATCTTCCTTAGCCTAGATACTCTCTCTGTATCATTGCTGTGGTGCCATCAATCGCTTGAGTTTGTTTGATGGGAGCTAGCTCCCATCAAACAAACTCAAGCGATTGACTCAGCCAAAGGACATAGGTAGGAAAAGAAGTGAAAATGTCCCAGTTGCCTGCTGTTTGAACATAAAAGGTACCTCATATCCAGGGAATATCATGTTCACATACCCATGCCCTGAGAGCAACCGTTATGTACAAAGAGGGTCTTGACAGAATTTGTCTTTCCAGTGATATGACTTTCATGTTTTATTTATATTAAGTTTTGTACGACATGTTGGAGGCTTAACTGAGCCAGTGCCCTTTTCATAACAAATGTATATTAAAGGCATAAAACACTGAGAGGTCTAACCTAGGAGTAAGTGAAATATTAAGACAAAATACAACAGTAAATAAATACTAGGTTCGCGTGTAATACACTATGAACAAACTAGGAACAAAAATAAACATATATACAGAGGTATGTGGTACAGAACGTACCTTAAGAGTGGAGAAATACAATTTACAGAGGTAGAGTGAAGAAAAGCAAATGTGATGCCTTTGCTTACAACCGTCACACAACAGCACTGTCTTAGGCGACTGTGCCAAGTGGCTGAGTGTGTTTGTATCACACGCACAGATCTCTTCAGATGTGGGGATGCTGGTTAGCGTGAAGAGTTTACCGAAGAGCTGTGACTGGTATCACACCGAATATGAACCATTTTATGACTCTTCAAGGTACCCCTGGAACTGTCAGTTGAGAGAAGAGGAGCCCTGGCTGGGTCCCAGAACAGATAATCCTTCCAAACATGCGGGAATGTTGTAAGCTGTGAGTGAGTGTCAGTTGTACATTACACGGTTCAGGTTACAGTCATGTCCAAGTCACCTGATCCGCTCTGCCTCAGACTGGAGTGGTCAGGGGGGCAGGCGCGGGGACCTCGCGTGTTCTTGGCTGCGCAGGTACTGACGCACTACCCACTAGAAACCCACGAGGTGTAAGGGAAGCTGCAAAGAGGACTGGCACAGATGGAGCAGGGTCGGGTTTTATCTTTTGGCAGGTGCTCAATATGCAGCCCACATAATCAAGCCATAATGACTGGAGTGCGTTAATCAGCATGCAAGCCCGATTCCTTCTTCGTCAAGAAGAAAACAGATAAACTCTTAAGAGATCCGGTTAGTATGCTGACACATCTGCCTCGGCTTGAGACAGTGTTCAGGCATTGTACAAGGGGAATGGAGGGCCATGTGCAAACATTACAGGATACCACTCGATTTCAAAATGTCTGATCTCTCTCTCTCTCTCTCTCTATCTCTCTCTCTCTCTCTCTCTCTATATATATATATATATATAATAGTTAAAAACAAAAACCCTACTTATTTTGCCAGTTATGGTTAGTTTTAAGATCCATAACTAGCAAAACAGCCATGCAAACCAAAAATCACACACCAAATGTAATGCTCATGACTTCTCATGATGTAAGATGCAATTACACGTCATAACTGATCTTAAAGATCAGATATCTTGTTACATTACCATTAACACTATCAATAGGCGGCTACATTTATCAAT
Source organism: Calotriton arnoldi (assembly GCA_963921515.1). Lineage (NCBI taxonomy): Eukaryota > Metazoa > Chordata > Amphibia > Caudata > Salamandridae > Calotriton > Calotriton arnoldi. Next base: position 396,168 of record CAWUFW010006966.1, on the reverse strand, counting down.
TAATTCCTGGAGTCTTTCCATGATCTAATACACTCAACTTCTGTGAAACTGTTTAATTCCCTTGGCTGTACACAGCGGGAGTTTGATAAAGGGCCTGGCCTTCAAATATATATATCTCTTACACACTGTCTAACTCCAGTGTGTATTTTATGGTTCAGTCAGATTTTTCATTGAAATGTTGTTTTTAGTGAATATATATATATATATATATATATATATATATGTATATATATATATATATATATGCGCCTAGGGCGCAAAAATAATCCTATGTTACATCACATGCCTAAAAACATTTTGGGGAAACATTAAATGCCTTTGTGATCAGAGCAGTGGCGTAACTAAACTTGAGGGGGGCCCCCTGAAAAGTACATGAAGGGGCCCCCCCACTCTCCCTCTCCGGACACAGCAGCTCTCAGACAAGGGGCCTGCCGCCCATGCACATGCCAAGGGGCCCCCTGGAACTCGAGGACCCCACACCGCAGCGGTTGAGGGGGCTGTTGTTACGCCACTGGATCAGAACGCACCAGTTATTCGAGGGATTTTTAAGGAGCTTCTGTGAAACCTTTTTTTCTGCTTCTTAAGAGTATTGTTTACAAAAAGTTCCTAATGCGGTGAGAAAACATGCAGCAAAGTGATGTTGGACTATATTTGTAGTATGCAAATATTGTCTTCATTAGGGATAGGTTCAAACACAGGCTTTAAAATTTTGTATGCACTGGTGCAGATTTTTCGCAAACTGGGGTGATTGGGAGAGTGAGAAATTGGAGGAAAAAAGGAGGTGCAAGTTTCTATGTTTTGCACATCATGTTAAAGAGAAAGCTGTCATTAATCCCCAAGTATTACAAAAGTGAGCGCGTTTTTAAAATATTTTAACGGTTTTCAATGTAAAATGCACGCAAGCGAGGACTATTCTCAATCCAACTAATACAAAGGAATAATAATAACAAGCATTTGCAATGCAATAGGTCTCGCATTTGCGAGAGTTTGAGCTATTTTTATTGTAAATGACATTGCCTTTTATTTATGTTTTGGTTTTGAAACATAAATAAAAGCCATTGTCATTTACAATGCCAATAGGTCAAACTCGCGTAAATGCGAGACCTATTGCATTGCAAATGCTTGTTGTTACCGAAAGCCCTTTCCACAGCGCATACTGGCTCCTTTAACGTTACTCACAAAAACAAACAAGTACAGGTAAAGCACGAGATGGCTTTGTGTAACCAAAAGCACAATGCTCCAGCACTGGAATTATAATCAACATAGTGGCAGAACTTAAATCCCAATGGCAGGAGTCAGGAGGCCTCACAAGGAACATATTAACCTGTAATAATGTGCTAGAATCTGTTGGAGGAATATGGTTAAAGACCAGTGTGCACACTGATGAGAGGCATGTGAGTCCAGGACAGTGTCTCCTATGAATGAGCAGTGCGGACCCTGAGTAACAGTCTCTTAATCATGCAGTTTTGCGATCTGCACTAGTCCTGTTATCATCAGCACTATTCTTATTGTTGTCATCGGCACTAGTCTCATTGTCATTGGCACTAGTCTCGTTGTCATCGGCACTAGTCCCATTGTTATCATCAGTGCTATTCTCATTGTTGGCATCGGCACTAGTCCCATTGTTATCATCAGTGCTATCCTCATTGTTGTCAGGAGCACTAGTCCCATTGGTATCATCAGCGCTATTCTCATTGTTGTCATGGGCACTAGTCCCATGGTTATCAGTGCTATTCTCATTGTTGTCATGGGCACTAGTCCCATTGTTATCATCAGTGCTATTCCCATTGTTGGCATGGGCACTAGTCCCATTGTTATCATCAGTGCTATTCTCATTGTTGGCATCAGCACTAGTCCCATTGTTATCATCAGTGCTATTCTCATTGTTGGCATCGGCACTAGTCCCATTGTTATTATCAGTGCTATTCTCATTGTTGTCAGGAGCACTAGTCCCATTGGTATCATCAGCGCTATTCTCATTGTTGTCATGGGCACTAGTCCCATGGTTATCAGTGCTATTCTCATTGTTGTTATGGGCACTAGTCCCATTGTTATCATCAGTGCTATTCTCATTGTTGGCATGGGCATTAGTCCCATTGTTATCATCAGTGCTATTCTCATTGTTGGCATCGGCACTAGTCCCATTGTTATCATCAGTGCTATTCTCATTGTTGGCATCGGCACTAGTTCCATTGTTATCATCAGTGCTATTCTCATTGTTTGCATCGGCACTAGTCCCATTGTTATCATCAGTGCTAGTCTCATTGTTGGCATCGGCACTAGTCCCATTGTTATCATCAGTGCTATTCTCATTGTTGTCAGGAGCACTAGTCCCATTGGTATCATCAGCGCTATTCTCATTGTTGTCATGGGCACTAGTCCCATGGTTATCAGTGCTATTCTCATTGTTGGCATCGGCACTAGTCCCATTGTTATCATCAGTGCTATTCTCATTGTTGGCACCGGCACTAGTCCCATTGTTATCATCACTGCTATTCTCATTGTTGGCATCAGCACTAGTCCCATTGTTATCATCAGTGCTATTCTCATTGTTGGCATCGGCACTAGTCCCATTGGTATCATCAGTGCTATTCTCATTGTTGGCATCGGCACTAGTCCCATTAGTATCATCAGCGCTATTCTCATTGTTGTCATGGGCACTAGTCCCATTGGTATCATCAGTGCTATTCTCATTGTTGGCATCGGCACTAGTCCCATGGTCATCAGTGCTATTCTCATTGTTGTCATGGGCACTAGTCCCATTGTTATCATCAGTGCTATTCTCATTGTTGGCATCGGCACTAGTCCCATTGTTATCATCAGTGCTATTCTCATTGTTGTCATGGGCACTAGTTCCATTGTTATCATCAGTGCTATTCTCATTGTTTGCGTCGGCACTAGTCCCATTGTTATCATCAGTGCTATTCTCATTGTTGGCATCGGCACTAGTCCCATTGGTATCATCATCGCTATTCTCATTGTTGTCATGGGCACTAGTCCCATTGGTATCATCAGCGCTATTCTCATTGTTGTCATGGGCACTAGTCCCATGGTTATCAGTGCTATTCTCATTGTTGGCATCAGCACTAGTCCCATTGGTATCATCAGCGCTATTCTCATTGTTGTCATGGGGACTAGTCCCATTGGTATCATCAGCGCTATTCTCATTGTTGGCATGGGCACTAGTCCCATTGGTATCATCAGTGCTATTCTCATTGTTGGCATCGGCACTAGTCCCATTGGTATCATCAGCGCTATTCTCATTGTTGTCATGGGCACTAGTCCCATGGTTATCAGTGCTATTCTCATTGTTGGCATCGGCACTAGTCCCATTGGTATCATCAGTGCTATTCTCATTGTTGGCATCGGCACTAGTCCCATTGGTATCATCAGCGCTATTCTCATTGTTGTCATGGGCACTAGTCCCATTGGTATCATCAGTGCTATTCTCATTGTTGGCATCGGCACTAGTCCCATTGGTATCATCAGTGCTATTCTCATTGTTGGCATCGGCACTAATCCCATTGGTATCATCAGTGCTATTCTCATTATTGTCATGGGCACTAGTCCCATGGTTATCAGTGCTATTCTCATTGTTTTCATCGGCACTAGTCCCATTGGGATCATCAGTGCTATTCTCATTGTTGGCATCGCCACTGTTCCTCAGTGAAAAATCTAAGAAAGTTTCAAAAGAGCAGCCTGTGCCCGACAGGCACTTCAAACTTAGCAGTCTGTCAGGAAGTACATTGAAGAGCAGAGCCCTCCACCGCTGCAAGTAGCTGAACTGAATGCCCAAAGGAACATTTTGCGTGCGTGGTGTACATTTATCTGGAGTTCGCCACCAAACCTGTTACACTGTAATCAAACATTCCTCCGTACATCCACGCCAAAGACAGTCAGCAGAAAACACGGGAGTTCTGCCTCACAGACGTCCGAGGAGCGGCCTAAAGATGGGGCAGACATTTTTATACTGTGTGAACATAGTGAACATAGTGCAATGCATAATACTTCAATACTTCAACACTTTTAAAAGCAGCTGCGAAACTTATTTCAGATACTATCTGGAAAAAACCAGTGGTGCGCGCGCACCACAGAGGAGCGGGGGCGAGGGAGCGCGGCAGCGGCAGCGAGGTGAACGCCCGCTGCTGCGCGTGCTAGACACGGACGGGAATGGGCGTTGCAAAGGCGGGACAGGCACCCGCCTTTGCCCAATCGCGGGCCTTTTTTTTTTACAAAAAAACACGCGAAAGCCAATGCCTGCCGGCGAAAGCCTGATCACACGCACGAGCGTGTAGCCAGCTTTCAGAACCCCATACAAGAGGTCTCGCGCTGCGCGAGCAGGGCTGCGCACTGCAACGCTAGGCGCGAGACCTAAAAACGATGATTTTGAAAAAAATTAAATACATGAATTTTAGTTCAAACATATACAGTTAAGTGTAGTACTTAATTAGTAAAATAAGTAAGTAAAATAATAAGAGGCGGGCCCCAAGGTTTGGCACAAAAGCCACCTGCTTGAGTGGCAAGTGGTATAGTGCTGAGAATGCCATCGATAGCATGAGCAGTGGGAGTCCTCTGACATGGTCCACCTATTGCTAGTACTGCCACCACATTAGTGACACAACTCGTGTGGCTGTGGCTGGCAATGACATTCCATAGGATGAGGATGAGTCTAGAATCATATTTCTTTCCTGCATTCTAACATCAGAAAGTAAGACACAACATGCGCAATCCTGTTTGCCACAAGAACACACAAATGAATTCATCCAGCCATTCATCCACCTGGTGCACTAAGTGGAAATACATTCTAAATGATGAATTTATTGAATGAGAGTGCCTAAGGCATAGATTGATAACAACAGACACTTCCATCAACAGTCGACTCTTAGGGCCCAATTACGAGTTTGTCACTCCGAGGACTGCCCCATTATGACTTGGGTGGTTGGACCGCCATGGGACCGCTGATGCCGCCAACGCCGCCAACGCCGCGAGGGAACCACCTTTCCCTGGAGGTGGCGCAGTGGTCGTGAGGCCGCAATATGCTTGGCGGTAGCGCCTGGTCCCGCCAAGTATATTACAAGTTCCTCTCCGCCATGGTTTTCATGACGGTTCCACTGCCATGAAAACCGTGCAGAGAGGAAACAAAGGGGGCCTTACAGGGCCCCCTAGTGCCTCACGCCATGTGTATGCACACAGGGGGACACAACATGTGCCCACCTGTGTGCATGCACACCAGTTCCTGCACGGCATGGACGTTACAGTCCATGCCGTGCAGGAACCTTGCATGGTCCACCCGCCAGACCACTTTTAAGTTGTAATCTGGTGGGCGCGCTGCCGCAACACTTGGTGGTACAGGAGCACGGTAGCAGCGTGCCGCCTGCCCCCACACTGCCAAAAGTTGTAATCAGGCCCTCAGTGCTTACAATGGTTTGATAACGAGATGTGATGATGAAGTAAAGCGATCAAATTCTAAAAAAATAAATGCTATGAGGATAATTCGTCTGAAACCAGGATCTACAATCACTTCGGAAGTCACAGAGGTACTGACATTCATGGTTGGTGGATTTCTGACGCTGGTTGTGCCCATTGGCTGTAGGGCATTCAGTAGGTGTGTGGTGTTCACCTTTCCGGTACCATTTCAGATGTAGAGCAGACTGCTGATGGACCTTGGTATGGACCCTGCCACAAAACTACAGCAATAGTAAAAGAACTATGGTGTTCTAAAATGGGCATCACCTAATGGTGGTAGCAACACCTCTTCACTGGTGTTGGATGTACCTCAACATGAAGGAGAAGATTTGCAATGTTGAGGACAAGAATACACCTGCTTCGCTATTATAATTTATTATATGGGATTGTTGGCTATGGCATTCCATAGAACGGAGGCGGGAATCATATCTCTAGCATGGTGATTAACATCACAAAGAGAGACACAGCAGGAAAAATCAACCCACGTGCCCCTACTGAACCCGTGATTTGTGTGGCAACCATCCAAGGAAACACAAAAAATGGCCACGTTCAACTTTAATGTTCCAGCTGTGCAGCAATTAGTGGTGAAGTATTTTCAGTCAGGCTGAGTGTCAGCTGGGTCATGTTCTGCAATCATATTATTCAGAGTTTGCTGAGATTTATATGTTTGCTTTGTCCTTGCCCTCCAAAAAAAATCAAAGGACTCCTCATAGTAACGGCGGAGGCCGTGATATTGTTTCCTGTGCTTCAGAGCCAGGAGGGGAAACTGGAAGCGATAGGTTTGAATTGTGTGCTCGCTGACTCAGAGGGCTGGCCCACACCCAGGCCATTGTTCTGCTTGCATTAAACTCTGGCTGCTGATATGATAATCGCACTGTAAGCCAGGCAGCTCTGGCTACCCAATTGTTACAAATTATGGGATACATCGAAAGAAATGGGCCCCCAAGTTGGGGTGTTCATTAGCAACAGCACTTTCCCATTTCTTAAATCTCTTTATTACACCCTATAAGATCACTGCTGGGAAGAACTATAGCGTGGGAGATTTGACAAAGTGTGTTGGTTTGTAGACATGATGAATACACAAAGTCCCTTGAGGCAAGCAATTCTTGTTATGAAAAGGGAGTGAGAGTTTATCAACATGTGCAGCCAATACATTCTTTACAATGATAAGCCAGAATGCAGCTTGGAAGCACAGAGTTGGCAAGTTGTGCTTTATAAAGAGACACTCACAAATCCACCCAAGGGTGCAGATACTGAATCAGTTATGGCAAAAGGTTGCATCCTTAAAAATTCTATAGTTTAGTTCCATGTTCTCTCACCCCACAAAATATACAGACTATGGGGGTGATTTATAATATGGTGGCCAGGCTGCCAGACCACCATGTCAGCAGAGGGGTTATATGACATGATATTGAGAACAATAATACTGCAATACACCAATATTGTGAAAAAATATTGGGAACCAAAATATTGTGTTTTACATACAAAAATATTGAGACAAAATATTGTGAACCAGAATATTGTCAAAAAACATGGTATTATATTTCATTAAATTTAGAAATTAAAATTTAAAATAATAAATATTTAAACTAATATTTAAAAAAAATTATAACAAAATAAAAACAATAAAAACATATACTTAAAAAATAAAATGGAAAGAGCTAATAAAAATAATTTACATTAAAAGTACTAATAACAATAAGAACACATTTATATATATATGTGTGTGTGTGTGTGTGTATATATATATATATATATATATTTATTTATATATATATACACACACACAAAAACATATGGACAATGATATAAAAAGCAACTTAAAATAATAATATATTCCCAGAAACTTACAAATGATGCAATTTTTGTAAATAGTTAAAAAATATTAAAAAAACAATAAAACAGTAAAAAAAAAATATCCTAAATAAGCAATATTAGGGAAAGTGTCAATGAAGGAGTCAGATTTGCTATTCCCAATCAAATCTAAGCAACATTAGGAAAAGAATGAAACTTTAGAGCGGCCTGATTCACCAATCGCACTCCTAAATGTTTTCAGTAAAACATTTAAATACCGACCCAAAAAATATATATATTTAAAATAATATGCAATAAATATAAGATAAATAAAATTACATTTTAAGGATACAAATTCTATATTACAAATAAAATAAAACATTTTATTTAGAAATATTGCACATATTTGAAATTCAATGACTTTCCTCTCACTATCATATACAACAAACAATTAAAATTAATAAACATGCTATAAAAAGGAACAAATATTAATATTAGGTTAATTATGGAACAAAACAACTAAAAGCAAAACAATAAATATAGGATTAATTAACATAATTTAATAATTAAATAACCTGATCAACCAATTAACACTTAATTAAAAATTAAAAATAATGACTCAAATAATTCATTTACATAATTAGTTATCAATTAAAACATTAAACTACATCAAAATTAATTAATATTAAAAGCAACAATTTACATTTGAAAAAAACGTTCTACCCTAATTCCTTACAAACCCAGCACCCTTCTACTAAATTAACAATTTTTAATTAAAATAAAAACATTATTTTCCTATTAAAACTTACTAACTATACTATAATAAATTTACCACAACAAATATTATAATACTAATAACTTATAATACTAGAATAAATAATAAATATATTTCAAACTAATTAAAAACAATTTTGCATCCAACTATATTAACTATAATGATATTATGCACAATTATGTTGAAAATGACATTCAACACCTTAAAAAACAATATTCTTCCTTTCCTTCAGTATTACGTCCATAAACTTTTTCCCATTATGATATTCTGCCAATGATATTTGCAGCCCATGATATTTTTGGTTCAATATTTTGGTCAAACACAGAGCAGAGGCCATCACTTATGCCTTCTCAGCAAAAGGCTGGCTGCCATACTTAGAGATCCCCGCCTGGCAGTCGGGGATCTCTCTGCCTTTACTGGAGCCATCGCTGGTGGTGCGGCTCTTGAAAGCAGTGGTGAAGACTAGTCGAGCGCCAGTGTTCATGCACCTACTTGGCAGAGTCTTTTTATTTTTCAAGGAAAAACTCCCAAAATGGGAGTCTAATTTTGGCATACAAAAAGTCAATGACTGATGGGAAGGGTGCTTTCTCCCTTCATGTGTGGGCTACAGCATATGTTCTGTACCTAGGATTACATGCCTTATATGTAGTGACAGTTGCCCCACCCTAAATAGGGCGAGATGATTGCCACAATGACCCGAAGGCCCTGTGACTGGTCAATTGTGTCTGACGCTGAATCCTGCAAAGGCTCCACTATCAGAAACCCTGATCTTCCCTGACTCTAAATAGAGAGGGTGAACTGCAAGTTTGGCAGGGCACGAACGCCACCCATTTACAGCGGTACAGCGGTGTTCACATTCCACCAAACTGCAAATGACAACCTATGTATCTTCAACTTCAGATAGCATTGTAGGTTCACCTAGAGTGAAGTGAACTTCGCTTGTCAAAGGGCACGTGGAAAGCATGGGACTCATAGGAGACAAAGCCAAGCAGGCTGAGGAAGGGTTAAAACATGAAGGATGGCAAATCAATAAGAGTCAGCAAAAGACAAATACATGTTTTAAATGGGGGGCAGATTATTGTAGAACACATGCATAGTGAAACAGTATAGGCCTCGATGTTCAGTCACACAATCAACCCACTATCACCTATCACAGAATTAAATACCAACTCTGCATTCCACTGGTGATGCATGTCAGTCTTCCTCTTGGTGTGCCATGACTGTTTATAACTTGAAGTGCTCAGATGGGAAAAAAGTATGACAGAGAGCTGAAGTGATAGAAGTGATGGAAACAGGAAAAAGAGGAAATTGACACATAAGAAATGCATTATTAGGCCTCAAATGTATGTAGGACTTCGGGCCTGGTTACAAGTTCAGTGGTCCGTGGACTGCCGAACCCGTGGTGGAGGTGTGGTGGTGATCGAGGACTGCCGCACCAGTGGTCCGACCGCCGTATTACAACTACAGCAGTCAGACATCCATGGCACTGCCACAACTGCCAGGGATCCGGGATCCGTGATCCCTGGTGGTGGCGCAGCGGTGTGAGGCCATAATATGCTCGGCAGGGCCGCTGCGGCCCCACCAAGCATATTATGAGTTTGCTCTCTTCTAGTGGTCTCATGGCGGTGTTCACGCCATGTAACTGCTGAGGTGAGGAATCTAAGGCAGCCCTACAGGGCCCCCTGGTGCCTCAGGTCTGGGGATGAATGCAGGGTGGCACATGGTATGCCCCCCTGTCTGCATGCATGCCCAGTTCCTGCATGGCATGGACTGTTACGTCCATGCCGTGCAGGAATTTGCTTTGGCATTCTTATGGAGGTGCCTTTTTTAAAGGCGCCGCCAGGGGAACGCCAAAGGACCGCCCGCCAGACAATGAGGAAACTCGTAATCTGGCAGGCGGCTGGCGATCGAGTTTGGCAGTGCAGGAGCAGGGCGATGGAATGCCACCCCGCTCCTGCACTGCCAAACTCGTAATCAGGCCCTTCATAAATTATACTTCCTGGCTATCTTTTTGGAGCCACTAGGATATTTTGGAATCCAAGGTATGTTCCTGTTGTGAATTATATGAATAACATTGTTTAAATGATTTTGAGAACATTATTAAACCTTACCATAATTGCGAAGAAGTGCTATTTGTCAGTTGTGACTTATCCGCTCCCAGCCTAGTTTTTCTCACTGTGTCCTGTTTGGGTACCTTTACTGGTTTTCACTGCAAAAGTCATGGTCGGACTAGCAGTCTTCTACTCTGTCATTTTCCTCTTTCAGATCTAAATGGGCTGCCATGACTCAGCCATGAAAGCCCCTATAGTTCCAATCTATTTGCAGCCTCCTTCAGTGTGTGGTTGGTTTGTACAACTTTCCCAGGCAGATTTTGGTTTCAATTCCATGCCGTGGGAAAGCTCTGATTTTGTGGTGATGAATGCATTTGTTCTGTTCTCATGATTGAAATCATTATATTATACAACAATATTATTGGATTTTCCATCTAATGCTACACTGTATATTGGAAACATCTCACACGTTAGTTGATGCTACTGGAGAAATAGGAAAGAGAAATGTATTATTGGGTGCTGTATGCACCACATCAATTATGTTTTTCTGTCTGGTTTGTGAACTCCTCCTGGAGTATTTTTGTAGAGTGGATTTGAGCTAGACTTGGCTGGCTGTCAGCAGTTCATACTCCAGGCATTTTGAAATATGCAGACAAGATGTTGGCCATGGTGGGCAGTACACAGTGAAGAATCTCAGATGAGTGTGCGCTATATATAATAATAATATTATGAGCAAGATAAAGAATTCATTAAATGGGAGACTCATGAAATATGTTCCCTGGTGAATATGATTGGTTAAAGGCTCATCGTAATACGAAATACTCTATAACAACTAGCTCGTTCATGCCTTAGGGCCTTATTATGATAGCAGGCGGTCCGACCGCCCAAATACGATGTGACCACCGGGCTGCAAAGTGCTCATTTTCATGGTGGCTTGTGCTGTGGCCCAGGAAAAGGGCCTCAGCACAAGCCGCTGTGAATAGACGCACTTCCTGCACATACATGGACCATGTGTCATGCACGGTGCATGGATGTGAGTGGGGAAACTACATGCGTCCTCAGGGCCACTTTACAGTGGCCCACGATGGACGGGGGCTCTGTTTGGGGCCCCCAAAGTCCTTTTTGAAAAGACTGTACATGGGGGTGTTCCTGCCATGAACAGCTGTCTGAAATAGATATCATAATCCTGACGGCGGTGTCTGGCTCAGCACTGCCTCCATTCGAGATTTAGACTACCGCCCCATCGGCATCTGAGATCCTGTCGGAGACGGCGGCCTGTCCCCCAACTGAATAAGGTTTGACCGCCAGCATTGTAATGCGGCGGTCGGACCGAAGGGCTGTCGGCAGTAAGACCACCACTGACCTCCTGTTGGTGGCGATCCCACCACCATCATAATGAAGCCCATAGTGTACACAGCAAACAGGAAACCTGTGGTAGCAAGCACTTAGATATGTAGATAATAGTATAGTAAAACAAAGTACTATTTTATTACTCAGAGTGAGGGTTTGCCATGCTGTCAGAATTCCCTTCAAAGCATCTCACAGGAAAAGGCAGGTAGAGGATGTGAAGCTTTGGACTTTCCTCTCACAAGCAAAGATGTATTTATCAGTCCTTTCAATTACAGCATTTATGTCTCTCTGCTGACATGGTTGGGGCTTTCAAAGACTGTAAAGCATCCAATAATACTCCAAGAAAAGGTTCCCAACTATTACTGAGGTCTGAACATCTGTCAGCTGTTGCAGCTACTTTTTGGGCCTTCAAACTTCAATAAAGTTTTCTTAACTATAATTTATGTTTAATCTGTGTTTATTTTGGTCAATATATTTATATATATATATATGTATATATATATGTATATATATGTATATATGTGTGTCGGACTACAAGTCCAAGCATACTACATAATTGAAAGCGCATTTAGCGCGGCCCACTGGGGGCCATCAACCAATAAAAGTATGCGGAATAATTGAATCCAGAGTCGTCATTGCACAAGTGTGGAAGAGAGCGCAGCCCCTGACGAGAGGCGTCTGCCTCGAAACGCGTAGGGCTATGTGACTGAATTGTCGGAAGGCCGAGGCAATCAGAAAAAGGAAACGCTGTAAAGTGGGCAGAGTTGTCCAGTGCCTCCTCGCAGCCTTGGGCATTTGGTGAGAAAACTATGGACGCGGCAGCCCTGCCGCGGAGGAGTGCACCATCTTGACATTTGGAGACGCTGGGGCCTCGGAACCATGTCTGAGCCTCACTACAGCACAACATGCCAGAAGTAAGAATGTATTGCCTCGACAAGCCGAATCCTACTAAGGAAATGAACAATGCTCTTAAAAACTACAAATGGTGCTTTGAACCCACTAGCGGTAATTAATATTGTACTCTGGTCGGACTACAAGTCCCAGCATACTACATAATTGAAAGCACACTTAGCGCGGCCCACTGGGGGGCATCAACCAATAAAAGTATGCGGAATAATTGAATCCAGAGTCGTCATCGCACAAGTGTGGAAGAGAGCGCAGCCCCTGACGAGAGGCGCCTGCCTCGAAACGCGTAGGGCTATGTGATTGAATTGTCAGAAGGCCGAGGCAATCAGAAAAAGGAAACGCTGTAAAGTGGGCAGAGTTGTCCAGTGCCTCCTCGCAGCCTTGGGCATTTGGTGAGAAAACTATGGACGCGGCAGCCCTGCCGTGGAGGAGTGCACCATCCTGACATTTGGAGAGGCTGGGGGCTTGGAACCATGTCTGAGCCTCACTACAGCACAACATGCCAGAAGTAAGAATGTATTGCCTCGATAAGCCGAATCCTACTAAGGAAATGAACAATGCTCTTAAAAGCTACAAATGGTGCTTTGAACCCACTAGCGGTAATTAATATTGTACTCTGGTCGGACTACAAGTCCCAGCATACTACATAATTGAAAGCGCACTTAGCGCAGCCCACTGGGGGCCATCAACCAATAAAAGTATGCGGAATAATTGAATCCAGAGTCGTCATTGCACAAGTGTGGAAGAGAGCGCAGCCCCTGACGAGAGGCAGAGTTGCCCAGTGCCTCCTCGCAGCCTTGGGCATTTGGTGAGAAAAAAAAAAAAATATATATATATATATATATCAAAGCTCCAGGTTGTCCCTTTCATGAACATTGTTCGAGTGCGTTTCTAAGAAAGGGACAACCTGGAGCTTTGACATATAACGCGGCAGTCCTTGCCGCGGAAAACGCACCACCCCAATAACTGGGGGCCACGGGGCGTGGTAATTCACATGGCCTCATATGTGGGACTCTGTTGGTGGACTCATGATGCTTCCATACGCTGAGGCTCATTGTGGGCCTTGTCTCATCTGGTACAGCGAATATAAAATGAAATGCGCCCATACAGGGTTTTATATTCAGACACACTACAGGACCCAGAAGTCTTTGCCCATCTGAGGGTGTGGGATCGTTTAAAAGTGGGTGTGTCTGTGAAGCATTTGTCGAGCCTCTGAGGAAGAAGCTACAAGGCTTTGAAACGGGTCAGGCAGAATCAACGACAAGCTGTGATATTAATCGGCACACGGAGGCATTTAACCTAATAAAGGAATGGATCATGAACATTGTTCGAGTGCGTTTCTAAGAAAGGGACAACCTGGAGCTTTGACGTATAACGCGGCAGTCCTTGCCGCAGGAAACGCACCACCCCAATAACCGGGGGCCACGGGGCGTGGTAATTCACATGGCCTCATATGTGGGACTCTGTTGGTGGACTCATGATGCTTCTATACGCTGAGGCTCATTGTGGGCCTTGTCTCATCTGGTACAGCGAATATAAAATGAAATGCGCCCATACAGGGTTTTATATTCAGACACACTACAGGACCCAGAAGTCTTTGCCCATCTGAGGGCGTGGGATCGTTTAAAAGTGGGTGTGTCTGTGAAGCATTTGTCGAGCCTCTGAGGAAGAAGCTACAAGGCTTTGAAACGCGTCAGGCAGAATCAACGACAAGCTGTGATATTAATCGGCGCATGGAGGCATTTAACCTAATAAAGGAATGGATCATGAACATTGTTCGAGTGCGTTTCTAAGAAAGGGACAACCTGGAGCTTATATATATATATATATATATATATATATATATATATATATATATATATATATATATATATATGAAACAACACATTCCTGCTCCACCACTTGACGGCGAAACAACAGGTGCGGACCACAGCGCATTCCAGGAAGTTTCTTTTATTTAGTTAGCAGTGCAAATCCAAATTCAGCAAAAATACTCATGAGCCAGTGCTCAGCATGACGCGTTTCGACCTCACGGTCTTGATCACATGACACGCTCTGAAACCCTCATAGCTTAAATAGTGTTAAAACCCATTGCAAGTCCCGCCTCTCTATAATAAACATGGCAAACAGACTCTTTTGATGTTTGATCCTGAGCTAGTGCCCGAACAATGTAAACAATAGAACTCTGGTTAAAACATATAAAACCAGAAATATCGTAATACATACATTGAAGATAGAAATACTGTATAAAATTAGGGATAAAAGCAGTTATCTAATACATGGTAGTGTAAAAAATATAAAAACCAAGTGGTAATCTGCTCGTCCCTTATTGCAAGACAGTATGAACACATAAAAGTATTTATTTTACATGTGATGACAACAACAAGAGTAAATGTTAAAACCATTAATATACACAAACAGGACTTGTTCCCCAAATAAAGTGCAGATGTAAAGTGCGAGTGCGAAAATATGTGCATAGAGAAATGTGAAGTAAATTGTGCAATAAAATTGATAGCTCGGATTCGCAATCCTGCGGTATGCCTGAACTCTTTGCCAAAAATAAGTTTTTGAATGACTACTCTGACATAAAGTGCTAGTGCTAATGATGTATATGTTTAAATACATGTAAAAAGGCAAATATGAGTTAAAACCAGGTAAAAACCAAGTAAAAATACTCATAGTGACTGATGCTAAAATACATGTAAGTAAAAACACTAATATAAAATGTATTAATAAACATTTAATCTTATTAATAATGATGTAAAATACTGATCTCTAAAACTAAGTCCTTAGTAATAGATAAAAATGGGATTGAATTTAGGTAAGGAAGAATTCATGCTATTCGGTAGCCGATTTTTGAAGATAGATATATATGTCAGGATTCGCTTTTGAACTGGGGGACACCATTAACTAGTTTACAAAAAAAGACACACTACAGGACCCAGAAGTCTTTGCCCATCTGAGGGCGTGGGATCGTTTAAAAGTGGGTGTGTCTGTGAAGCATTTGTCGAGCCTCTGAGGAAGAAGCTACAAGGCTTTGAAACGCGTCAGGCAGAATCAACGACAAGCTGTGATATTAATCGGCGCACGGAGGCATTTAACCTAATAAAAGAATGGATCATGAACATTGTTCGAGTGCGATTCTAAGAAAGGGACAACCTGGAGCTTTGATATATATATATATATATGAACACCAAATCCGATTCCTCACATATAAACCGGACACCGACACGGGGAGATTTCAGGAATTTAAAAGTCTTTATTCCTCCATTACGCTGCGACGCGTTTCGGCATTCACTGCCTTGATCACACAATATATATAAAATGCACTGAAGTGACTAATTCATTAATCTAGGCATATGCGATCATACCCTATGATTGAAAATCAAAAGTAACATATAAACAGTAACCTGGTTGTGATGATTCAGTGCTGAAACTGTAACACAGTGACAAGTACATATATACAACTATGGTCAGCTTTGTGTATCACTGCTGCATTCTGTTCCACTTCTCTGTTGAATGATAGACCATTATGTATTCTGCACAGTTGCATATGATTAAGATCCAGATATATGAGTCACTTAAGTCATCAATCACGAATGGGTGTTGGAAAAATGAGAGGTGACCACATTTTCCTCCGGATAGAGGAAATAATCAGATGACCTCATTGGGCCTGCATTGTATGCCTAGCAAGGCAAGGGCAAAGTATTACTTCCATCAGGCACAAGCCATGCAACGGTTTCTCTTTTATGAACTTTCGGCCAGATGTGCGAAACACTGGTCGCAAAATATGGGTTGCAGTATTTTTGTGATCAATGTGGAATTTTGTGACAAAACGGTGTACCAATAGGTCTGTTCACAACGTTCTGAATCATACTGGGTCACAATTGAATGTACATAATCACTATTCATGAGTTAGGTCACAACTTGCAACTTACTATGATTGGTAGCCATCACTGGAATGGTAAATTGATGCAGACCACAATGTCTGTTACTTCTTAAATATATATAGACATTTTTTATCCAGCCTATTTTTTTCAGAAAAACTGGGGCTGTGTTTAAAAACAAAGGGCCTAATTTAGATTTCGGTGGACAGGTTACTCCATCACAACGATGACAGATATTTCATCCACCGAAATATAAATCCCATAGGATATTAGGGGATGTATATTTTGGCAGATGGGATATCTGTCACCGTTGTGATGAAGTAACCCATCCGCCAAAATCTAAATCAGGCTCAAAGTTTGAAACTGTTTAAACGTTTATTTGAGAGAGGACATTATCCCCTGGACTTCTGCCTAGTCCCCAACAATCTTTGTTTTACATTCACAAAGAAGAAGGGATGCCAAGGGAAAATATAACTAAGAAGAACTAAGATATAATCAAAGATGGAAAAGACTGGGCACATTTCTTCATACTAGATGACAAAATAACTGCGCTGTGCAGTGCAGAATCACATACGATGCCAATACCTCTCAGTAGAGAGAAAGGGAAAGAAGATGCATCTGAGTGAGCTCCAAATATCTGTTTGATGACATCTTCAAATAATCCTTGGGGATGTTAGGCCAGTAGGATAGCTCTCAAACTAATGTTTGCTGTTTGAACACTTAATGAGATGAGCAAAATTCTACCTTGAGATAAGGTGAGCAGCTCAGTCATAATCCATAATGAAGAAAACCGTGCTCTACACCTGAGAGAAGCACTTCTCCTGATCTATGCAGTAATCATTTTGGTTGCAGACGCTCAAGATGTGTAATATTCTACTATTTAAAGCGGTTGTTTCCAAAATCCATGACACAATAAGTGTTCCTTGCTTCTCCTGCCCTTTTCAAGTTTAATGTGGGTTTGGCTCCTATCTTTGGTGGGTATGTTCTTTATGAAGAAACCTTTTGTTCAGTGCAGTGTAGTGTGCTTGAATAATGAGTATTTCTCAATAAGTGATTTGCTCTTCTTTTGTCCACTTCTCAGCTGCAGGCAGGTCTTTCTATCACTGTTGACGCATCAATTAGAGAGTTCCCTTGTCTGTGATTTGCTCATTACTGCTCTAAGCTGCTTTCGATTAAGTGTGGGGGGTGAGCTCTGCTACATTGGCGGAGCGTGCAAAGTTTTTTTACTCCCGTTCCGCTTGGAACGCGGAGTTTGGGAAAAAAGTAAACTCTGCTTCCCACGGAGCGGAGTTCAGTAGCCGGGTGCCGGCCCATGATGATGAGCATTTTCCGACTGAGGCCAGGCCCCGCCCAGGCCCTGGCACCAGTCCATGATGATGATAAGTGCTGCCCAACCGAGACCAGGATCCGCCCAGGCCCTGTTGTCGTCACCCATTCTCTGCGGACCATGGCCTCTCTTGAGTAGGTCCACCGCCGGGAGGAGGCCGAGCAGCCAAAGCTCCTCCACTTCTGGGTCTGGAGGGGCAGGCTGCGCTGCTCACGGAGCTGTGAGAGGCGAGCACTGCCAGGATGCAGCTGAGGCCGGGGCCCGGGATGGATGCGACCAGGGACCACAGAAAATGGAACCCATGCCTCTGAACTCCTGGACTGTGTCCGCTGCAGCCACTCAGATTCTTTAGCGAACTGGGAGCAGGAAGGTGAGTTTGGTGATATTTGGCATTCCAACCTTGATTTGCTTAAATAAGAGCTGTGGCAGGGCTGGGAGGCAGCATCTCCAATCCATTTCTGAACTACTGCAGAATGGTGGCTTTTTGCTAGGGTGGAGCGGAACTCCATGGAATTCCACTGAGTTTTTATGCAACTCCACGGAATTCCGCGTAGTGCAACTCCGCAAACTCCGCCCACCCTTACTTTTGATGTAGAATCCTTGTTTTCTATAAAATCTGTGGTGCAGTGTGTAATATTACTCTAGCACAGATAGCCATCAAGCAGTCTGAAGCATTCTGAGGTGAGGCCTGAATCCACTTACTTCTATTGAAAAGTTTAAGATCTAAGACTCGGTTTACATAGGTGTCCAATGGCTAAGCAGTTCTGCAGGTTCCCTGGCGAAGGGACGCCTTTTCGAGTGCGGGTTCCTCGCCTATGGAATGGGCTTCCTTTGGACTTGCATCTAATCCGCTAACACTAGGAAAGTCCTGAAATCATGTTGATTTTTATGCCATGTAGAATTCCGGCCCCTGGTTGTTCAGTTGTTTTTTCTATCCATTGTCTCTTTCCCCCGATGATTCTGTAGCTCCATGATGCTACTGGTGGCAGTGTACCTTGTTGATTAATTATTAAATAAATAGAATGCATTTTATCCTCTGTAACTGTGTAAACTGTGTTTACAGTAGAGTACGAGCTGAAATGGGATCGTTACTTCAACACGCCATGTTACGACTGAAATCATAAAGTACATGTTGAGCATTGCACTTTATTACATAATCTGAATTACTTGACTAATAATCAATGCCTTTACATAGCGCTGCGAACAGGGTGTATTGCTCTAGGTGCTCGATTGCTCGCATTTTGCAGAGCTCCAAGGGCCTGTGGTGATATTCACCTATGGCCTTGAAATTATATAGGATCTGTGCACGCAATGAGTGAATCAATGAATAACACACCTCTCAGGCACAAAAGTAGACTGCTCTGTTACAGTAAACGTTCTGTAACATTTCTGAAAGAGTATACTGTCACTACACACTTTTGTGGAGTGAACGCCAGAGCTGAATAGGCTTGGCCATTTCTCAGAACTCCGCATGCACGTGCAGTTAAATGCGTGTTCCTACAGTAATGAAAGGTGATTGCTTCTCCCGCAGGTCCCATGCCCACATCCGTTCTGAGCAAGGGCCTTCTGGAAGTTGAATATAGCTTCTTAAACAAACATTTAAAGAAACGTAATGATTTTAATCGAAACTGCGAGATAGATCTAATTTAACATCAGGTCCAAACCTTTAGGGCAGCTATTCAAGTTGCTGCCAAGATATGAGTAGCAGTGTTAGGATCCAAGAATTGCATAGCTGTGGCGTGTTCCTGTCAAAAGTCCCGAAAAAGCCTGGAGATGCAAGACAAAGCAGCATAGGGCCCTCTGCTAAGGCTGGTGTACTGAAAAAGCGCCATTTCCAACCAGGCCACAAGTCAAGCACCACCAAACAGGCCAGGCCCTATTTTGGTTCAATTTCATTTTGACTTGTTTGGACAATGGAGCAATAGAGGGAAGACGAGCAGGGCCGGACTGGGAACCGAAACCGGCCCTGGCAAACTGCTCGGCCGGCCCCCCAGGGGGTGGAGGGGGGAGTTGTTTGATAGGGTCGGTTTCGGCCGATTTTGTTACAGGTGGCCGATATTGCCGGCCCCCGGTAACAAAAACGGCCGCCCAGGGGCCCAAAACCAGCCCCCACCATGGCGGCCCACCCGGGAAACGCCCGGTGCCCGCTACGGCCAGTCCGGCCCTGAAGACGAGGCTGCTGCGCTGCAGAAAAGATCTGCTTCACTCACTCCAGATCTAAACTCTGTCCTTCAGGTCCTTACTGACATGGGCATCAGTTAGAGGATGGGGCCACGACGAGGTAGTTGGGCTAGGGCTGGGGTGGGGGTGTTGGTTTTAAGGGACGGGACCATTTTAGGGTGAAGGGCGTGGGGGTGAAGGGGGGTAGGTTTTAAGTGAGAGGGACGATTTTAGGGTGGGGGCTGGGGTCGGGTTAGGTTTTAAGGTAGGGGGCAGAGTTTTAGGGCTCGGGCGGAAGGGGTAGTTTCCAGGTCAGGGGAGGCAGTTTTTAGGGCTCAGGGCAAGGTGGGGGGTTTGGGTAGGTTTTAAGTAGGGGGCAGAGTTTTAGGGCTCAGGGCAGGGGGGAAGGGACAGTTTTCAGGGCAAAGGGGCAGTTTTTAAAGCAGGGAGAGTGAGGTTAGTTTAAGGTTTAACGGGTGGGGTCGTTTTTATGGCTGGGGGAGGGGTCGGGTGATAGGGCATGGGCCAGGATTTTAGGACTCAGGGTGGAGGGAAAGGGGCGTGAACTTTACCACACATCTTTACCAAACATGCCTTTACCACGACATTGAGTGGTAAAGGCGTGTGTGGTAAAGGCATGTATGGTAAAGGAATGCACTGTTGAGACATATTTGTGGTTCGGGCTGCGTGGTAGAGGCATGCGTGGTTCAACCATGCGTGCCTCTGTCATACAACAGATTGCGCTGAGCCGTGTGCTCCTCTATCATCATTTCGGAAATGAGATTACCCTATCACACATACTAGCCTTAACTGTCGAAATCCTTATATCCAAATATGAAAGCATGACAATAGTCTAGTATGGCCCAATCGCATGATCTCGAGTTCATAAAAAGGTACTTCTTTTTGTCTAATTTCTTTGTCTACTTCACTTTCATCCTTTTTTCTCTGGCTCCTTTCCTCATGTGCTTCTTTCCATCTTTCCCTTTCTTCTGCAACATTCTTTCCTTCGGTTTCATTCATTCTTTCTTCCTTTCTTTGTTTTCTTTTACTTTCTCTTCCTTTCTGTCTTGATTGATTCCCTTTTCCTTTCATCCCATTTTTATTTGTCCCTTCATCTCTTCAATTTTTTCTCCTGCTCTTTTTTCTTTCTCTTTCTATTGTTCTTCTTTCTTTCTCAGAAAACCCATATCACGGATGTCTTTTCCATTCCCCCACCCTGAGAGGCAGCGTTGGTCCCTCAAACAAAAGGGTTTTATTCACTATTGGTACACACTACCCAATGTTTATATAAAATATGCTCCGTCTCTTTGTTCCTGACAATATAACTGTGAGGAGGAGTCAGAAAGGAGTCCACGAACCTGCATGTTCGTTGGATGCTACCTGCCCCCGCAGGTAGCTTTGAATGAGTTGGCTGTCTTTAGGCCACATTCACAATAATGTATTTGCAGTACGGCCCCAGAGGACACTTCCACAAGGCATTAACACTAAAGGTATTTTCCGCACTGGGTGCTTGGCTCACCATTCTATGCTGGGTGGAAATCATACTGTCCCAGTCAACGTCGGATTGGTTGGTGGTGACGAGGGTGGATAGCTCCTCGGAGTGAGGTTTGTTGTGCATTAGAGGGTGCAGGTGCGAGGACATGTGCTGGTCGATGCCTTCCTCGCCATCTCGTGATGCCAGGTCCTGGGTCATCGTTTCCTCCCCATCAGTTGTACAGGCAAATAGAGAGGGGGCTTGCTTGGAAGACATTCTTCTGCAAACAAGGAAAGTTGCTTTTAACAAAGCATATAAACCTCAGCAACTAATTTGATGACAATAATTAGCATTACAACAGCATTCATATGAGTCATGAATAGAATACACTGTACAATTTACCACAAAAGTCAGACAAGACGACTTTAGTAGCCCACATGTGACACCGTTATGTAGCGACTTGGAAGTCAGAGTGGAGAGTGCTCCAGTAATATCCCCAACACCAACCTAGGGCAGAGCTTCATTTGTAAAAAAAAAAAAAAAGAAGTGCTAGGGCCCTCATCAGGAGGCCACTGCAACTTGCACCACCCGTTGCCCCAGCCAACGCTGCAGAGGACAGTACAATACAACTACTAACCATCACACTCCTAAAAGTGTGACAATTCAGACTATTCGAGGCCCCCAAAGCTATAAGAATAGCTTGGGTGGCAGGTATTAGTCATTTTAATGTATATTGGATTTAAAAACTACTGTTGTGCTTCTCTTGAAATTAGACAAACAGCACCACCATGTGGCAGCTTGTCATAAGTGCCAGTGTTGACAATTAAATGATGGTGCCGAGCACCGGAAACCACCAGCTCAAATTAAGCACTGACCCAAGGACATCTGGATGGACAGGACATGCCTTTTCTGGCCAAACCAGTTATTGCAATTCTTCAGAAATGAAACAATCCAACTTCCAGAATGATAGAAATTATTCTCCCAGTTAGGAGGCCAATCAAAGAGCATGTCATAGGTGAAATAGCCTTTTTCATTTATTTTATTTTGGTTGAGATTTTTCTGAAGTGCTACTTGCCATCATCAGTTTGCACAACCCTCCCCCATCCCTGGCATTCTCCTTCCCGGTTTACTGCCATCTCATGGGGTGCCTGCACTGTTTGAAGTATCCATTCGTTGATAGTGCCCCTTGCCACTTAGGTTTGCGTTGCTCTTAAACTTGCTTTTTTTGTTTGTATTTATGTATTTTAAAAGAATGAAGTGAATAGCTGGAATATGAAGCACTATACAAAAAGCAAGTCATTATCTATATTATTTTTAATTGTTCCTTACCCCACATGCTATGCACCGTTTTGAATTCATATTAACATTCAAATAAACTTCAGCCAAAGTTAAGGCCTTATATTAGTGCAGAGCTATTTTGAAATGAATCAGTGTGCACCTTATTAGTTCCCACCAGCCTCAGCTCTGGTATGTTTGTAGCTGTGCTTGCTGGCACTGTGTGCTGGTGCCTGCCAGCAGGCAGCTCAGCACTTCCAAGAGGGGCCTCCATGCCAGAGAATACTTCAGAGCCAACGATTCAGTGTTGCACCAACAGTCAAGCAAAATAACCCACCAGGGTACCAGCCATTTGCTTCAGTTACCAGACACACAACTTCAAATTGGGACCAGCTTAGATAGCCTGAATAGTTGCGCTGTTTTTCGAAAGAAACTCAACCTTACGCCTTTGCCGAAACATTCACTCGCAACAATTTTGAATAGTGCCAGTGACATTTTTCATCAGACAGAGACACTTGCAAGATGGTCTTCTAAAGGGGTTGCATTTTTTCAGGTGAATAACCTCCCTGAAGCAAAAACAGCATTGTGAATAAAGATGTCAGAGCTTAGTTGAGAAACATTGGGAAACTATTTGATCAGTAAGAAGTAAAAAATGAAAGTGGTGTATCTTGGGCCGCTTACCAGGAGTTTTGTGGGTTTTATTTATTTATTTATTTTGCATTAAAGCCAGGCGCAATCGTGGGTCCATCCAATGGATAAAAGACGGGCTTGATCTTCAGCTCCTGTAGTACACAACCCTTGAGGACAACAGTGAGTAACATGAACCACACTGTTTTGCTGTAACACTGCTAGTATTCATGCACTATTTTAACATTAGTCCCAATGCGCGTCAAGAACGGTAGGCCAAACAACAAACAGCAGGCCATGTGCTCACAAGCACACACCTTAGAGATTGCAATTTGAAGCATCATGTAAGTCCAAGTATTCCCCTGACGCTTTGTATGATCTTGGGTATATGTTTATCACCCAGCATATTATTGTGTTAGGTCTATGATAATGGCTGGAAGAGGGGTATCTAAACACTGCCATGAAAACTGAAACTAATAAAAGAAAGCTGGCCCCTCTGTCTTCGACATGCCTATGGTAAGCATTGCAAACTGCAATTTAAGGTGCAAATTTGTAAATTGTTGTTTCTATTTTTCAGATGACTACTCACTTTGGTACCACTGCTAACTTTCGATATGTGTGAGAGAGTCGGGTGATGCAATTTCAAGATAAATGTTCTTGCTTTCATGTAAAAATGTGTAAAAATGCATAAGAAGCTAACAATGTGCAACACACACCTATCACAACTAGACACAGATCCATCAACATGTTAAAAAAAATAAGAATGTGTGAAAACCAAGCACACATGAACCTGGTGAACACAAATGAGCAAACATCTGAACTAAGGGGCACTAATACACCCATAAACCTAGAGCATGTACAAATACACATGGATACACTAGTTGCACCGGTGCACACACGCTGTGCACCTGATATTAACTCTTGTACCTAAATGCATGAAAATGAATATAAACAAAAAGAGGCATCCACACGGCACAAATATACGTGCTAAGCTAAAAACAACAAATTAAGTTTCATAGGCAAGGCCACCCATGCAATGCACAGGCACAAACAAAAACAAACCAGCATAAGATCTCAAATATCGAGTATACTCTAACTCTCCATACACATGCAAGCATACACATATTCACACACACAAATTCACAAGTAGAACTCACATACCCCACGGACAAAAATACCACCATTGCACAGGCAAGCACAAACTTTTACAGAGCGACTGAAATGTGTACATACTGAACGGAAAAACACCCATAATGTACATATATTGACACATACCTGCAAACTACAGCAGAAATGTAGACACACACACAAGTACACCCCTTGAGCTCAGCTATAAAAATAAAAAATGCATAAAAACTAGGCAACTTGCACAGATACAGGCACCACAAAATGATGTTCCCACATACCCAGCCCATGCATTCCCACTACTCACATAAACAATTAGATCCACAGACAGTGCATATAATCATGGACATGTAAACCGAAAATCGAATAGAGCAGGAAATAGCCACTCACATACCAATATGCATATATGACACACGAACACATTTTCTCAGCACAATGTACAAGGTAAACAAGCACACAAAAATTAAATATGCAGACAGAAAACACTCCGAAGAAAAGCACATGTACATGCAATGCATGCCCACACAAACAACGTAAATAAACACACACACGCAAAACACAAAGCATACATAAAGCTAACCCATTTGCACACATCCTTCACACAACACACTTGCATATCACTACATAGGTGCATGCTCGATGCAAATACTATGATAGTAGCCATTGCTAAGTAGTCAAGGCAAAATATGAATTTACTCAAGGTCCAGAAAACACAGAATAACCTGAAAGTGCACCCTATACTCAGGTCCAGGCTGACAGGCAAAAGCAGCCCTGGCAAAAATGTTCAAACCTGCACCGCTCCCTTCCTCCTCTTTCATCTCATACCTTTTGAATTTCCCCCTTTCTTTCCTCTGTTTCTCCTATAGCAACCTCCGTGTTTGCTGTAATTACCTGGGGAGATGAAAAAGTAGCAGAGGTGTCAGCAATCACCCTCTCTGCCATTGCAAACCTGCCCCAAAGGCTCCAGCCCACCGGAAAAATGACCGATGCAAAAATGGTCAGCCCAGCGCTGCTCCGAAAGCCTTCCCATGCCTGCTGCAGTTAACCTCGGGGAGCTGGGGAAAGTAACAGAAGCAGCAGCCCTGGGCTTTCAAAACCAGTCTCCAAGACCTCGAGCCCACCGGGGAAATGCTCGGTGGAATAAATGGCCT
Organism: Calotriton arnoldi; assembly: GCA_963921515.1. Lineage (NCBI taxonomy): Eukaryota > Metazoa > Chordata > Amphibia > Caudata > Salamandridae > Calotriton > Calotriton arnoldi. Next base: position 370,800 of record CAWUFW010006966.1, on the reverse strand, counting down.
GTCCGCACCTGCCTATGACCTTGAAACCAGAAAACACCTTCCTGGAACCTGCTGTTAAACTTTTAGAATAAGATCTCAATTGTGATTGCTCTCCAACATTAATTGATTTCATACCATTTTTACAAAATTCACAAATCAGTTAACATAGGAAGCCACAAAGGCATGTTCAAATTAGCAAATCATTAGCTTGCGAGCACCGTTTTTACAGACAAATAAATACTGATTAAAGAGTCTGGAAATCTGAGCCTAACAGTTACATTTACAAATCTGTCACATGCTTTCATGAATATTACAGTGAAGGAAGTTTCAGGTGCAAAGAAAAATAATTGAGTTAATTCCGATTTAAACAGTACTTTCTGTGCAGCAGCCTATATTCACATAGGATTTAACAACTAATTCTAAATTTCTCACAATTAATGAAGAGGCTCAGATTTAGTATCATGGAGTGAAAAAATGAGTACGGGATCAAATAGTCTAATTACACATTTTTTCATCAAAACTATTGCACAGCTAAAGCACTCTTAAAAAAAAAAAGAGGATGATTTAATAAGTACTGCTAGAAACAAATATTGTGAAAACTGAAAAATAAAACCCCAGCATTACTTGATCAGGGCACATTCCAACACCTGGAATGCAAAAGTTACTCCCAATCGGTGGAATTTTGGAAAGATTATTCCACTGGACAGGAGGCCTCGTGCTCTGATACCTTTGCTGCAGGATTTTAACCACTGGCATTAATCCACACTGTGTTATCGTTTTACAAAAACGATGCAGTTTGTATGGGCACAGCAAGAAAATGACCACAAAAACATTTGCCTAATTTTCATAATACGTTCTGTAGCAACAAATGCTAGTTGGGCATGCTTTACACTGGCAAAATACACGATATAACAAAACTCTACTGAAAAAATTACACTTTACAGTAGAAGTGTACTCACAGACATACACTAAGTGGTAGAAATATGCACACAAACAGACAGTGCATTTGTCCTAAGAATGGGGAATAACAAGTGGATCTGGATTTAACCCGTCTAAATCAACATGTGGATTTCCATGATCCAAATCCACTTACCGGCGACAAATATTCTTTACTTTACAACCTGTTCTGAACATGTGATAAATGGAAGCAGAGTGGCCTCTGTAGTGGTGCAAGGTGGGAGTGGGCCAGGCAGAGTGGATCCTTCCGTGGACAGCAAGTGGGGAAGTCCACAAACAAACTTCTTGATTGAATTATTTCCTAAGTAGTGTGGCCTTCAGATCTGTTCTGAATCTGTGGCATTTTGTGTGAACTTTGTGGGAATGACTACGTTTTTTCCAGATTTGTACTTCCAAGGGCATGGATTCAACAAAATGTCAGGAGTAGTGTTGTCACACACCCTTTAGCCCCATGTCCCTAGGACGTCACAGAGTTATTATCTCACACCTCACACTTCAACAGCCTCCTATGGGCTCCTGAGGGGCTGCAGGAAGGGCAGAGATTGAAAAATGGAACATTACTAGTGCTCTTAAAGTCCACGTCATTGTATTCCTGTTGCTACCATAAAGTCTCCTGAGACCAGGGGTAACAGGGTCAGAGCCAGGGGTACTAAAGAACAAGCATGTGTTACCTTTGGCTATCTCTATTTGATGTCAATGGGCCTTCTGCTAATTTTTTTGATGCACTGTCTGCCAGAGTATCAGATCACTGAATGGATTCAGACAGGAAGATTTTGATGTGCACATTTCTGGGGCTACCTGGACATCTTTCCCTCAGAAAGCCTTGTACATTGATTAACAACCTCAAAGGCAATTTTCTGTTCTGCTTGGAGCCACTGGATATCAGAGGGAAGACTAAGTGAGACAAAAGTTCAAGGGACGGGAGAGGTTTGTTCATGGTGTATTAGCCACAACTACTGTTGAGCTATAGTTTTAGGTCTCCTTTAATGTGGCATTTCCAGAATATTTACTGCAGAAGATGACACATCAGCTGGTCCTTTTTTATGTTACTGCTTTATATTGGTCAGGATTACTTGTATTGAAGATCATTCAATACAAAGGGAAATATGGAGAGGCGTCAGTGAAGATAAACAAAGCGGGTGTGATGTAGTCACACATCTTGGTCCCTGGATATTAGGCAGACAGAAGAATGAGGGATGGTTTTTAGTAGGGAGGAGGCAGGAGGTGAGGGAGAGGTTGGATAAAAGGGCATTGTCACAATAGTTTGAGATGATTAGGCATTCAACAATTTTGCAAGACCAGAGGTGGGAATGGAAGGCTTCCTCCTTCTAGGTAATCGCCGTCCAGGTATGTTGAAATTAGTAATTTTGTCAATGTGAAGTCTGAAGTTGGGTAGAGATGGAGAACAAACACAGGAGATTTAATTTATGTGCCAAAGGAAGGTAAACTGCTGTTGATTCTGGGACAGAGTAGTGGATATGGTAAAAGAAATCTTAAGAAATTCTGTTTTTGAAAAGTTGAGCTCAGTGAAGACGAATAAGATAAAGTCCATCAGGTATCAAAAGTGGTACGTAATTATAATTTTCCGATACAATTGAATGTTTTAGTATGCGGATAAGGGAAAGTCCTGTGAAAGATAGTAAGTCCTGCCATGGCTCCAGAAAAGGGAGAGCAAACAAACTGACACTTTGCCATCCATCGTACTCACACAAGAGGCGGCTCCTCCATGTGGGCGGAGGAGCATCACCCCACTGCTTTCTCGCAGTGTGAGAAGCAGAAACATAAAATGGTTTTATAAATACCATTTTATGTTTCTGCTTCTCGCACTGCAAAAAAGCAGAAGGGTTTGGTTGGGGGAGGGCGGGTGGGCAGGACTGCTCTAGGGCAGGGGAGGAGTGGCTTGTCCACTGTTGTGGGTGCTGACTGTTTGGTCGGCCCCAAACCAGTCATGCGCACTCTCCATTTTCTCCATGTAGGCCTGCATGCAGCCTACATGGAGAAAATGGCCTCCCCATAGACGCATGTGCGGTTGGCGTCCCAACCAATCACAACGCTGCCATTACAGCGTTGTGATTGGTTTAGGGGAGGGGAGGGAGGCTACCTGCTTCCTGTTGAATGGACGACGCGGGACCGACGACGCGGGACCGGGCCGGCGAAGGTAAGTTTTTTATTTTAAATTAAACCTCCCCCCCCCGACCTCCTCCCTGCGCGACCCCCGCCCCCTCACCCGCGAGTCATGCCGGCCGCGACTGACTCACACACTCAAATACAAGAACAAATATAAACTTATCCAGGGTTCTAGGAACATTCCCCAGACATGATAGCATCCAGAAAGTTATCAATTGAAAGTGATAGCCACTGGTAAGTGCAATGCACAGGGAGAGAAGCATAATCCAGGCTGCAAGCCCCTCGGCCTTTGTTTGAACAAGACAGTTTGACATTTTGAGTTGAGGAACTGGATCCCAGCTGACACGAAGGGAGCATCAGATCAATATTCAACTGTGAAATTCTCCTATATGTCCACATAAGGCAAATCACACATACAATGTTACGTTTATATAGCCTGTTGTATACTTACTCTACCGCATTCCAGTTTATCTGTCCTGGATTATACATAAACTTATGCTACCTGTTTAACTACCCTTTACTTGAGCAGCAATGTCCAGCAGCATTTTTAATCCTGTCTCTTTGTTTCAATGAATTTTCTATCATAGCACTACTGGTAATATGTGCTAAATGTTCTATACCACGTAACATTGAAGGATGCCTGTGAGATGCAATGCTCAGGAGCCATGGACTGACAGACACTTCAGCTTTCAGGTACAGCTTACTGAGACCTCTCTGAAGCACTGTTGAGCTCACTGACCATTCTAACTGATAGCTGCATGAATAGGCAGTAGCTTTCAAATAATGGATTTCAGATCAAATTAACGTTTCCCAATTTTGTACAGCATTTTGTTTATGCTGGTGCCCCAGCACTGGTGATACGAGTACTTGGGGCTTGATGTACTAACCAATTTTGTGTTTGCAAACGCAACAGTTTTCAAAATAGGTGCATTTATGACCACAAAATAAGTTTTTACTGTACCATATTGTGAGTTGGTAAACATTTACTGATTCGCAATTTGGAAGAGGCGTGGTATAGGCAGCCCTTCCAAACTGCGAACTGGTATGAAATGTATCAATGTTTAGATACCATAAATCCAGTTGCAAAACATTGAAAAATTAACAACTCCAGAGATGAGGTAGCAACCCATTCGCAAAACAAAAGGGAACCGAACGCCTAGCCCTTTGCGCATGAAGGACAAGTATATGACCAGGCACCAAAAGAAGTCAAAGTGGCTAACATTAACAGCAATAAATACCAATAATTTATACAAGTCTCCAAATGAGGAAGAGAGGAGCTAAGATGCTTATTGGTTAACTACAGAATTTAACATGGGTAATTCAATTTTTGATTCAACCACGGACACACCACGATTATACAAATAACACTTGCACTCCTTCCTGCCAGTGGCGGCTAGCATCTACGGAGAGGGGGGGCGGGTGCGCCCGAGAAAACAATATAAAAATACACTTACCTTAAAAAAAAAGTGATGTCCTCTGCTCCAGGCATCTTCTTACAGGAACTGGATGCTGGAACTCCCTTGACCAATCCTGGCGCTTTTCTCATGCAGCATGAGATCAAAACCCTGATTGGAGGGAGCGGCCTCACTCGGCGCTCCACACTTGGCGCTCCACAGTGCGCTCTGGAGGCCTGCACTTGCTCTAACCCAGCTAAGACAGCTGGGTTAGAGATGTTTAAAGTGCGCATGTGTGGCAGGCCATCACAAGACAGCCGGCCAAAAAGCCAGCACATTTATACAGTGCATAGTCAGCCCCCCTCCTTCCTGCTGTTGCCACTAAGCCGCTGCCTGCCCCCATCCTGACGCTATGCATGGGGCGGGGATGAAAAATAAAATGGTAATAAATTACCATATTATTTTTCATCTCAGGGGTTTAGGGGGAATTTTAAGTGGGGTGACGCTCCCCCACTCCTGCATCCTGCTCACCTTAAACCTGTGTGCACTTGGAGGCTTCTATGGAGAGATCTTGAACATTGAACACATTCATTCATTCGGATTGTGACTCTGAAGCCTGACTAAAGTGCACTTTGTAATGATATGAGGCGGGGCCACGTGCAGAGAGGTTTGTGCTATGGCAGACTTTTCCTTTGGCAAATGGCCTGAATCATTCTGTCAAGCAAAGCCATTTGGACATAAACCCGAAAAAAAGTAAGCCTAGCCCATTAAGCATAATTTTAGCTCTAAGCTGCCCCAATGAACAATATGCCTAACCCCAATTAAATATAACTGTACAGCTGTAAAAATAGAGTTCATGTGGCCGGCGCAGGGAGTCTGCTTAAAGGCATGGTTGTGAGGGAGTGTTTTCATATGGCAGGCCGGGCCCTCAATCTTAATCAGCCAATAAATTATTTCCTGCAATTATATTAAATAGAAAATTATCTTCAAATTGGGAGTGTTAATTGAAAATCAAAATTCAGAGTGAAGTTTAGAAATGACACAGTGAATACAGTTATTCCGGCGGAGCTTCGTCTCGGTTTCATAAACAGGTTTTAGTAATGCACGGAGTGACCCTGCAGTTAAGCTTCCTGCTTACAGCGCAGCGCAAATACCAAAAACGCGCACCTTTTGTGTTATTAGCGCAAAATCGTGCCCTGTTATTCGACGCAGAGCTCTTTCACTGGACGTTTGACGCTGCAAAACTCCTGGCCAAAGCGCCGAAGCGTAAAAAATCTCGATGCAATTTCATCGGTCGCGTTCACTCGCCGCGAGGAAATGTGCAAGTGCTTCATTTTTAAAGGAAACTCCATCGAGCTGTTCAATTTCGAAAGGTTTATATGTCAAACAGTTCCCTTAAGATGCAACAGAAATCAGCAACCAAGTTTAAAATATATTATCAAAGCATCGCATTAGTTGACGTGGCTGCGTGGTCCGCGCGATGGAGAAATGGAGCAGGCTGGTAAGAAAACGTCTGATGGGAGAAGAATGTCGTAAACTTCTACGACAAATCCCGGCCGATCTATTGTTTAGCCTCTAAATCTAAGTATACTCATGGTGGAGGCAAGTCATGGCCAACATCTCGGTGAGCATGACGAGTTAAACAACTACCACTTTTTCAACTTGAAACGTGGGGTCAGTTGCAGTGAAATAGAATATTTTTTTAGGTCGGGCTCTTTGGTTACGTTTGAAACATCTGTGTTGTTCATTCACCTTGCAGTGGTCACAAACACCTGCAAAAGTATTTTCAAGTCTCTACGTCTCTCATCCTCTTAGTTCTACCTATAGTTCACCGCCAGAGCACCATTGCTTTATTGCCTCTGGGTGAACACCAATGGCCCATTTCTGTGGTATCTGTGGTTACACTTATAATGCCACTCCCCTGCTGCTAGGGGGACCCAATAATCCTACTACTGTGGTGTTCAAAGTTATCCTTGGGTTGTGTTATCTCTGCTTCTGGGAATTTTATAGACGCACTACTTTAGCGTCTGTGGTTGTCCATTAGTCATGCCTCCTCGAATACAGGACGGAATCTTAGTTTCTTGTCACAGAAAGTGCCTGTTGATTTCATGGGTTCCACGTTTACCAATTCTGATTGGACTCAGTGTCACATGAACTTTATCAGTTGACAATTGATAAGGAACTTTTGGTAATTACATTCAAATGTGGCACTGTTCCTCACAAATCTTTCCGCTTCAACCAATATTGGAAGTTCAGCTAAATGTTTGATGTGCCAAGCTTGTAGCACGCCTCTGAATCTCACGTACAACACCAAAGTACTTCTCATATACACCGCTATAAAAAAAAAGCATCTATCAGCCATGCAAGCCCTCCAACTAATTTTGGATTCTAAAGAATTTGCAATCTCAAAGCAATCTTACTATTATGTATGGCTCTCATTGACAGCCAACATTATGACTATCCAGATTTTAAAACTTGTTATTCAGTAATCTGATGAAGTTACAATTGGAAACAAGGGTTGTTTCCCACTGTTGCTATATCATATCTGTAAGTGTTCCCTTTCCCTCTAACCCCCACCTTGCCCAAGTCTCCAGAGACTCAGGTGTTGGGTCTCCTCTTGTGGACTAAACAGACAACCCGGAGAAAGTAAGTATAACGTGTTTCTATTTATTTTTATGTATTTCCATTCGTTGTATATCCCTATATACTCCCCGCCTCCTCAACTCCTCCCCGCTTCCAGTCCCCATATCCTGTTCTTTCCTGATTACATTGCCACCAAGGTCCTAGCACCCTGGTATTAATGCACAGTTACTACATTACATCAGGCAAGGCAGTGGAATAGCAACTGGTGCTCTCACCCACATTCTTTCTCCATGAGAGAGGCAGAAGAGGAAGGACTGACCCTGTGCAACCTTCACATTCTCTGCCAGCTGTATTTATTTATTTATTCGTATATAAAGTTTTATATAGCGCGAACAAGATCCCAAAGGATATCAGAGCGCTTTACAACAGGATGGAAGGAGGGATATAAATGCAATAACGACATCAGATAAGACTACAAAACAGGAATAGTCACAAAATTACAAGACAGATGAATCTAGGAGGGTAATCCAATAAACCGGTATATAGCGGTCTACGCAGGGGGGCACACTATGCAGTAATGAAGAGCCGAATTAGATGATGGTACAATGATTGTAGGGTCAGTGACTTCGAGCAGGTTGAACCTAGCCAAATTAAGGTAAGAATTTGTTCATTAGGAATCTTTTAGCTTCCAGTTTGAAAGCAGTCGTTGAGGAGATTCTACGAACTTCCGGTGGAAGAGAGTTCCATATCTTTGGGGCAGCGCTGGAGAAGGCTCGGTGACAGGTTCTCTTTTTGCTAAGGATGAGTAGTTTCAAGAGGAAAGTGTTAGCGCTTCTTGAGGCTCTGCCATCACAGGATAGTTCAAGCTTTTGCGCTAGGTACCTGGGAGGTTTGAAATGCAGGGCTTTGTGCGCCAGAACGGCAATCTTCAACTGAATTCGAGCTTCGTAGGGCAACCATTTAAGAGGTTTTAGGACTGGGGATATGTGCTCATTTCGTTTGGTACCTGTGACCAGTCTAGCCGTAGCGTTCAGTGATGCCCTTAGTGGAGCCAGGGTGTATTTGGGAAGGCCGCAGAGCGTAGCGCTGCCGTAGTCTAACCTTGGCAAGACAAGCGCTTGGACCACCTGCTTGAAATCATTTTGTGGAAGGAATGGTTTGATATTTCTAAGTGTCCTCATCAAGTGATTAGCTCCCTTACACACATTGCTCATATGGTTTTTCATATTCAGGTGTTTGTCCAGGGTGATTCCGAGTGATTTGGCTGAGTCTATGATGAGAGGGGTGCAGTTGAAAGCAGTGAGGTGATTCATCCAGAGGTCTAGCTTGGGGATGTGGTTCGGGAGAGATGAGAAGGAATTCAGTTTTGGAGGTGTTGAGCAGGAGATGGTTCTTAGTTAACCAATTTTGAGTGGACGTAAGGGTAGTGTTGAGTGAGATGATCTTATCTGGGGATGCGATTTTCAAATACAGTTGCGTGTCATCTGCATACATATGGAAGAGAATGTTCGTGGAATTTAGTGAATTAGCTAATGGTTCCAAGAAAAGGTTGAAGAGGATAGGAGATAGGGCGGACCCTTGGGGGACACCCATGAGTACTGGAGAGGGCTGGGAGAGGGAGTGGTTTGCCTTGACTCTTTGTGATCTGTGGTGGAGAAAGGACGAGAACCATTGTAACACCCGACCCGAGAAACCCATCCTGGTCTTCAGAATGGATAGGAGGTTGTCATGATTAACTGTGTCGAATGCGGAGGAAAGGTCAAGGAGAATCAGGAGGCAGGAATCATTTTGGTCAAGCATTTTTAAAATGTCATCCATGACGTGAGTGAGAGCTGATTCAGTACTGTGCCCCTTCCGGAAGCCAGATTGATGTTGGTCTAAGAGTTGGAAATTCTCTATATGAGCACAAAGTTGGGATTGTATGCATTTTTCTAGTAGTTTGGCTAGGGTGGGGATGTTGGAGATAGGGCGTAAATTGTTGAGGTCAGCTTTCTCTGCATTAGGTTTTTTTAGTATAGGTGATACCTGAGCTGCTTTTAGGCAGTCTGGGATCATGCCTTGTGATAGAGAAGCGTTCACAATCCTTGTCCAGGTGGGGATGAGTACATTCTTGATTTCTTTAAAGATGGCCAGGGGCAACGGGTCACTGAAGTGGTTAGATGGGTTGATATTCTGAAGAATCTTGAAGATGTCCTTTTCATTGAATGGGGTAAAGGTGCCCCATGACGCATTGTTCTTAGTGTTCAGGTAGATAGGTTTGCGCTTTTCTAAGAGGTCAAGGGGTGGTGCGGACCCGGAGGATGGCCTTCTTGGAGGCGAGTTCAATGGTGATGAGTCTTGATTTCTCAGTGAAGAAAGCAGCAAGTTCATCGCATGAGGGTGGGCTGCCTCCAGAGTCAGAGTGGTTTGGGCCTACCACTGATTGCTGTTTGACCAATTCGAAAAGTTTCTTGGGGCGGTTAGCAGCTTGATCAAGTTTGTGTCTGAAATAGTCTGCCTTAGCGCTCTTGATTTGTTTGCTGTAGAAGCTCCTGACATCTCTAAGGAGTTTTAATTATTCCAAGGAGGGTTTGGATCTCCAGGATCGTTCAACTGCCCTAAGGTTGCAGCGTTCCGTGTTTAAATTGTCATTGAACCATGGTTTGGATATTTTTGTTGAAGCGTTTTTTTGTTGGAGTGGTGCAATGTCATCCATGATGTTGGAGATGGTCGAGTTGTAGGAATCGGTGAGTAACTGAACCTCAACCAAGTCAGCTTGGGAGGAGAGGGCAGATTTGAAGTGGGCTGCTAGTTCATCTGAGTTTATTGATCTGAGGTCCCTTTTCCAGATTTTTGATTTCGTTGGCTGAGCCTTCCTCATCAACACCTCCCTGTTAATATAGAAGAGGATGCAGTGGTGGTCGGACCAATCGCAAGGGTTAATGGTATCCAATGTGATGGTCTGCTCTTTCGAGATAATGGGGTCTAGAGTTTCTCCTTTATTATGAGTTGGTTGGTCACAGTGTTGAATCAGATCTTGATCAATCAAGAATGCTTTAAGGCAAGTTACCGCGTGGTCCTTGGGGTTAGACCAGTGAAGGTTGAAATCACCAAGGAAGATTTGGGACACGGTTGAGTCGATATTGCCAGAGATGACTTCCATTAGTTGCTCGATGAAGGGGAGATTGTCTCCCGGGGGGTGATAAAGAGTGTGAAGTTTGCAAACCGGTAGGTTATTACTTGAGATGCTGAGACAAAGGTATTCACAGGAGGAAGGTGAAGAGGACTCCACCTGAGAGATCGAGAGTCTGTAGCCCTCTCCTGACCTGCACTGACAGAGGAAAACATGCCACAATGACAGTGGCTCTCACACACTGTATGCATGGCACCAGCAATCAACTCTCAGACTGAAAGCAGAGAATGAAGCTTTGGGCTGGACGTAGGAGGGAAGGTATTGAGACTGGGGAGAGTGAGCGGCAGGAAGTCAAGTATTTTTTCAATTTGGGAAGTGGAGGGAGGATATATGCACTGGCAGGAGGTAAGGAATGTTTTGCGATTTGGGCAGCAGAAACACATAAGCGGATGGTGCCTGGGGTGGGTGAAAGGAGGCTAGGTATTGTATTTTTTATACTTGTGAGGTGCAGGAGAGAATTTATGTTGAGGGTAGTAGGAGCGCGTGGCAGACGGCAGGTATTATTTTTCTTTTGTTTGGGAGGGGAGGAAGACGATTAATGATGAGGGTGGTAAGAGTGAGTGGTATCAAGTGAATCACAGGGCAGTGGGCTGAGGTAGGTGAGGCCTTGTTCTGTATGGCTTTCATATTACACCTCTACCCCCACACAGCTATTGAAAGTGGGAGTGAATGATGTATAGGTGCAGACATTACATACAATTGTAGGTGGGAAAAGTGAATATTGGATATGTTTTTCACTTTGGGGTTCTAGGGGACTTCTGGCTTCACTTTCATTGTGTACTGATGTCACTCAGAGCTCGTTGGTGGAAAACATCTCCATTATTCACTATTACCCATCTAAAAATCTATGTATGTATGCTTGTCAGTAACGGGTTTCATTGCTTAGTTTTATGACAAGCTAGGTGGACAGTTCTAGATGATTAAGGCAGAGAAACTATGTCATCCTTCTAAAGAGCATTTCTCAGTACCGCATTAAACCAAGGCCTTACCTGAGGTGAGAGTCATCGTTTGCTGATAATAATAACAATTAGTTTATGTAACAGTCTTACTGCTTACATCATGCCTCTGAGCACTTTTATCAAATATGATTTTGCAAAACCTAGTGGTTCATCATTCATTGAACCCTAGAAGTTGAAAGGCTGGGTTGATTCACCTTGTAAAGAACATTTGACCGGCATACAGGTGTGTGCAGCAGACAAATAAAGCATTGAGGCCACTAACTGTTACTGAAGGAATGAATGTGTGGCTCTCTTGCAAACTTTAGGGAAATCATTACTTCCCTGTGTTTCAAAGATATGACTAAAATGTCTCTAGTCCTTTTCACTTAAAAATCATAAATTTCAAGTGCGTTAGTCCAATTAATCAAGATAAATAGAAGCAAAACAAGACTACAATATCCAGAATGCATTGGGCTATCACACACAATTCCAGGACAGGAAAGAGTGTCCGTAATGGACTGCAGAAAAGTGGTCACCCTCACCTTCTCCACCAATGAAAAAGGAAAAAATATAACACTTTGTTTTTCATTTGACCATCATCATGCTTCTGATTCAGTTAAGACTTTTTTGTATCTATGAATCAATTTACTTTGTGCAATTTCTTTCAACCATCATTTGTAAATAGAACTCAAGAAAATGTATGTAAAACGAATTTTCAAAATTGGGTACATTACACAAAGGTGCGAGTGCAACTTCGACAGGGAGTAAATGATTAACATTTCATTAGCCCATTGTGAATCATTACTAACATTTTCAATTTGGTTTGCTTCGATTTATTTTTCCAATAAATATATTTGCCATGTTGAAAACTGACAGTTCCCAATTATTCGCAAAACCCACAAACGATAAAGTAGTAAGTGTGCGATGAACATTGAAGACTGTGCATAATAAACTATTGAAATAAGCTATTCCTACTTACTGCCAGTTTAATTATACGCTGCTCTGTGTTTTATGCAATGTGTTTCGAACCAAAGACCACCGAAATAATACCTAAGAGTTTGTGAATAAAAATCTATATGTCAATTTCTATTTGTCTGTTGTTCTCTCATTGACCTTTGAGCCTTTTCCCATTTGGCTTTGTGACATTGTTTTTCCAAAATTAGGTTCAATGTTCCTGTTAACAATATAAAGTAGCCTGTAGGAGCTCAGTGCGACAATTGCTGCAGGACTTTCTTGCAGTTAATTTTATTCAGATCAGTGACTGGTGCATTTGTAGTATAAGAATTATAAAAGAGGATGGGTTTAAGGGGATGAAAAGGGAAAAAGCCATGTATATGCAATGTATAAATTATGCACAGAGATGGCTAGTGACATCTGAAGCCCTTATGAAGGGCACGGCTCTGCTTCTTCTGTTGTTGTTGTATCTGTATTTGTCAATTTGCATTAATCATTCATCCAGCCACTCAAATTGTGAATTTGCTGGTCACACAAGCAAAGTAACCACACGTCAGCCTGATTATCTAGAACACATCTGGCTACATCAAGGATCTTGTTGAATGACATTCAGAGCCACTTTTAGCAACACAGAGTTTGAAAATTATTTATACACTTTAGGGAATAATTCATTATTTAATCACATGCATCACACAGACAAAAAGGGCTTTTATGGGGCGCAAGTTATTCAGTAAGCATGCTGTTCAATGGCGTGTTCAGGATCCGGCGCGCTGCTACAAAACGATATAGAAATAAAATCATGATATTGAGCATGGCAACGAATCTTGTATGTCACCTAATTTGAGCAGCCTTCAAATTTGAATATATGAAAAGAAATGAAGTGAAGGAAAGACCTTCCCAATGGTCAGATTACTAATATATCTGATACCTGTGAGCCAGTGCGCATACAATCAAGATAAGCGCGTATAAGGGTGTTATTGGCTTACTGCCTTTCGCAGCCTAAGAATAAAGCTTGCGTCCATTAAACCATGAGCCAAGAGTGAGTGAACAGTGTGAAAGAACATAAACCAAAGTTTTTAAAGAATATTATTTTTCATGGCCTATAGTAAACTGTAATACTTGATTCTACTACTGAGTCTGTTTAATTTTCATCACTGATTGGGATTTCAGCTAAAGGTAAATACTGACCTCTCAGTAAATAAATCAATATATTCTGAGCAAAAGAGCCAGGAAATGGCTATTTTGAATCTGCTGTTATGCATGGGGATTGATAATTCAGATTGCGTTTTTTAACTAATGATTAATCACCTTTAGCCAAGATAAAGTGTCTCTTGCATTTGTGTCACAGAAAAAAACAGCATGGGATGTAGTTAAGCCGATATATCTGACACAATATTTAGGAAGTAACCGGGACCATGCTAAAGAAGTGCCCCAAAAAATTATCCTGGGGCTCACGTCGGCGCAATTCTGTCCACTACATGTTTCATGGGAGAAAATGATCTCCCATCTTCTGCTGCCTGCAAGAAAAGTTATCCTGTGCTTTTGGGACAAAGCTGAGCTTCCTACTTATTGACATATTTCTACAAAGTCTATGTACACTTGTGGGTTATGAGAAACTGGAATATAATAACCTGGGACTCAACCAGATATTTCACCAAATGTGGCCTTGAATAAGGTTTGACAGCTTCACACCCAAATGTAACTTCATGCCATCCACTGAAAGGCTCAGCAGCAAATCAGAATACAGCTTACTGGGACTGCATGCTAACCTGGCTACAAGGCAACATGACTCTGAGAAATTAAACCATTGTGCAGGTGAGACGTCAGGCTTTATCGTATGAATACGGTTTGATGGCAGCAGTGGAGGGTGAGCAGTGGAGCTCACTGCCTGTAGCATCGCTATGCTATTGTCTACCATGCCATTTTCCTGGGTATTCATAAAACATGTCAGCCCTACAACGAATAAAGGAACAAATCTAAGTTTATTAATTTTAGACTATGCCACATAAGTTTGGTAATGCACAACATCTAAAGCTCTTGCGCAATAGCTGCTTGACCTCTTGATGCAAGATGATAAGTATCTCCAAAGTGCTAATGTCAGAATACATTATTTATGAGTTGGGAGCATGCACTCATTGCTGAGACATGCTTCTTGATAAGGCCAAGATTCCTCTAACTGGCCCTATAGGACAATCGCGTGTTGATTACATTTGCTGCACTGAGTGAGCTAGATCCATACAGCTTTAATTTACGATGAGCTACAGAATCGTAGTCTTAATCTTGCATCAAAGCTAGTGTTGAATAGGGATATTCCAAACACCACAACATAGCTGAAAAGAACTTAGGTCCCCTAAATCAACAATTATTCAGTTAGTGAACAAATAAGATGATGTGGGGTATATTATGTGTGACATCTGGGCCACTGATGCTATCAGATTACTTGTTTTCTCATTGTTGTGACCCCTCTCGCCATTCTTCATGAAACGTCCAGGAGTTGGACAGCATTAGAAATAGTGAACTATAAATAAATACGTGTACGAGTGCTTATTGTTAGTATACAGGATACTTGCACTCTCTGCTTATTGACTGCAATACATTCTTTAGAAAGGATACTCCCAATGACACTCTGGCCTGATTTAAATTTGGGCAGCAATGTGATTCCTGTATTAAATCCACCATCAGCAAAGTTTCCAACAACAGAATTACTGGTGCAGTATCAAAACACAAATCAGCACATGTGGGATCAACGTGGTGTTCAATTTTTTTCATCAAACAAGTCAATAATGTAACATGAGTAAGGTCATCTTCATAACCACCAGTGGAGTAGCTAGGCCTTCTGCTGCCCATTGCGGTTCCAGGTTTTGCCTGCGGCGGCTGTAAGAGCAGTGGGGGGGGGGTGGAGGGGATGCTGGCAAACACGTCCAGCGTTTGCGCCCTGTGCGGCCACAGGTAAGGGGGGGAGGCTGCCACCCCAAAACCCATGCCGCCCATGGCGCACCGCCCCCCTTGCCATGCCACTGATAACGACTTGATGTATCTGCGCATAACTAGTACTCAAGTTCATACCTTGAGTCTTTATGAATGGACAGTTGTGAATGACCTATAGAAGACTGATGGGTATGAGTACCAATCAAAACTAAAAATGATGGTAGGACACCCACAAAAACGTTTTGAAACTGGCATTTATAACTATTTCCTGAAAATGCCATAATCTGTCGCAAGAGATGGGGGTCTTTATTTAATCATATCGCTCCCCAGGTGCAATAATTGGACTCATACTCCTCACCTATCCTTCATTTCAGTGACCAGTGAGACTGTTTAAATGGTACATAGACATGCTTATCCTCTAGCAACTTTTAGATAACACTTTTATAGTGTATTAAATAGCTTTCTTAATTTAGGAAGACCATTGTGCATCTGGCACATCAGAATACCATAATAGGAGCCTTATCCTGGGTAATATTTTGAAAGATTCATATTTAGAAGCGACTCCCTCTTTCTGCATCTGATCTGAATGACTCACTGAAGCAAGGGCCTCCAATGCAGCCTCATGATGGTGCAATTTTATCCTGCTAGGAACATACAAAAATTAATCAATTAAGTTGGCTTTCACAACATATCTGTCCATAAAAGTTTCCAGATATTTCTCTACCACCCCAGAATCTAGCTACTCTGGTTGACTAACTGGAGTACCACCCATCAGCTCCATTATCACTGAGATGATAAGGATATCAGACTGCATCAGCATATGCCTGCTTGATATGAAGAACTAGACAGGCACCATCAACTCAATGCCAGATCACATCACTATCATCATGTCCTGGGCAACCGCCAACAAGCTCTTCTACTTTGTACATGATACTAATTCTCAATTTGAGCACATCACAAAAGGCTTGAACCACTAATGGATCTTCAACAGCAAGATCTCCTTGCTCCCCAGGCCGATATTGTTACCAAATCAGGTATCTAAATTCAAACCGTACTAAAGGATATACTCCACTTCATACAACCTTTTTTACAATAGATATATCAGTGTTATTATAACTTCCAAACCAGAGCAAACTATCACCTAGTGTACAAGCAACCAGAGAACTTAAATTTACTACCTATGTTTGTAATTTAACTTAGGATTGTATCGAAGACAGAATTTCAGAAGGTCATAATATCATGACCAGAAAATCGAGGGACAAAATATGAAAGAGCTAAGTGTATAGAGGGTGGTATGGATTTACTATTCTTAACTCCCCAACTATGTACCTAAAATATATATGTATCACCAACGCACATACAGGTGAAGTTACGCATAAAAGATCTATACAAACCTACCTTTCACTATTATGTCCCCCAATATTCTGGTCACGATATTGTGCCCCTTCAATATTCTGCATTCGATATTCCCAACCCACACCAGAATTTAGAAATCATGTTAGATGGTATTTAAAGAGTACCAGTCACTACAAATGGAGTGCCCTCTAATGCTTTCAAAAGACAAACTGGATTTCATTTTAAATCTTGTGCCTGGGGTTGATACTAGGGGTGGGTGAAAATTCTGCTCCGCCAGTGGAGTTTGCGGAGGTTTTCCCACTCCGCGTTCCACTTGGAGCACAGAGTTCCAGCAAAACTCCACCAACCGCCAACTGGTGGAGTTTTTTCTCGCGCACAGCTCATCAACATTAAGTTGGCGAACGCGAGCATGAATTTGTGCCCCCTAGTACAATTTTCGGATACCCTCCAGCAAGATTTCTCAACGTGGGCTGTCGCGGTAATTCGCGACCATTTGCTTTGAGAAAGCTGCTGTTCGAGTAGAAAATCTACTTGAGTGGCAGAAAGAAGCTGCGCCCTCTGGTGCACATGTGGTGCCGTCCTTTCACGCTGATTTTACAGCACAGAACAAGCTCCCGGGGCTAAAAATCAGCACGAGCAGCGTGACGTGCTGAATGCAGCCCGCTCACAGAACACTGCAGAATCTTGTGGAGTTTTAATGTAACTCTGCAGAATTCTGCGGAGTTAAATGTTGCGAGTTCTGCCCACCTCTAGTTGATACCAGAATAACCTAACCTAAACATTGTCCAACAGCAATATTGTATCCTAAATATTATTTACAAAAAATCGCTCCATTGGAGATAATAATAGAAAATCTACAGCCAATAATATGATATTTTTGTAAATGATATTAGGACGCAATATTTCTGCTAAATGATATTTCTATTAACAATATACTTTGACATACAACCCTCCGGGGCTTATTTATGAAAAAATTTTAATTGCTGCGTGAAAACAGCGATGCAACAGTTTTCACTGCGCCCTTCTTGCGACATGATGGAAGTGCCGTATTTACTGTACGGCGCTCCATGTCGCAAGGAGTGACAGATGTATCAGGAATCCTGACATATCTGTTGGCGCAAAAGTCACGCATTGCTGGAGTTGTGTCGCAAGCATGGCGCAAATCCAGCAATGCATGAGGCAGGCCCACACACATAGCACTTCGTCAACCTTACAACTACTATGAGGCAGGCATAAGATTTTGACGCAGTGGCGTCCTAGAAGTGGCGCAGTGACATCTGATAGATTTCACTGCACCACTCCTACGAGGCGTTGTTGCGTGGGAACGCCCACCCTACATACATTATACCTGACACAGGTATAATGTGGCGCAGGGCTTTACAAGGTGAAGCATCTGCCTAGATGCGTCACCTTGTAAATATGGTGCAACGTGGCGCATTCTTTTTGCCACCGCTGCGTCACAAAAAGTGACACAACGGCGGCACAAAAATGTCGCAAGGGGCTCATAAATAGGCCCCTCCATGCTTTTTAAAGGGATATTCTCAAGAACTTTCTTCCATCTTACAAATATGGGCAACAACAGGCAACTGAGATCTTAAAACATTAACTGCCTTGTTCCACTTTAGCACAAATGTAGAACCAAGGGTATCTACTTCATGTCCAGAATGGGATGATGCCCATTCAAATTCCTCCAATACATTTAAAGGATGGCCATCTTGAGTTTGAAACTACACTAACGTCTATTTGGCATGAGAGGACTCTTCAATGAATCAATGTGCGTTGATCAGAAAAAGTGTGATAATATACCACCTCGGCCTCTTAAGACATACAGTTTGAATCTGCAGAGAACATGCTCATAAACACAATCAAATGAAAAAACAGATTTAGTTTATGATATTCCATTTTTCATTTTTAAGTCTACACACTTAAACAAACATAGGTCTTTACAATACAATTTCAGTTCTTGTGAAGAATGAGAGATGTACTACATGAATTTGTTTTGGCTCTTTACATACCATCCTATGAGAAAATAGAAGTGCGTGCAGTAAGGTGGACACTGCTTTGTTTTCAAAGCACTTTCCTGTTCTCTGAACGGTGTTGTTTTATATTTACATGCCCACATGCAGGCTTAGCTCATCCCCTTGGAATCTGACACCCTGGAGGGCAATCATTCTCTGATTTATGAAGTCCAACTTGAAATAGGCCCCTCTGCATTCACCCAAGTGAGTACTCTCCTCCACTCAGATGTAGCTGACAATATCTCTGCGGCTTTATTTAGAGTCGTAAAGTCTTCTGTTGCTTGGAGCTTATGT
Source organism: Calotriton arnoldi (assembly GCA_963921515.1). Lineage (NCBI taxonomy): Eukaryota > Metazoa > Chordata > Amphibia > Caudata > Salamandridae > Calotriton > Calotriton arnoldi. Next base: position 352,100 of record CAWUFW010006966.1, on the reverse strand, counting down.
GCCCAGGAATGCCTCGACTCATGAATTGTTCGTCCCGATAATGTTACATCACGCAAACCACTTCTATTTAATTGGCTGGTGTTCGCTTCTCTCTGGTGGCTGCCTTCGGAGTCCTAGGCTGTGCCATGTGTCCCGGCAGATCCAATTTCCTTCTGTTGCAAAAAAAAGCTGACCTCAAATCTCTCCCATTGACTTTTAATAGCCGGGAACAATGGTGGCTTTCTTAGCAGCTCCAGGGCTGAGGAGCCTGCGAAAGTGTTGCGCCCTAATCTTTGCCAGTTTGCTTTCGGAAGCAAGTAATGGGACGCACAAATAAAGGTAGCACACAAACAATTGAAGGAAAAAACAATTGGTGCTATAAATAAATGGTAACAAAAGTTTTTGATGTAATCACAAAACGTGATTGTTTGTCAGAAAGGTTTGCGTGCCTGACTGGGAGTTGAAATCTTAGAACAATCTCTTTCCCAGGAGTTCATTGTTAAAATCGCTTCATTGTGCAGCTCGTGGGGCACCGGTAGTCTCAGGAGTTCTGTGGCAGAGACAGGAGAGCGGGGTGTGTGGGCTTGGCACTGCGGGCGGGAAGGCCTCCGGGGAGTGGGGAGGCCCAGATGGGTGACGTCATGAGCAAGCACTGATGTAGACCAGTCATGTTGATCTTAAAAATGAGGAATTCCGCCTAGGTGCTATGATATTCACTGAATGTTAGGATGGAATGTCAATGATAGTCTAGACGTGCGCCATGGTGCATTCTATAGCTTCAATAAATGTGGCCACATTTTCCTCAATGACTGACCATCCATTGCATTGGCAAGAGGTAGTTCCTCACTGTTGGACAGCACAGCTGTTCTAAATGGGGCCTGTCTCACCATTGTCCAAAACCATAAGGGGAACAGAAATGTTTCCAGTGCAGAACAACCAGGACCAAGTAGTTTTTCATGGGAACACTGTGCTGGATCTGGATGTTAGTATTAACTGGTCTAACATGGTTGTCACAGTCGGGCTATACTGTAGCATAGCATATGGGACTCCAGTCTGCAGCAGTCACATCTCTGCACGGCGAGCAGCATCCAGCTGCCAGACACAAACAACACAAAAATGTTTAATACATTAATAAATACATAAGAATCCTTATCTTTGCCATTACATGGATTCAAGTTATTGGCACAACTTGCAAAAATATATAATATTTTCACAGCGTGACTGTGTGCCTGATTTTAGTGGTGGTATTGATGACGCCTCTCTCCCCACTTCTCCTCAGAGTGTTTTTCCTGGGACAGATTGGTAGCTGGACATGTTGTGTCATATGGTAATAACACACAAGATTAGCTTACAGAAAATTAGAGGGAAGACATGGCAGTGGTCACATATTACTAGATGCAATCAATTCAAGTGCGGCCGACCAATATCCATCTAGGAAAGGGCCTTAAAAATAACTCCCAAAAAAGTGGTGAATGCGCCCGTTTGAAAGTGTGGGTCATTAAAGTGGCCAGTGTCAGTCCACTAAATTCAACAATGTGAACTCAAGTGATTTGGAAAGCTCTGGCTCGTGAAGGAAGCCATCTTGCACCATTGTTGCAGATTGGAAAGAACCCAAGCCTTGACACCAGCGGTTGTGGATCAGCGTTGGCGGCTGTGGGGGATCAACTGAAGATTGCTCGGTTGAAGACTTTAGCTGATTTCATAACTTTTAAATTGAGCTGTGCCTCATTCTCACTTACATTTACTGCCATTAAGTGAAGAGAAAGAAAACACTCACACTTTCTGACATAACAGCCTTTGTGAGAATCTACAATACCATGGATGTTGAACATCTTAACTTTACACATACCTCTAGGTTAAGAATATACTTTGATGAAGTTTGATGTTTTTAAATCCACCACATTGCGCATACGCAAATACTCAAATATGCCCTAACAAAGGCCTCTGAAAGTCTATCAGAACCGCCACACTTCGCCACAGGCACAGTCTAACTCTGACTCGGGTAATATACAATGTCTTATTAAATTTGCACACTGTATGCAGTTTTGCAGATATTTGTTCAGTGATGCAAGAAAAGAAAGCAATTGCACATTCATAACAGGGATTGGCCTGATAAACGGAGATACGCCACAACTGTGCACAGCAAAAACAGCTGCCTTTTGTCTGGGGCATGATTTGTTTACTAGTAAAAAAAAATACAGGTAATTTTTTAGGAGGGGGTGAAGAGGCAAACACAGTATATTTGTTCTTAAGTGGCTTCTCGCTGTCTTGTGCAGAGAAACATATATCACTGGTTCAGTCAATTTGTACTAAACTGCCTTTGTGGTAAGGGAAGACACAGGCAGCAAATGAAACAATGGAGCCACAGTTCAGCTGTGGTTTATCTGCTAAATGAAAGCCTTCTGAGTGCGGCTCTGTGAAGCCTTTTCCAGCAGCAAGGCACCGCAGTCTCAGCCAGGTTATACGAGCGTCAAGGCAGTTAAATATAGGTGCCAAACCGCATGGCCCGGAGCGCCGTGTGCTGGGAGTTAGTGTTACCCGACAGCTTAGTGAATGTAAAATTACTTGTTTCTCCAATTGAGGACAATCAAATTGTCACCTTCCTTTGTAATAAAGCACAACCAGTGATCAGCACAGTGCAAACATAATTACCATGGAGCAAACACAAAATCCAATCTAAATCCCCGTGAACTGCAAACAGGTTTCCTCCTTTGACTCGTTCCCTCTCTTCCTTTCCTGCTCCCTTTCCCTTCCGCACTCTCGTCCGTTTTGTCTCTCCTTTTCTCTATATTCTCGCACTGACGCTCTCTTTCACTCTCACTTTCGGTTAGTTTTTCTTTGGCCCAGTTAACGTTGCCATCTTTGTTTCTTTTACCTTTGCTCTCAAAATGTTTTCCTCTATTTTCATTTGCCATTTCTTTTATTCCTCTCTTGTCCCTACGTCACTAAGCCCTCACGCTTCGCTATTATTATTGTTATTATTATTATGACTATTGTTGTTGTTGTTATTATTATCAATAATGATACATTCATATGTGTCTCATTACTCACTTTTCCATCCATATTGTATTGCCTTTTATTTACCCCGTCTCCTTTTTTGCCTCACAATGTAATCTGTCGCCGTTTCTGAATGAGTGGAACATGCAGCGCTTGACAACACAGAAGATTGTCTTCTATGAGTTTTAGACTCAAGCACTGGATCGCTGCTCTTTTCTTCCTTCTCTTCCACTTTATCTTCCTCTCCCTTGTGTTCCTTTCTCCCACCAGTTGTCTTTTCCCTCTAAATGTAAATGCCCGAAGATGTCTAGGTCTCTTTCTCAGTCCCCCCTCTCACTGTCACTCTATTTCTCATTTTCAATTCCTCGCCGACTCTCTGGATCGAATCTCTCTTTCCCTTACCCACCCCTCACGAACTTTCTTCCTCCATCTTCGCCTTTTTCTACTGCCCAAAGCCCCTTCACTCTCACTCGCTCAGTCTTTCTCTCACATGTGCATTAACTATTGCACTATTCATACTGTCTCCCTCTCTATAGAACTCCTTACCTCTTTCCCTTCCCCACGCTCCCTGTATCATATATCCCCCTTTCTAAAATGTCCAACTCTCACCTTTTATTATTTTTCACTTAACGTGCTCTTCTCTTACTCCACTCCCAGCTCTATTTCAAACTATTTCTCATTCTCTCTTCTTTTACTCCTCTCTCGCCCGTGCGTGTTGTCTCTTTTAATATTTCTATTATAGTAACCATTTTTCCTTTCTTCGCAGTATTTATTTCACATAACAAATGTCACATAACTTTTCCGCTGTTGTTCTTCAGTGCTGATATGTTTTACTGGCTGGCAAAAACATTCAAGAAATCAGCTCATACATGTTTTTATTGGACTACAAATACATTTCTGTCACTCTCAAATTTACATTGCAAGCATATGTATTTAGCCTGACTCATACAGTGGTGATGGAAATTGTTTTAGATTGGTGTGCTGGCCTTCCCCATCACCTGAGTAATGTGCACTGACTGTTCTTTCTGTGCTGCTAATATACATACATATTGAGAAATGTGTTTTTTACTTTGTGAAGCCATCATGTCTTTATGTATGTATGTGTTAGAAAACCTCTGGAATGCTCTGGCATTCACCGCTCACCTGCACTCCAGCAAGAGTGCACCAGTGAAAATTACAAAAATACTCTAATCTTGTAGTTAGAGAAAGGAATAGCTCTCAGGTTCAAAAGAATTAGCAACACTTTGTCCAATAAGATTACTGTCATGAGAAACTTTATACTTGAACGCAGGCCTCTTCATTGAAGATTCTCCATCAGAACTTTGTCAAGGACTTCTGGGGATGCTGCAGCAACCCCTACACCACTTGTATGTATCAGCTACACTGTGGATAGTTAAATTAATCAAACTACAGTTCAGCCATTTATTGCCTGTGTCATGTATGAAATATTTAAGGGGTTGTTAAATTAATTTTTTATTGTGACTGGGTAAATTGCTGAGTTCAACGCAGCAAGTGTTAAGAATAAAAGTCTAAGGAAGATTTTTGGGTCAAATCCTTCAAAGATTTAAAGTGCAGCTCTGATTAAATGTATGCCGTCAGATGAAACGATCCGATCTCCTTAGAAAAGTGTAGACACACAAGATGGCAGGAGGGGGTACAAGAGCATGACCCTAAAGGTGTTGTACCACTGGCTCATGAGAGGAAGGACATACATCTGGGAAGACAACACTTCAGAACACGGTTAGCAACTTGGTACTTCTTAAGGGATATGGGTTATCTGCAATAAACACATGGAATAAACACTGTTGAGAGGAACAAAATTACCGGAGCAAGGTGGTTAACAGCTTTGTCGAATGTTTCAACGAGGTAAATTGATGAAATTCATGACAAGTATGCTAATCTGAGTCTAAAACGTGTTGCAAATACTAAATGATCCATATTGGCAGACTATTGTGGCCAGTGGAGTGTATTGTTTTGGAAAATACGATAACAAAGTACACATAATAGAAAGCGGGAGAAACATTGTAATGGGTAATTTTTAGGAGGGGATGGAATGTTTCATTCCGCCTGCGGAATCGGCAGGATTTGGCATCTCGTCGTTACTCTTGTAACGAAGAGTTCCAGCCAAATTTCGCAAAGCATAGTGGAATTTTTTTCCCACAAGGCCCCAGAAATGCGAGTGAGATTTGGATTCCCCTAGCACCATTTTCTAATTTGGGCTGTTGCAGGCGGTCACGAGCGGTCAGAGGGCTGCTTCTCAAATAGATTTGCTGCCGCTCAAGTAGATTTTCTACTCGAGCAGCAGCAAAATCAACTCGAATGGCCGCGCGCTCCTGCGTACCACATGTTGCCGTTTGCACTGATTTTTCAGCACTGCTCACGCTACTGGTGTTATATTGCAGCGTGGCATGCATATTTCCACTCATTGGCTTTTATGTAATTCCGCGAATTTCAGTGGAGTGAAACTCTGCAACTTCCACACACCCCTAGCGATTTACTGATCAGGCATGTAAGTGTACGTAAAAGAGTACTACAGGAATACTACTTTACGGTCTCCAAAACGCCTTTGAGACTAGGAGCCAAAGAGCACAAAACATGCAGAAAAGTAAAATGTATTTCATCTTTGTTGGCTGTGTGACTCTAAAAGGAACTGTAAATCTGAAATGAGCGTAACCATGTGGTCATAACTCTGACACAAAGGTGCGCTTCTTATGCCTGAGCTACAGCATGCAATCCTGTACACATTAAGAGGGTGGAAATATTCAGAAATCAAAGAGCGGAGATATTGCAGACCTAACTATATCACTTATGATGTAAAAGTAACCATCCAATTAATAGCTAATGGTAGAATGTAGTTGAGATAGCTTGGGTTGATGTTAAGGGTCAGGAATTAGTGGATCCTTACATACAAAGTATTGGTTTACAAAGCAAGATGTATCGTTTAATTTAACTAGTAATTGTGGGTGTCCAGACATTCAATACAACACATAAAAAGCAATTCAATTAATGAATGTCTACATGGGTTACCCACTGATGCAACGTTTGAAAGAAGGCACTAGAAACAGAGAAATGATGCATTTAACAATAACAAATAATGAATGAGGTACAGATGATCAATGTGGCAGGCAGTGAACATTTAGGTAAGAAAGATATAGCGTTCCTACACTTTTAATATGAAAGCAGACTAAATTGTAGTTAAAGAAAGTAGAACACAGAAAATTGTATTGTAAAAACATATGTAACTCCTTTTCGGAAATAAACTGTCTATAGACGTTGGTCAGTAAAGAATATTATGACTAGTGGGGCAAGATAAATAATACTTTAGGAAAAAGCCCACATTTTAACTTACTGAAATAAAAACAGAAGAAGCCACAGAAGTGGCAACTCAGAGCTGTGTTGTCCTGGGTCCCACCCTCACTTGAGCTTCTGAAGTGCCCCGTGATCTGCATGATGCAGCGAGAGAGACACAAAGGTGCCTGTCAGACTGCACGCTGAGCAGGTGTCTGAGCATACCAAGCCTCAGTCTATAGGTGGCAACCAGAGGTCTGCTGACTAGAGATTACAAGTACCAATCTTGAAAACCCAACAGAGTCTGGCAATGTCAGTGTGCCCTGGAGACCTCTGCAGTACTCCAACTTCAACATCTGCAGAAGCTATCTCACTGCCAAACTGCCACCATCTTGTCATGGCCAGCAATGCAACAAAATCATGTCAATAATAAGAACAGAAAACAGACTACCAGAGATCTGCAGTGGGCCTGCTAGTTGTAGACATGCTGTTTTTAGTACACTGTCCCTCTGAGGTAGAGAAGGATTTAAATCTGTTAGATGCGGAGTGTGTCATTGTGAGCATTGTAGGGAAGGGATCCTGCATGCCTGGCGATGGATGTTGTAGATGCATGCCCCAACTCCCCATCACTCCTTGGAGCCCTCCTCCCACACCCTTCCAATGTCTGGATCCCTGTAGCACGTAATTTGCTTTTACTGTGGTGTACACTTCTAGCGTGCCTGGGGTTCAGTATTATGCATGGAACCATAAAGATGTATAGTTTTGCAGAATACACCTAAGTCGCCCTCGCTGCCTGAGTCCTACTGGTAAGGCATAAAGTCTCCTGTGCCAGTGTTCTGTGTCATGACACACTCACTCCTCCAGCCCTCACCCTCACTTTTATCTAGGTGAAAAAAAGTATTGGATTGCTTTCATACTGAACATACTCAACTATTTGGTTTCCCTTCAAGCCACTGACTGGGCAATGTAAAATTGGTTTTTATACTTGATGCTCTCAAATCCAGTGCTAATGCAAGGATTTACAGAACTCCTGGGAAAAATTATAATTTGCCATTTGCATGCCCCTTTTTCACTCACAACAAAGCAATTCAAAGGTAATGTTTTCAATGTTGAACGATTTGGTGTGGTGGCATAAGGCGGTTGCTCACAATGGTCTGAAAGTATCGCCAGCCACACTCAAATTCTCCTTTATGTCTGTGAGTAATGTTCATCTTGTTACTATATTGTTAAATCCAAATAAAACTACAAATTTGAAGAAAACTATTGTGGACTATCACAAAAATGCAAAAGCGTCAAACTAAAACGTAATCTCCTGTTTTTATATTATGTAAATATAGAGCAATTTTTATTCTACTATGTACAAGAAAAGATGTTTTGAAAATGGTTTCGAAGCAAGAAAAAACGCCCAATAAGGAAAGAACGATATACATGATGAACATTCATTCTAATGGGTTCTTCGTGGTTTTTAACAAATACCAACATGGTGATCAATTGGTATGGGTTTCTAAGACAAGAAAAGAAAATAGGAAAGCACTAATGTATTAATTAAATAATTCATTCATTTGTTTATTTATTTATTTATTTATAGGAACAAAGAACATTTCAATGTTGTTTTACTTACTATTTACCTGCAAGCAAAACAAGGACTGCAGCCGAGTCACTGCAACAGTGAATACGGAGTGGCTGGTCTGTGAAATGCAGACCCGGACAAGGAGACGAATTTGTGAAGTGTTGCAGTGGTCACTTTTCACTGCTATCTACGCTGTGCTGAATTCACTATTTCCTTCAGTGAGGGCTAAAATGGGACGGTGCTAACAAAGTAGAGGGCGAGAAATGACAAAGGGCAGAGGTAAGTCTCAGCCCAAGGGACACCAAAGGGACAGGGATCAATGCCTGAATGTTTCTGAACCAGAGACGTTATTGCCCACAAGAGGAGCATTCAAATTGGCTGCCCAGCTCCCAAAGTTGCAATTAAGTGCTAATATACAATAAGGGCATATTTTTGGGTGATGCAAAACCAGACATGTTTATCAATAAAAAGCAGAAGACTGGTGTAAATGTTAATTGGTAAATGAGAAGGGTGATGATAGATGGGGTTTTATGCAGTACATTATAAATACTGGCCAGCATTGTACCTGTTTAAGGTACGCACTTCATAGGATAATTCTCAACATTGCACACCAAGAAAAGGGCCTTCTCCATATAGGCACCCAAGATTTGGAGCCCCATGCCAAATTGGGGTGGGCAGAACTCGCGGAGTTTCACTCTATGGAATTCCACAGAGTTACATGAAAAGGAGTTCCGCTAACCAGCACAAATCAGCACGTCACGCAGATTGTTAGCACCGGGAGCTTGTTCCACGCTGCAAAATCAGCACAAACAGCACCACGTGGCACACCAGAGGGTATTGCTTCTTTTCTACTTCACTGGCAGCTTTCTCACCACAAACAGTCGCAACCACCCGCGACCTCAGGCATTGAGAAAATCTCGCCGAGTGCCCTGCTAGCGCCTGAAAATCGTGTTAGGGGACACCAATTCTCGCGCTTGCTCACCAACTTACTATTGGCAATGTGCATGCAAGAAAAAACACTGCCACGCGGTGGTTGGCGTAGTTTGGCCAGTACTCTGCATACAAGCGTAACACTGAGTGGCGAACTCAGCAGGCATAGCAGAATTTTTAGCTCTCCCCTATTGCCAATATCCATCAAGACTGTCTCAAGTTTCTCTGCTTTACAAAAGAGCTGAAGGCATATGGTATGTGGTATGACAGCCACACTATTCCTTACAATACACAAGCCATGGACTGGACACTTAACCTTCACACTGGATAGACCTCAGACGTCACAAGTACAAGCATTTACACAGATGCGATTTTACATGGGTTGCATGAATCTCATTGGACCAAAGCACAGACAGCAGATCACTCCCTTTAGATAATCATATCCTACAGATTCTGAAAGAATGACATAAAAGCATTGTTAGAGGGGGGAATCTACTGTGTGTTTCCAGAGTACAAACTTGCTCACCCTATCCAGTCTCTGTTTTTCTTCTCATCTTGAAGAGATTTTGGCCCTAATTTAGAGAGATTGGTGGAGCAGGACATCTACCAAAAAATGGCAGGTGACCTATCCTCCATATTAAGAGTGCACTGATGTCAGTCTCACTCTAAACATAACGAATTAGACATACTCCATATTTTGGCAGATTTCCCACCCCACTAACTGTAAACAAGGTCCTTAGTTTGTAAAGCGTGCATTGCAAACTTATTCTGTCATCGACTACATATGCATATATTAATGCACTTTAAAGCTGACAAGTGACTTATTGATTGATAATGCAGTATGTTTCTGAAGCCCACAGATACGCTGTGGTATCCTGGTGCTGGGTTTCCCTCGACACAGGAGCTTTGATGTAGACACTTGTGAGGGTGTACCTCAGGCTTTCCATGTATCACTTTTGTTTATTGCAGTGTGACACCCTAAGTGTGATGAATATGTCCAGTGTGTCCCGTGTTCACTGTGCCATTGGACTCAAAGTGGACCCTACTGAAGAGGCCCTAAGAGAAGAAATCTGGTCTGAGGTTGCTTGTGCTCCCGTTTAGAAAGGGCCTCGCCTCGCAGTTCAGGCTGGACTGTTCCTTTTCAAGGCTGACGCATGTAGCTGGTTCCTGTCTGAGGCGGCTAGTCGGCAAAAAACAATGGATTGGAATGTTCCCCCTAAGCAATTACCAGTGATTGAGATGAATTCATGCAATCCCCCCATCAGTATTTTTAACTTGGGAGCCGTGGAAAGGCCTGAAGTGCCATAGAAGCAGACCTGAGAGTTCAGGAAGAGGCAGGTGGCATAAATTTACGCACAAATAGACTGCACCACATGAATTGAGAGCCTCATGCACCAATCAGAGGGTTTAAAAGTCATGCTCTTATCGACTGAGAGCCATAGCAGCTTGCAAGATGCATGGATACAGAGGTACCATTATTAAGGCCTAGTTAAAGGTAAGTGGCCGCATTTTGCACGAGCTGTGCAAGGATCTGAACAAAAACATATGCAGACACTCGGGGCAGATTTATCAACGAGATGTGTTGCCCATGCGCCTTGCAAGGAAACGCAAGGGTGGCGCAACTACTAAGTGAGATTTATCAAGCCATGCAAGGCCACCTTGCATGGCCATGCATGGCTTGATAAATCTAGAGTAACGAAATGCAGTGCAAATCGCTGTGCTGAGTTACTCTGCCCCACAGAGGCATTTCATGAGTGGATTGTGGGTGTTCCTTCGCATTCACTTTGCACATTCCAAGATTTACCATTACTAGTAGACCTGGGAATGCGTCAAAATGCTACGCATCCCCAGGTGAGGCATAACGAGGAGAAATATCTTTATTTCTCCTTGCTTTTTCCTCTTTCTATTGTGCAGGATGGTGGCCCTCCCTGCACAAAACAATCCTGTCTGCAACGCAAGCACCCTTGCACCATGGCACTAGGGTGGCTGCGTAGGCGTTATGCAGCAAATTGTGCGCCAGGGAAGGAATGCGCCTTATCATGTTAAATATGATGGATTCCTGCCTTTCACGCAGCGCAGCAAGGTGGCTTGCTGCGCTGCGTGAAATATTAATACATCTGCCCCTCAAGATTTATAAACACTACTACATATCACATAATACTTTCAACATGCATTTAGCCACATCCATCTTTATATAGATATCTTTTTTTTACATGTAGACATGATGTGATGCAGCCATACTGCAGGACCTGTCGCCTGAAAATACATGACAGTGCACGCCATGTTGCTGCTTGGAGTTACTAACAAAAGCCCCCTTTATTAAGTGAACTTCAGAAGCAGGAGTTCTCGTTTCAGGCAGCGCTGCCATTTCTTCTGCCCCGGGCTGTATGTTCTAACTGTTTCTCACTTGTGTTTGTTGCTAATAACAGCTGGTAGGTGGGCAAACAGTACATAATATCTGCTGTTGATTACTTCCTCTTAAAGCGACACGCCAAAAACGATTCAGCGCGCGCCGCACTTCAGCACCGCGCTTTGTTAGTGAGATACTCCGAGAGCGGCGAGAAACATCTGGGCTTCAGAAGTTAAGCTGGGTACAGTTGTTTCATTAAGTGTTTTTCTCTCATATTTTAATTATTGCGCCTGGCTGCATCTCAGCGCGGTTCACTTGACGAATGAGTCTTCACTCCGGATGGTTCTGACAAGCAAATAACGTGGAATTTGTCCAACAGAGGCACGGGAGATATAAGACAAGCAAGGCCACAGTGTGCCTTACTTACAGATAATAATAGTGAGGTCCGCTCGTTTTTTTTTTTTTAACAGCGCCCAGGCGCCGAGGAAGGACGCGTCGAAACACTCAGTTATCATGTTGTTGCTCGCCCCTTACAAAATGTTACTGTATCCAGAACGGGAAGTGGTGTACGATGTTTCGCTGCTCTCCGCGCGCGCAACAAGTGGAGCTGTCAGTCAGAGGCATGCTTCCTGGGAGGCTCGGTGCAGGCCTGTCACTCTCACAGCGCCGCGAGACCGCGCTTTAGGAGCCGCCGCTTCAGCCCAACGCTGGCTCGCAAAGGTGTCGGCACGAGGCGTGCTTACTTAGGTACTAGCACGAGCTGGAATTTAAAGTGGAGGAGAGGTACTGAGAAATCACAATCTAGCAAGCGGCTGCACGTGCCCAAAGGCCTCGGAGGCAATAAGGGCTGCGTTTGAGCAGGTGGCTGGCATCAGCAACCATTTTGGAAGCCCTAGACTTGTTTTTCATCCTTAGACTTTGACCCAGAGCAAGAGAGGGAAAGGCACAAATGGGAGAAAGAATAGGAAGAAAAAGATAGGAAAAAATGTGAAAGGATGAAAGCCTTGATGAAAAAAGAAGGAAGGAAGAGGCATGGAGTAGAATCAAGTCTAGGCAAACATGGTTTTCTGCAGTGCCAGTGGCATGATCCTAAGAAGGACTGTAGACCCTGCAAATGTTTATTTATCCACTTTTTGTTTTTACAACTTTAGCACTGGAGGCAACAAGGAAGTTTGTAAAACTGCAATTCCTGGCCCGACCTGCTACCAAAGCACACTTTACAGTCTGGATAGACTACAAGCAGACATTTGCCAGAATGGCTTAAAAACATGGTATGACCTCAAGGGGACAAACAAAGGTTGAATGATTGAAATAAGTACATAAATGACATGCTCTTTGAAGGTCTTCATAGTGAAGAGGTGTGACGAACAGAAGGTACAATTAAAGGCATTCTTATAGCTCATTTTGCAAACTTCTTTCTAAGTGTCAGGTGACCCTGACAAACCACTTTCATTTGAGGGTTTAAGGAAATTTGGTCCTTCCCTTGAGTTATGACTAACTCTTGGGAAAACTTCCAAGTCTCAAGAGCGCACGAGAGGGAACATCCATTAATAACCTTAAATAAACATTAGTGCATGTGTGAAACCAAGAAAAGGATGCTTTCTGCTATTCTGTCTAGAGTTGAGAGAAGTTCTCTTTGATTGAGATTATACATGTTGGAAACTGGTTAGGAGATAAGTATTCAGGAAAAGAGGAGAAGAGGCAGAAGCGATAAAGACAGATAGCAGCTACGCAGGTCACTCACCTAGAGCAGTTGGACGTTCACACTTTGGTCCTGTTTTCCGTTAGCGCACCATCCAGAACTTCAAGACGCAGTGGCATAACACCATTGGCATCTTCCCAAATCACAAAGAATTACAGTCGCAGCCACTGAATCTCCAGCCATCAGCAGGCTGCATAAACAATATACATGAATGCATCAGCAATGTCGAATATCTTGCCCGTCCGCAGTCAAGTTGCCCCAAGCCCCTATGTCCATGTCGTCATGAAACAAAGAGGTGGGTTTGGGCCTTTCAGGAGGAAACAGTACCAAACCCAGCGTGTCTTCTTACACTGCTGCTACCGTTAAGCAAACTTTGCCGCCAGTCAAGGCATCGTCCAGCCCAGCCTGTTTGCTGAGCAACAGTGGGGCTTTGTGGCTTGCCTCACAGTTGACAGTAAGTTATGAGCCCTTTGTGAGCACAGGGGAAGGAAAACAGAGTTTGGAATTTGGCAGGAAAATATAATACAGAATTCTCCTGTCTGTGTAACCTGAATTTTGAGAAAACAATCAAGCATTGTTGAAAGAAAGAAAAGCAACTCTGACAGATGAAATATAGAGGGGCCCCTTTTAGGAAAACAGTAAACAAAGCGCCATTCAGGCCCGGGTCCATTCTGTCATTTCTAAAGATACTTTCTTCTGTGTGGCGAGAGTTTACAGCAAAAGGGTTCAGATTCAACAAATCAAGTGTAAAATCTCCCACAGTCCGTCATTAAAAACAGTCAGCCGGGAGCAGACAGGAGTGCCAAAAAGAGAAAAATATCACACGTTTTCCTGTTTAAAGCGAGAACACAATAGCGGAATTGGTGAAAAAAGGGGCTGAGGGGGAAAAAACGCGAAAGAAAAGCCAAAAAGGCTCGGCGTTGTCAGTTACAAAGAGCTAATTTTGTGAGACAGGAAAAGAGGGGAAGAGTGGGCATCGCTCAGCAGAAATATGAAAGGCAGGAAGGCCTCGCGCCCATTGTCAGGGAGCGCCTCTTTTTCACCAGGCTGGCCCTCGTGAGGTCACCCTTGGCATGCAAATCACTCAAACTTGGGCTGGTACTGGTGGAATGTGGACATCTGGAATCTAAGCACACAGTGGAGCACTTTCTCCCAAAGTATCTCACTTCTTTTTATTTTCCACCTCCAAAAATAGTCACCAAGCCAGCTTTAGTCACCCAAGCTGGAAAATGTACAGCTCAGAAGCAAATGAGAAGCATTCTTGTTTCCGTACCCTGCCCGAGTAATATGATTTCTGCGGGGGCAAATTAAGGAAATTGTATTCCACACAGCTCTGATTAAGCTGGCCTATTTTTACTGCGTAGCTGGTAATTGTTAGGCAGTTATGACTGACATGAGTTTCAGACATGACTGAGTCTCTTAAAAGTGTATGTTTTTGCAGCCGCCGTGGTAATTGTTAATGCTTTAAAGAGTGGGAAGGAATCAAATGACACATAACTTGCACATCATTCGGAAAACTTGAACAGAGAGCCTTAGCCCGCTACACCCAGTTAAAGTCACTGCTTGCACCATGCGCTAATCACCACCAGCCACACCTAGGTTGTGCCCAACTAGCTTCGCGAAGGAACACAAATGATATCTAGACTGACCAAGATGAGCAAATCATGCAATAACTTTCTGAACTTAAAATGGCCTCCATACAACAAAGTCTATATGATACAGAGGCACGGCAATGAGTGAGGGGAGTTACACAGGCCCCTGAAGCCCCTGCAGTGCATGGGGCCCCCAACACTTCAGGAGCCACTCAACCCATCAAGGGACCCCCATTCAGCCCAAGGTCAAATAATATCTGTGAGATATGGGAGACTTAGGGTGCCCCTCCTTAAATTTTGCAAGGGTGGCCCATCATTTTGCGTCACGCCACTGCAATGGATCCGAAGAAATGCATGCGGTGGCTCACAGATTCAAGCTACAGATTCCACCGCAAAGGTTAACGGTTTCTATAGTGACTGGTGTCAATGTCACTGGCCTTTCTTGTGTCAACATATAGTTCCAAGGAAGATTATGTCTTTTGGCCCTTGATTAGAAATGTTATCTTCTATGATCTACAGAAGGTCACAGCACGTGACAGGTTCCTCCTCAACAAAAATCCTATTAAACTGTGACAAAATCGTGCATGCTTTGATTAAGAAGTGGTAATCTCCTGGCCAGAGGAGTATTCAGGTGTGGCTTTACCTGCTTGAGATCAAACCATACACATAATTGAGGTCAGATAAGTTGCTATTGTTGTAGTTTAATGATAAGTAAATCCACAAAAGTAGAAGATTAGTATAATTATGCAGATGAAATACATATGGTTAGCATAGAGGCAGAGCAGGTCATTACTTCCTCCTCCCATTCACTACTCCCTAGGCAAGTCCCTCCTGCAGGCAGGAAACTTCAGAAGTACGCTGAGAATACAGATCCCACCCACCCTGCGGGGCAGCATAACTGGACTGATGATCCCAGCATCCTCCTGGCACATCCAAGCAACACCAAATGCCCGACCAGTAAAGGGCAGGGTATAGTGACTGCATAAGAATACATAAAATAATGGTGAGCCACACCATGAACATTCCTTATTGCCAATTGTCAATCATCAAGATTGGCCTTCATCATTGTCATGGTGTGGATTTTCCACCTTGATCTCAAAATATATTAATTTCTGAGTCTCACAATGTATTGACTAGGCACCCATTTTGCAACATGTAGGATCTTTAGACAACTCATGCATCGTGTGGATGACAAATGGCCTTGGAGATTAGTTCAAACAGAGCAGGAGTAGAACGATGTCAAAGTCATGTGGTCTACAGTCGAAGCTCGCAAACCTGCTGGGTACCTCTTTCACTGTCGTATTTCATGACTGCCCAGAGCATGGTGCACAAAACCACTATCTATTCCGCTGTGCAGTAGGAATGTATCCATCAATACTTCGTTTCATTGACCAACCTCCCAAAATAACTCAACTGAATGTATAGCTGTGCAGCTAAAATATTTAGTAGTGATGTTTTTGGAATCCTATGATATTTCGTTTTCAGTTACCCACTGAAGTAAACTTTTTAGCCAATTAAATAGCATAGCATATTATAATACATACACATGATATAATATATGAAATGAAACATTACTACTACCACACTTGGATTCTAAGTGCTGGCGAAACTTCCTTAACACGTCAATCTCAAATGTTTAGAAGTAGCAGCGACGTCTTCGGCGGCCAGAATGAGAGGTGATTGAAAATATATTAAAGAGAGGAGACGCATTGTTTCACAATATGGCTGACTCTTAGGGAGGGCCACCTTAAAAGACTGGACTCCCTACTAATGAATGGAAAAGAGGAATGGCACGAAGCATTTGTCTCTTGTATCATGGACACTGGAATGCCCAAATAAAGGCAACTGGCAAAATGCATGTGACAGTAGAAATGTATGCTGTGTTGCAGAAGAGGGTAACAAAGTGGAGAAAAATGTTCCTGAGAACTGAATGATAACAAAAAAAAAATACTTTGCAAAGACATTAGCCAGTGGAGCAAGTGACAGGATGTGGTCAAAGAAGAACACAGAGACCTTTTTGTATGTGTGTACTTGTGAACGTATGTATGCATGTATTTGGCTTATAAACTGCAAGTTTAGGTATAAAGCAACAGTGTGCTGTTAGAGAGAGGGGATTCTATATTGCGGTGCAAGATAAAGCAGGGAGCAGGAAAGTACAATTTGTCAAGTGGGTGTAGTTGGTGGTATAAGGTGGGGATGCCCATAGTAAGAGAGAGAGGCAGACAGGAGAGCAGCAGGACAGTGATACAGCCCGGTGGTCTCCTGCAGCTGCAAAGGTATGCTGTGAGGCGGTGAGGCCTCAAGTGAATGGTGCTCCGCTCCTTATAAAGTGAGAAGGCAGGAGGTGTAGCCTACCTGGCCGGGATGATGTTTCTGAGCATAGGAGGTGAGTGGCTGCTATCTTGTCTCCTCCTATCTGAAGTTCTCTGTTCCTAGCTTGATCCTGCTGCAAGTCTTGCAATATGGCTAGAGGTCATAGCCTTGGTTGTGAGGAAGGTAGTGATGCCAAAGTGACCCCACCACCACCCATGACAATGTCCGCACTGGCTGAGGTGCGAGCATGGACGCTTTACATAGCACAGGCGATACAGTTATCATCTTTGCTTTATTTACCTCAGGTGTGCGCAAGGAAGTAATTTGGGCTCAGAGGGTGGGTTGCTTCTGTGATTGCTCATGCTCAGCAAGGGTACAATTCCCATTACCAGATACAAGAATGACCCTAGATGAGTGTGCCCATGTTTGTCTGTGGGTCCAGGACCAATCCTCCTCAAGGGTGTATGTGGGAAAGGTATGTTTTTTAAACATTGGAAGGGCCCTCTGGAACAGGCTATTTCACGGGAAGAAGACGCTGGTCCATTTCTAATAAGAAGTGGACAATGACACTGTAGTATTTTAAAAAGTGGGAAACATATAGCAGTGTGCATGACCTACCAATGCACTTCAACCATGATCTGCTGATACCCCCATGCATGCACAGCCTTGTCAGTGCACCACAATCATGATTGAATGAACCTTCAGCTTTACGTTTGCACATCAATCATAACCTCACTCCATAACCTCTATGCACTTAACTCGAACAGTGTCCCACATTCCTAACCTGTGCATCCCATATGTAATAATAGCACTGCCAGTGCATCACAATCTTAACCTGCAGGTAAACTGTACACTGTACTCCTCTGATCCACTCTGTGCACAGGAGGCCAATGTCACAGTTGCTCACCTTACCACAAACTGTGCTCTACAATTATTTCAACTTTGCTGGTGTTCAACCAAATAAAGCTCTTTCTAACTTGTGTGGCTACCGCCCCCATGAAAATGCCTTGACACTAATGGCTGGTGGCAGCTGATCTCAAGTCAAGGAGAAGAGAACAATACACCATGTTGGGGAATAGTGTCTTTTGTCCCTACCTGGTAAATCTGTGTCATCTGCCACTCACACCCCTCCCCGGAGTATGCGGTGCATGTTTTAAGTGAGTGTACAGGAGTACACGCTGGGAGGAGGCACTATACTGAAGTATCCTCCATGTGTAGGGGATGCACCAAGACAGCTCCAAGGCGGTGGGTTGTCATTGTAAATGGTTGTTGACCTTGCTGATTGACTTATGCTTCATTTGTCCCACAGCATGTTGCTGGACTGCACCCCACCACTGCCCGGGTAGCAGGTGTAGATCAGGCGATTGTGTGTCTAGTTTGGATAAACAACATTTAGAAAGGATAAGAGGGGAGCTCCTTATGTTTACCCCACTGTTGTGAGCAAGATTCTCTATGTGGACATGTGGCCCGCAAGAAGCAAGGCAAAAGAAGACCAGGGTATGGCCAGTGGCTCTCATGTGGCAACTAGTCATGCCCTCTACCCTTTCAGCCCTGGCAACGCAGCTGAAGGATCAGCAATAACCTTGACTGACTGATGCTTGTCTGGAGTTAATGTGCATCATGTATTCATTATGGGATGCTCAGATACTTTGTGACTGGACTGTACACAAAGAAAAAAGAACTTGCTTTAGTTTACCTCCATCCAAATTTTCAAATATGGCACAAAATCTGAAAGACTGCTTGGCCTGGGGCCAATTGGAACAGAATTTTGATATAAGTTGGTTCCAAGGATCATAACATCAGTACACCTTTATTTTAAAAAACTGTTATTGAGATCTTGAAGGGCAATCCTCAAATCCATTTTACAGCACTAAGATTTGAGTTTCCCAGTGAGCCAGGACCTTGGACCCCTGGTGCCTTTACTTCCTGTTGCATCGACTCAGAAAACCCTCTCTTTGCTGCTCCAAGAATCACTGTTTTCACCCATATAAAAAACAGTTCCCCAAGTCTGCCTGGGGAAGATTGGGTTGGTGGTCCCCTTGGCACATGCCAATCACTGGTTTGGAGTATAAGCATTCTGCAATTACACCAAGAAGGTGAGAGTCTCAGCACAAAGTTCCACCAGGATCCTCAGGGTCCTAAATTGGTCAGTTCCCTTGCTGGGTATATGAGAGTGAGAAGGAGGCTCTGGACCATTGGGAGTGAGGCGAAGAATTGGAGTTCTGAGTGTAAGCAGGAGCCACGGGGTCCTCAGATGAGCTGAGCAATAGTGAAGCTGAAGTTAAACAGAAGCTTCATGGACTCTTATGATGAGCATGGTCCTTACTGGCCTGCGGAGTTCATGGAGTTTTCTAGGTAAGAGAAAGCAAGAGCTACTGGGCCTGAGGGTGAGAAGGATTGCACAGCATCTGGGAACGAGCAGGTGTTTCAGGGGACTTAAGAGTGGAAATGAGATTAAGAGTGTTGAGGGTCAGTTGGTAGTCTTTGGAGAACAAGTATGGATAAGTAAGAGTCTCAGGACATTAATGTGGGCAGAGTCCATAGGTCTCTTAGTGTGCACAGAAGTCTTCAGACCCATGGAGGAGCATGGGTCTTACGGTCACTCGCAAAAGAAGATCCCTAAATATAAGCAGAAACTCAGTCTGGGCATGGGCTGAGAGATCTGAGGGTGGCAAGCAGAATGAGATTAGAGAACTTGAGGGTGAAATTTGGATTTATAAACCTGAAGATGAGAATCAGGAGACCTGTGAGGCCAGCTACAGTGGAAAAAATGTTTATCTAGTCTCCACCAATCTCACTGACTCTATAGTCTTTAAAATGCTTCATTTAGCACTAATTTACCCAAAACATATTCTGGACACAAGCATTGTTTTACCATGGTCATGATCTGCGAATATAAGCCACCTTTGCAAGTGCCCAGACCTATTTTTAGTACCAGTACAACTCTAGTTCTAATCGTAAAACTAAGTTTTTTCAACACTATTCTCATTTCTGCTCATAGACAATTCAATGAAAGCCCTGGAGGCAAAACGTTAGCTCTAGAGGTCCCAAGCCACTGGAACTCCCTCACCCCTCCCGCTCTCTGTCTGAGATGACAAACCATGTCACCCAACAACTGAAACTTGTGTAATCCTCATATCATTCTGAAACTGAAAATCACCAGTCCAGCCATTGATTAAATCTTGTGGTCTCAGCATCTTGGTCTCCTTACCCTCTTCCCTTCTCTCACTCTTCCATTCTTACCCTTCGCTCTCTTTCCCCACCACTCATTCTCCTTTCCTTCCCCTCCTTACCTATTCACATTCGGAATGACCACACAAAGTCTTTATGAATGTGCAATAAATAAATGTATAGTGTGAAGGAATAAGTAAACACTGTGGGCCTGATTCATAAAGGCCCTCCGCACTCGAGGCGGTGCCCCCGTAGTCGTGGGGGAGTCTCCGCACTCGGGGCAGATCTCTGCAATGAGAATTCTCATTGCGGAGATTCTGCCCCAAGTGAGGAGATGCCCCCACGACTGTGGGGCTTCCACCACAAGTGCGGAGGGCCTTTGTGAATCAGCCCATAGCGCGTGCCACAGTTGTGGCACCGTATGTGGACTGGCGTTAATGATAATGCGTTGAAGCTGAGTTTAATAGAAGGCGACTGCACACACATCAAGCTCAATGATGGTTTCTCTAACTGTGCCCCACATTTCACCCCCTGTGCAGGGCCTAGTCCAACCACATCACTGAAGCAGCTTGCCGGTAGTGTGCCATTGCACCTTTTAGCGGTTTTGAATATGCTTTGGTTATGGGGTATTCCACCCTCTTACCTCATTGATGTGATCCCTCCTTATCTGGGTGGAGACGCATTGGTGAAGTAGTGTAGGGAAGATTGCAGTGTTGTTGCCTGTGTTGTATCTTATCTGTGGATGAATGAAAATTCCAGTTTTGAATACAGCCAGTCTGACATCGGTCAAGATTATCATTTTATGAGAAAATAATGCAAACACACTTTGACCATGAGTCTACTCAGGAGATGAGATCAAAAACTGAACTGGAAAGTGCACTAATTTTAATTCGGAAAGGAGCTGCATAAGTACTTTGGTGGGATACATTGATTATCTTGACCCAGTTACTAAGTATGCAAAGGAGGACAGACAGAGGTTACAAAAATGCTATGAAAACGTTAAAACAATACAGAATAATTTAAGTCCAAAATTCTCCTCAATTTGGTTTGCAGTAAGATAAACAAAGTAGTAATGATGATACATTAAAGTAATGAATTATTATTTGATTTACGTGCATAAATGATAATGTACATTTAGACCGTTGTGTTCTTTGTAAAAGCGCTTCAAGCAATATCTAAATGGTGGCTACCAAGATCGTTGAATTCA
This sequence comes from Calotriton arnoldi, assembly GCA_963921515.1. Lineage (NCBI taxonomy): Eukaryota > Metazoa > Chordata > Amphibia > Caudata > Salamandridae > Calotriton > Calotriton arnoldi. The sequence goes on along the minus strand of CAWUFW010006966.1, from coordinate 331,001 downwards.
GGCCATGGGTTAAAATGTTAGTCATTCAACTGTGTCTGTGAATTTCCCCTTCATGTCCTACTTCCATGACGAAGTGAGGGAGAGAACCCCATCTACTAACATCACAATGTCAGATCTACGCCAGAGTCAAACAAGGCAATGGAGGTGGCCGAGGCACGACAAGCGGTCCTTTGGCGGAAGAGGAGACCTGGCCCGTGCACACCTTTATACGCTCAGTGACTTAGAACATCTGCTAACGACAACTGATGTGAGCTTCATATTATGTCCTGGCAAGGTCAGCTGTGCATTCCGTTGTTCTTCAGTCAACACATTGATTACATTTAAATTGAGTAATAGTATCACCACCCATTTACAACTTAGAAATATCAAAAATAGAGAAATTAAGCACTATATTGAAATATGTTCTTATTTTTAGCTCAAAGGTGCTAAACAGCAGCAAGCACATTTTTCTTGCTTAAGGTACATCAATGTGCTATAGTTTAAAATTATAATATACAATAGTTAACATTGTGATGTAAAAGTGTGTAAATTAAATGAAGCATTACCGGTATACTCTACCATTGAGCACTGAATAATGGGAGGTAGCAATGATAGGTGCTGACTTTTGACTTATACTGACTCTAGCTGAGTTGAAATGGTCTGATCCTCCATGTTTTCTCAGCTGCTTCACCACTTTAGCCCTATGATAAAAGAGCTAAAAGGACACATCGTAGCCGCACCATTTTTGTGGAGTAGAACCACTCCTTTTGGCCTCTGAACAGAACGTGAACCTCATGTAACCTTCTAAAAAAATGTAGCTAGAGCCTACAGCGGGTGAACGGTGCCTCCCATCTTGCACGTGACCATGCAGCACACGAACAGTTGCAGTGTTTTTCTGCAGTTGGATGAACAATTGCACAGCGCCGCGGCTACGCTGCTCTTTCCCTTCCGAGTACAGATGCCTGCAGTAGATACGCAGCTAGCGCGAGCCAGCTAGATAACACCAGGCTAGCTCAGGACAAGAAAATGCAAGATCATACTTGTAATGGTGGTGAATTCAAGCAAAGCTATTATCTAAGCCCGTCCCACTGTTATAAAACCAATAGTTATAAACACGTTTATTACCAAAAGATTAAATTGGATATAGAATAATATCCTCTTCATTATTGATATGAGGATCATATTTCACAGTTGTTTATATTTAACAAAACCAGATTGTTCGTGTGCTATTCTATTTTTACAAATAATATTTTTTGTTGCTAAAATAGGCACCTAATGTGAGTTTGAAAATCATTCATACCTGCAAAATGGCAATAAAGTGCTCATTAGCAATGTCTTTGAAGTGGAAGGTCCGTCTGAATTAGAGGTACAAGTTGTGTGGGACCCCTGCACCTTCGGTCTTTTCAAGATGCACAATTTGCCAGAAAACACATGGTAAAATGTCTGTGGAGAAAATGGGCTAGAATGCTGCAATCACTGATTCCAGCAGTTATTCCAGATCCCTAAACTGCGATCCTAGAACACCTTTAATATCTTAACCTGGGATTACCATCCCAAGTGTAATTGGTAAATTGGTGTAACAAAGTGGGAAGTTATACAAGTTGGCCATAATTGTTGTTCCACATGCAAAGTTAGGCAGCACAAGTAAAAATCCCAGCTGAACAAATGTCTAGGCCTCAGATGTGCCCTGACTTATTTAAAGATTAATAGAAGCAAAAATGTACTAACACTTATGCAGTGCTGCACAACTTTCGGCGCACTTTTAGCTTTAGTCATCAAGTAAATAGAAGTGATGTTTTGCGCTGCTGTACTCTTCTCTGCACCATGCAACTATCTGTGCAAAGCTTAGTATGTAACTTCCATAGACTGTTTAAGATCAAATGGCTTATCAGTAACCCAGCATAGTTTCTATAACAGCGAAAATGACTAAGGAAGCAAGTAAGCTTTTAGAATTAGACGTTCAATGTCTATTGATTAATCAATGAGAATAGACATTCTGCAATATAATATCTTCTATATTAACATATATAACAGAGCAAACAATATTCATCCTTCTGAAGTGAGGAATGTTCCTCATTGATAGTCAACTCCATTTTATGAGTTGTGGCTTCTCCTGAAGTCCTCTGCTGAAAGGAACTGAATCGCGAGAAACTACTGAGGAACGCTCCTCAATGACTTTGTTTCTCCTCCATCGTGAAACAACAGGCTCCTGAGTGGAGTCACTTATAAATACTCTGAATATATATAATCCTCCATTTACTGAGGTTAGTGCCGGTCGGATTCTTCGTGATTGCATTTGTGAATTATTGAAAGATTGCAGAACTTTCAGCTTTTCAAACTTTCAAACATTGGGGTATGTTGATTTTTTATAAATAGGTCATGATTTAGCGTTCAATGATGTCTTCAGTTCCACAGGGTCTTGTCCTTTGGCTTTTGTTTTCATCACTCAGTCCTGAAGATGGTCTTGCAAATTAGTTAGCCATCTGAGACCAGACCATCAACAGTACATCCTCTCTAACTTCTATCATTCGACTTTGACCATTTGCAACTAAATTTTCAATCTTGGATGGACCATGGTCAGAAATTCTGTGATGTGTTAGGTGGATATACCGATCCCCATTAATCATTACTAAACATATTACAAATTGATTTTTGTGATTAATGTGGGTCGGCTGTGCTCTTTACAATGCTTTATTTTGGAACCTGATTGAACATTGTTGTAATAGATTATGAATATACTGTATTGATATTTGTTGCTGAAGTCTTATTTATATAAAATAGAAAAACTTTCTATAATTTTCTTTTGGCATGCCTTATTATAAGTATGTCTTATGTGTTTAATTCAATAAAGGTTGGATTTTTATACCAACTCAGAGTATATATGTGACTCTTTCAGGAGCCTATTGTTTCATGATTAACTTTATACCCAGTCTCCTGAGGGAATATTGGGATGCCCTAGTGTGTATGATTTTGTTTCTCCTCCAGTAGATTGGCAGCATCTCCTGACTGGGTGCTCCCATATTCTGTCTCACCCTTCATGAATGGTTACTTTTGTTTCCTCACCATGTTATAAGGCACTGATGGTTGGTGGCAGTGGGGTCAGAGCACAGGACCCCAGTCCTTTCCACCAAACGTTCTTCTCTGTAAACCTGTGCAATCGCCTGTCAGAATGTTTCATCTTTCTGAGTTTTCTAGGGTTTTTTCAGTTTTCGACACTATAGGTTATGGAATAGTGCAGACAATGCAGAGGTAATAGTATGAGAGAGAGGATGTACCAGACTGGCAATGTGGTTAAGTTGAACAAAATATATCGTTGGACACTGGAGATAAGATAAAGGATAATCATATCTTTCAGAACTATGGAGAACTTCCCTTAGCATTTGGCCTTACTGCAGATCAAATGAGTTGTAAAACAATATTAATTTTCACATTCTGCCATACCCTTCTAATATGCATGGTGTTGTCCTGAGCTTTTTAACAACTTTAGTGATTGGTTCTGCACATCACAACAAGGCCACACTATTATCATAGATAAATAGAAGCTATTACTATGATATGCATATCATAACTTCCATACACATCAAACGCATAGACATTCGAAGCAATAAACACAGCAAAATAGTATCCACTGTAGGCAATAAAGCCTTTCAGTAATATAAGGGTATGCAGTACTATAATATTCCACACGCAACTACAGTCTAATTTAAGTCTCAGTTTCTAACGCCTGTCACCCTGGAGAGTGCAAATACCTCTCATTATCCTCTAAGAGACCAGTGCATAGCATGGAATAAATGTTCATGAGGTTTCTGTGTATTTAGAATACATTCGTGCATATTTAAGTTTGATATTAAGACCGATAATCCAACCTGGCCTTGCACTGGTAGATTTTTTGGCCTTCAACATATATGATGATTTTTGGGATCTATCACAATCTGTGGGTGCCGTCATCAACAACGAGCCAGTCTTCCTAAATTTTCCCAAAACAGACCTGAAGAAACTCCAGCTGGTGCCCAATACTGGAGTAACATTAGCTAAAGCTTTAAACTGTTTGAGCATGCCTCCTGTGCTAGATGTGAGTTACACTAGCAACAGCTTGAAGCAAGAATACCGTTCAAGTTAGCATTTTGTGCCTACGGAATTCTGTATGGGAAAACGTTTGTTACAAGGGAAATTTTCCTTGCTTATTTTTCTAAATAAAGTTTATTCATTGTGGTCAAAATGGGTTTGAGAATGTATCTTTCCCCTATTAGTAGTTATCCATCTCATGTAATTGAGACTAGAATTTTTTTTTCTCCAATTCCAGATTAAGCTAAAAAATATTTCTTTCCTATAACCTTCTGCGCTCCTACCTTCTTATTTTTCAATCACAGGATGAACATTAAGAATTTCTTGAAACTGAAACTGGTCATTCTGAAATTAATTCGCCTGGTATTCCTCTCTCTTCCCTGCTGTTTCCTGCTAAACGCTACTGGCAAAATATGACAGGTCAGTGGTGTTTTCACTGATGCTGTAATGCCTAATGGGACTTTAACAGATGCATGCCCATCTACAGTTCCAGAGCCCTAAATTGACTTTTGATTTAAAGGAGATCAGATTTTGAGGAATGAAATGTTTGGATCTTCTTGCTATTGGGCTTCTTGTTTTTCTTCTTCTTCTTCTCCTTCTTCTCATTCTTCCTCTTCATCAAATTCTTCTTTTTACTTTTCCTGTTTCTATTCCTCTTCTATCTTTGCCTCCTCGACTTCTTCTTGTTCTTGAAAGCACAGTTAAAGAAAGAGTGCAAGAATATGTTTAGAACCTGAGTAGGAGTTTCTACTGATACACACTGTGTAAATCCACGGGTGTGACGTTGGTGTTGGAGTAAGGCAACATTTATTAGAACAGATTGAATTGTCTGTGGAGTGCAGTTCCCATGAGGCCACTTCTAATACCATGACAAGAGCTGCTAGGGGAAACACTTTGTAATGGCATATTCACTATGTCCCTGCAATGGCAGTTTCGCTTTGTCTCTGTAGAATGGTGGAATTACCTCTAATGAATTTGGGCAGTGTAAATATACACCAAAGTGTGGTACATCTCAAGAAAGCTCATTACAAGTGTCCCTGATATGGTGGATCTACTGTAAGTTGTCCTTAGAAAAACTGCTATTCGTGGCACGCTGGTCTTCTTCAGTGGCAACACCACCAAAAATGGTGGAGGATTGGTCACCACCGTAGGTCACCATGATCTGCCACGTCAGCAGTGACGTTTGCCACACCTGAGACCAATGGAGGATCTGCCTTCGGGTTCATCAGCCTTCTTCCACTCTCTAAACAGGGACGTGGAACAAAAGGGGAGAGAGGATTCGTCTATAGTCATTTTTCGGTAGTTTCTTGCCCGCCTTTTTTAAGTCCGTCACTGTCATTGTTATAAATAAGTTTACTTGCATTTCTTTTTAGAAAGCAATCAATCAAAATAACTTAACATTTAACATACATGGAGTAAACGAAACTCTTGGATGTACTTTTTAAAATGAATGTTTCAACAGATTCAAAGAGAGTCGTGTGCAGGCTTTTATCAGGTTCCAAGGTGGGCACCCGCAATAGAGTTCGTCATCTGAAAAAACTGCTGAAAAACAGCCAGAAGGAGACTTGTGGTGTGCCAGGACTCCAAAAGCAAGGCCAGGAGGTATTGTGTATACACCAGCTGCCAAAAGCGATTTTTTCTCAGACTGTTTTAGATCGGAATCTTCTTATTGCCGCATGACTGGTAATATTGTGTGGCAAGAGAAACAATGCTGAGAGATAAGGATAAATGGTGTTTATCTGAACTTACCATAGCCTTTCCCTTCATTGTATTAAATTGTATGTTTTTCTCAAAACAATGAAACCATTTTAAATATCACATGTACCTAAACGTCTAAAATTCGGAAATAATGTGTAAAGTGAAGCACATTTTCAAAATTCGGCAATAACAATTGACAGTTAATTTTAACTCCTTGACGATTGCATTAAGCAATGCATGAAATGGAAATATATAAGTGGAGGTCCTCCTTGTCCCAGAATACCTGTTTGCTGCTGAGAAGTGCTGGTACCATCCCTTCGAAGCTAAAGAAGTGCAGGCACTGGGTACCTGATAGTACCTGTCCATTTATAGTACTGCCATTAAGCACGTTGATAAATTTGTAAAGTGTTGACACTTTGCCTTCCGGGACTTATGAAAGTGCAGAGTAATAGTCAGAACTCTAAGAAACTTGGAAAGTGAAAGTAGTACTGCCATTGGACAGAACTTGCCAGTAAACACAAAAGGAGTAAGGGTGCCTTTGAGGTAAACCATAACATATAAGAAAAACGTCAAGCGGACCCTGCTCCAGTGGAGAGGCCGCAGGGAGCCAACAAAGTCCTAGTTTAGCTGAGATATTTCCATCAGCCTCTCTACTAGTGCAGTGGGGCAAACGAGGTGTCGGGCAGAAGAATTGTAACGAGGCCGGGCATAATGCTAGTCCCTGCAGGCCCTGTGGTGTAGGGGCCGCCCATCTTTCAGAGTGCCCCCTTTCAGCCAAGACCAAGGAATATTCAGTGGCGGCTCCTCCGCAATGGCGGAGGGGCGTCGCCTCACTGCCTGTCTCAGAGTAGGTAAATGTAAAATAAAACTATGCTCTTGCATTGTTTTATTTTACATTTGCTGGCTCTTAGCTAGCGGTGTTGGGAAGGGCGGGGCTGAGGCATGGGAGGGGGAGGAGGAGTGCTATGAGCACTCCACTCCCTATGTGTGCATATGTGTTTTGGCCGGCCGTCTCATGCATTGAGCAGCCAGGGTTGAGAAACCCCACAGACTCCCTGGTCTGTGCAGGGCGTCTTTCTTGCCTGCTCAGACCAATCCCCGTGCTGAGTGGATGGGAGTCTGGGTCCAAGGGGCTGCTGGGACCCAGGAAGAGGAGACGCAGCGAACTCGACGTGATGCTGGAGGCGGCCGGCGGCAAAAGGTACGTTTTAAAAAAAATATTGTATTCCCCCACGTGACTCCTCGCACGCAACCCCACCCCCCCACCTCCCTTTGTTTATGGCGGCCGCAGCTGGGAATATTTGTAAGATATGAGAGTCTCGGGGGACAGCACACATTCTGCTAGGGGACGCCCTCATTTTGCGTTATGCCATTGCCAAGAGGTTCATTTTTTTGCCTGACCAGGCCAAGACGGCTCAATATTTGAAACCGCTCTCCACTCTGGAAACAACTACATAGCAGAAGGGAACTCCATGCATCCAGTCAGGTGGTATTGCCTTTGTAACCCAGGGATAAAGATTTATTCGAAAAGACAGCACTCTTTTTAAAGAGCATCGCTAACCAATGTAGGCTACTGATTGTGAACTTTGGCAGTCCAATTGGGTCAGGAGACACGATAGCAGAGCCATGTGTGTGCTGGCTCCACCACTTTGGAATCACCTGAGCATCCCTGAACTTTTAGAAAAAGTCGAAAATGTGACTCTTTTTCTCAGTAGCAGTATGCTCAGTTAAAGGTACGCTAAGGACTGAAGTGTGTAACAGCAAGATATCTTCCATATGGTACATGCGCATTCTACCAGTAGTAATGAAAAAATGACATCTTCCTTCACCACAAGCAACAGATTGCTCCTCAAAATCAGGCACAGTGCGTAGCTGCACTGGCGCTGTCAACCTGAAATATAATCACACAATTATTTAAAAATACCCTCTTCACAGCACTCTAATTTTATTCACAGCTGGCACCACTGCCAAGAAAAAGCTGCGATTTAATGGAACGGGTAAGTGTTCCTTTAAGTACAGTTGTGTCAGAGACAAAGTGAAAAAGGTGTGAATAACTTTATGCGTGTGAACACAAGCCTCAAGGCGTCGATGCGAGACGGTGTAGGGGAAAGGGACCAAAAAGAGCAGTGAGCAACCATCCGGTTCATCGAGCGAACCAGTTTATGTTTTCAAAATGGTGTTTTATCAAGGAGGGTCAATTGCAGCCGGAACACGCCGACGCGTCTTTGGAGCATTCAAAGCGATGTGTTACTAGTCCCCACTAAAGAGTATCACTGCAGTGCGCACAGTGCATTAGGCCGCACGCTGCAAGCAAACCGTTGTTTTATTTGTTTATGATAAGGCCAGTAAGCATTTTATTAGGTTGGTCAACACCACGCTGTTCATCTCTTTAAGAAACCTGAAGAAATGCTGACGTGGGCAATGCCTTTTTCGGTACATGTCTGACATTAACAACCTTTTACGCACAGGGACACGTTTGCTACAGGGCCCATCTCATAAACACAGTAGTAAAGAAACAACCTGCAGGAAGGAAGGATGGATGGAAGGATGGATGGATGGACGGATGGATGGGAGGGTGGGTGGGTTAGCTGCATGGGTGGATGGATTGATTTTAGGTATCAAGTGCGGTCCGTGCAGGTTAGAGCGGTGGGGCGGGGTGGGGGGTACTCAACAGATGACGAGGGAAAATTAATCATTTATTTAATTTTCCCTCCTCCTCGTCTGTCGAGTCCCTCCCACCTCACCACTCTTACCTTCACGGGCTGCTCCTGCTAGGCAAGCTTACCTTTACATTAGGTTCCAGTCCCATTGGAGTTCAAGAGACGTTTCTTACAGGCATAAATTCGGGTGTAAAATGTGGAGAAGTTAAATGGAAGGACGGGCAAAAAGTGAGGGAATTTTTCCCATATATGTTGACACAAAAGCCATATCTTGCATCAACACCCCGCTCTGTTTTCAAGTAGGCTATGATGGGTTCAACTGATGGTGTTACTTGGTCATAGTAGCTAAGAATACAGGAACTTGCCCTGCTTATTAGCCCTGGATGCAACAAAATAAACCACACAGTGGTAAAATAAAGCAATTTTACATCAAAACAATACACTTAATGATTTACACACCACATTACCAGCCACCTGCTCCTTAATGCTGGCAGCTAAGAAGTTATCTTACACTAGTCACCTGCTATGAAACGCTGCTCGTGAACTGAGCACATCCTGAATTTACTGTATGTTGCGCCAAACCAACTGCCCCCGTTGCCAGGGAAGCAGAGTACTTGAGAAGAGTAAGAATGGAGCAAATTGTGCTACTGCTCTCATTTATTTTGGGTTGTGTGGAAGGGAGGAAGGATTAGATGGACATTGTTACTGCACCGGCGAAGATGCCCCCAAGCTCCCCCTCCCCCGTGAGATAGCAATACCAGCAAGTCTCTTCCTCTCCTCGTATGATTGTCGACATTGTTCAGCTCGATCAATACCCCAGTGTTTTTATTGTGTTGTTGGACTTTTTGTATCAGATCCAAGCCTCAGCATAATAAAGGGAATCCAGGCAAGAATGCCTCATTCTCCGGATTCAAGTCATTTCACACAAAGGAGGCCTATTTCCTCTCTTATGAAAGAGTGGCTCCTCTCCTAAAAAGCAGTGTACGACAAGCACACGTTTCTTTCATCTGGTCAAACAACTCCCTCCCCTGTATGCTGATCATCCTCTACAGCAGAGATTTGACGTGGGACATTCCAATATATTTATACCAAAATGAGACAAGCTCATTAAAAAAAAAAGGAATTACATATATGTTGAGAAGATCCCGGCAAAACTTTGTCGGATTGCTACAGTTTATCAATTGCCAACTAACTCTAACAGTCATGATGGCTACTGAATGCATATTTCTAATCGCACTACAAAATCAAATCTGGAAACATATTTTTGGTAAATGGAAGTCACAAGGCCACTTGCAGAATGAAACCTCTAATACATAAATCTACATTTCCATTCATTCCTTGGTCTATCTGCTGCACTAAGGCTAATTACACCAGCCCCATGATAGTCAGTGGCGTAGCTAGGGGATAGCAGGGGGGGGCGGCACCAATTTTGGGGGCGCCTAGCCCTGAGAACAAGTCAGCCGTCAGATGCCACCCCGACCCGGAACAAGTCATCTGCTAGCCCCCCCCCCCCCAACACTCTTACCTGCACCCCGGCAGCCAACTTAGGGGCCACCCCGGGTGGTAGTACCTCTAGCTACGCCACTGATGATAGTGATGGCCGAAAAACACAAATTAGAGGTCAACAACATATAACGTTGTAGGGTAGGGAAACATTGTCCTAAATTATACCCTACATGAGAGTATTGGTTAGACTGATCAATATGGCATTTTTTTTCTGAAATAGCGTTTCGAAACTGGAGTAGGATCATCATATTTTCCATATGGTATAACAACCCATATTTTTTTACCACTGTCATGCTTGCACAACAGTGGGATTAGATTTATTTACATCGAGATATTGCTACAAAAGAAGTAGGCTAAGAACCACACCCCCGACCCCCCATTCAGGTTTCCAAGAAATTGAAATTTCAAATAGCTTATCAATTTTAAACATTTCATTGAATTTCTATAAATACAGTTGTTGTGCACCTGAGAGACAACAATGAATTCAAGTTCCAGTCTTACTTGGTTGTTATATTTCCCAGGACTTTCCCTCTGCATCATTTAATTAGACACATAGCAGAGCCCATACCATTGCTTCCAGCATCAGAGACTGGTGTTTTAAACATATATATATATATTGCGCACTCCACCCACCGCTTGTAAATCCTTCACAAGGACTGGAGCACGGACCAACAAGTAAGTGCTTGCAAATTTCTTTATTTAGTTGACAGCCATTACGCGTTTCAGCCCCGGAGGGCCTTGATCACATGACATATATATGTTTTTTAATGCTACTTCCTTTCAGGGTTAATTATCAAGTGATGACCTGATGCATGGCGGTGGTACACAGCATGAACGCTGCTATTAAACACCATCACATACAACTAATGTTAAATACTGACATTGCACTTAATTTAGCATTAGCACTGTAGGAAGGTAGGATCCTTCTGCATGGTTACCCCCACTTTTTGCCTGGTGCTATGCTTGTTTTTGACTAGTCTGACTGGGAGCCTGCTAATCAGGACCCCAGTCTATCAGCGTTCTCCCTAAATTGTGATGTTCAGTACTTAGGTACACCCCAGATTGGATACTGGCGTACCTTTATAAGTCCCTAGTATATGGTACCCATGTACCCAGGGCATAGGTACCCCAGAGGTCTCCCATGGGCTGAAGCATGTATTATGCCACCCATGAGAGACCATTCAAAATGAAACTACAGACCTGCCATTGCAGCCTGTGTAAGTTGGTGCTAGCACCACTTACTAAAGATATAGGTTTCCTATATCTAGGGTCACTGCACCAAAAACCTATAAGTCACCCGTATAGCAGGCCTTTGCAATCCTGAAGGCAGAGTGCTTGGTTCTAAGTGAGAGGGTGCCCCTGCATGAGCAGGACACTCCTACAGCCTACGGAGTCCATTCTCCTGGGTTGTCAGTGAAGCAGCCATATACTATATAGAGGGGCACCGCGTATCAAACATGTTGGAATCATACTCCGACACTGTAAACGCTGTGGGAGGTATGATTCCAAGCACTGGAAGAGCCCTTCGTTAGGCTCTCAGTATTCCCGCCACCAGCCTTCTTGACCCAGACAGCACAAAATGGTTGCTGCTGCCCAGAGTCACGATTTTTCCCTCCTGCTGCTGAGCCAAGCTCTAGCAGGGGAAGGCAGAACAATAGGCATCCTGTCACAGGGAGGTGTGACCACCTCCAGACAGGATTTAGTGTATTGGGATGGGGTAGATGCGCTTGCCAGCGCCACTCAGTCTGCATGAGGGGCACATTTGGTGTCCCTGTGCATAGTCCAGTTTAAACCGCTCTGGCGTGAAACTGGACAAAGGACATGAGAGTGACCTCCCCCCTGTCCAGACCCTCCCCTGGGAGGGTCCCCTGAATCTTCCCAAACCCTTTCCCTAGGGTACTTAAGGGCTTACCTGGGTGTAGGTCCCTAGATTCATCGTGGGATAAGATTCAGATCAGATACCACTGCACTTCTACCGTCTGGGCACTCTGGACTTCGCTGGACTTCATTTGGACCTGACTTCGTCTCCCTTCCAGTCTGTGCATCATACAGGACCTTCCAAGGCCTGTGAAGCATCAAAGACACCTGAAGAAATCTCCCTTGGAGTGAAAGAGTCACTCCCCTGCATTCGCAGGCACCATAACTAAGTCGACCGGTCTGCAGATCCTGAGCTCCTCCGGACTCCGTGGGCTCTGCAACACAGGTGGTGGTTTTCCACAGCTCCCAAGGCCTGCCCTACCCACTCACCACGTTTGAGGCCAGCATCCCACGTGGGGGTTGCAATAACCGGACCCCTGTGTACCGCGTCCAACTTGCAGTTGCAAAGGCTTGTTGGCTTCTTTGCAAGAAGATCTTCGGGCTCCAAGTAGCCCCAACTTCCAGCACCACCAGTGACCAGAATCTTTGGCCACACCACATCATGTGCATCGTGGCCTGCATCTTTTGGTGAGCTGCTTGAGGTCCTCTTGCGACTCCTGTGCCTCCAGCCTGTGGGTCCACTTGAGGGTCACACTTGTTTCTTTTGGGCTCCCCTGATTGCTCAGTGCCCGCCCTGACTCCCCTGCTTGTGGTGAGTCCCCTGGACCTTGCCGGTCCCAACGTTGTTCCTTCTTTGATTCCTGCGTTACTTGCCTTTGCCAAGGTTTGTTGGTGCTCCCACCAGACACCGACCCCTCAGCACTCGTCATCCTTTGTGGGACAGCTCGTGCATGGCTCCTGGTCCTCCTCAGCATCGCCTGGTCCTCACAGCTGCAGAGTCAAGGTCATCGTCATCCATCCTGCAACATCCGAGATCGAAGGGCATTCGTCTTCCAAGTCTCCTTGTCACTCCCAAGTGATATAGACTCTGTCCCCTTGCAGGTACCTCTTATCCTGAATCCATCCTCGGATTCCACCAGACACTTTCTCCTCTCCCAGCAGTGGCAATTACCTGAAGTCCTCCATTGGGTTCGACGGCGGTTACCGACACCACTTCACACATATGCACCCGGCTTCCCTGGTGTAGGTAACGTGGGTACTAGGGTATCCATGGGTGGGGTGGCTCTCCAACCTTCTGTCTTCCATGGGGCTTCTTCAGGGTCCACTGGGAAGGGTCCTTAATCTTTAAAAATCCAACCGCGACTTGCACATATAGTTGAATGGAGCACGCGGTCGTGTTTCCACACTGCACACGCTCTCCGTGGGGTCCCTATTTACTCACCTTGGGTGGTTCCTTGGGGTCTCAGCACTTCTACATCCTCTAGACCCTGTCTTGATCCAAGTCGTGGTTCTTATACCACTTTCTTAGTATGTGGTTTGGTCCCCCCCCTGGGGCCACTGTGTATTTCGTGCTATTTACTGAGTTTCTTTGCTAAAGTATTGTGTGCATTGTGTTTATCTCCGTGTTGGAGATATTGGAACGTACTAGAGAGTATTATATAATAAATACATATTTTTATAAATACTTGGTGTGGTTCTTTTTCACTTAATCTATACTATAAGATTGCATTCTTGTAAAACAAGCTGCTTTACACTCCTTCTGGACTAAGCCTGAAGGCTGCTCTCCACAGCTACCACTTAGAGAGCTTTCTAAGGTTGTCTAAGACCTCTTAAATCACCATTAGGGTTGTCAGGACTGGTGCAAGGTGCCTACTTACATTAGTGGACATCATATACCAGGCAAGCTTCTCACAAGCACCGTATGGCCATTCAAAGAGAGTTAATGCTCAACAGCCTAAGAATAACTATTTATAACTAGTATAATTCATCTACCTAAGATATCTGCCATAAAGTTTAGTTTTCTTTACCTGAAACAGGAAAAGAAAGTCTCTGACTTTTTAGGGATAGATTCCAAAATAATAAAAATGCAATTGACATTGAACTATTTCCACTTAATTCCCCTCCTTTCCTTTTCCAGAATGACCCTCTTCTTACATTCCATCCTCTGCACATGCACATCTTCTATTTATGAGCTGCTGCAGGACCGGTTAAGCTCCATCGGTATCAAGGGCAAGGTGCTGTCCCTACTAGGTTCCTTTCTGTCCGAGAGATCTCAGGGAGTTGCCTTAGGGAACAGTGTATCACCCCCTTTCACCCTGCCGTGTGGGGTTCCCCAGGGCTCTTCTTTGAGTCCAACGTTATTTAACCTCTATGTTACTTCTCTTGCTAGCCTAGTAAGAAGCTATGGCTTTGCCATCGTGTCATACGTGAACGACACTCAGATCGTTGTCTCAGTGAGTAGTTCCGCTAGCCAGACAGCATCTAGGTTCTGTGACTGTATGAGCCATATAGCAAGATGGATGACAGACAACTGTCTGAAATTGAACTCCTCCAAGACCGAAGTCTTGCTGCTGGGGAATAACCCATCTTTTTGGATAAACCATTGGTGGCTGGTTCAACTTGGCCCCTTACCTAACCCAGTGCACAAGGCTAAAAATCTAGGTGTCATTTTGGACACCATGTTGTCCTTCGAGGCACAAATATATTCGGTCACTTCTGCTTGCTTTTTTATCATGAAAATATTGAGGAAAATCCTTCCTGCTATACCCTTGGATTTAAGGAAGACGGTGGTGTCTGTGTTGATTTCCTCAAGACTGGACTATTGTAACGCCCTCTTCTCCAGTGCTCCGAGGCGCAGTATCAATAAACTTCAAACGGCCCAGAATGCAGCAGTAAGAATACTGTTGGGCTTCCCTAAATTTGATTCAGTTTCCACAGCCCTGGTCCGACTCCACTGGCTACCTGTGGCCAAGAGGATTCAATTTAAATGATTATGTATTGCGTTCAAATCTCTTAACAATATGGGGCCCACACAACTGAAGACATTTCTAAAGCCATACATTCCAACCAGAGCCCTTACATCTGCTGAACTGGGAAATGTAATTGTTCCTAGAGTTAACAAGGTGAGATGGGGAGGAAAGAGTTTCTCGGCTACAACTGCCAGCCTATGGAACGCCTTGCCTACTGTGCTGAGGAAAGAATCCAACCTCCTTAAATTCAGAAAGGGCCTAAAAACGTGGCTGTTTACAGCATAATTCCACTCTTTGTTCTACTCTGACCAGTATTTACCAAAGGCAGCGCCTAGACATCCCAGGGTATTTGTTGCGCTTTACAAATTTCTCATCATCATCATCATCATCATCATGAGTATAGCCTCATCTCAGTCTTTTGACTGTCTGCCTTAATCCTTCCTATTGTAACTCAGCAATTGGCTGAAACCGCGGTTTGTGAGCTGCATGAGGAAAATTGCTGATTGGATGACCAACAACTGCCTCCACTTAAACCGTGAAAAATCAAATATAGTGCTGTTCGGTAAGACTTAGAGGTTTTGGTCGACGGGCTGGTGGCCTGCTGAACTAGGCCCTGCCCCTTGCCCAAAACAGGTGGTAAAATCTTGGCATCAAACTGGATTGGACTTTTTCCATGAAAGACCACGTCAGCGCAACCTGTGGCACCCGTTTTACCACTATGTGTCTACTTAGGAAAGTCTTTCGTGGCTCCCCTCAAGAAAAACCCTAGTCCAAGCTAAGCCCGGGCGGAGACCTCCGCTCCGCCCGCAGAGTGTGTGGAGATTTGCCTTCTCCGCGTTCCGCGGAGAACGCGGAGAAGGCAAATGTCCGCACTTTCCTCAGCGAAGCGGAGTTGGCCAGCCCCGCCTCCACCCCCCTATTAAGAAGTAAGTTAACATTAATTAAAAATAAACTTAAAACCACTTACCTCGGTACTGCAGTGTCCCCGGGCTGCCCTCCTCCTCTTCCTCGCCGTACCGGTAATGCTTGAGAAAACTGCGCATGCGCGCACGCCCACGCATGCGCATTTCTCGCAAGAAATGTGCGGGCGCGCGTGCATGCGCATTTCTCGCAAGAAATGCGCGTGCGCGGGTGCATGCGTAGTTTTCTCAAGCACTACCGGTACCGCGAGGAAGAGGAGGAGGACAGCCCGGGGACGCCGCAGTACAAAGGTAAGTGGTTTTAAGTTTATTTTTAATTAATGTTAACTTACTTCTTAATAGGGGGTGGAGGCGGGCGGCGGAGCGGAGCAGAGTTCCACGGAGTTTGTTTGCAACTCCGTGGACCTCCGCGTAGCCCCGCTATGCCCACTACGCCCAGGGTTAGTCCAAGCACTGATTACGAGTTGCTTGGACTATGGGAATGCATTACTAGTGGCAACAAATGACTCATTGCTGGCCAAGCTTCAAGTTGTGCAGAACACAGCGGCTTGACTGATCTGCAACCTTCCTTCATGCTCGTCCTCCATTCCTATCTTGAAAGCCCTGCACTGGCTGCCAGTCAGGAAACGCACCGTCGTTAAACTTTATTGTTTGGACTCAGCCACTACCAGCCCGCGCAATTGCTCAGGTCTGCGAATCATGCTTTACTAAAGATCCCTCGTATCCGCACTTCCAGATTTGGTGGCAGATCCTTCTCATACCTGGCCCCACTTCACTGGAACAAGCTTCCTCTGCAAATCTGGTTGTGTCAGGATCCGTCAAAGTTCAAAAAACGTCTAAAGAAGTGGATGTTCTAATGTTCAATCTGTACTTTGCCAATTTTGGTTGCTAAGTGCCGAGATACACCTCTGTCGGTGAGTCGTTGTGCTATAACAAATGCCTATAACATAACAAACCTCATTTCATAGATCACAACCTCTTCTCTTTAAAACCCAATCCCTGTAACCTAACATTAATTACTCTCCACCACTCTATCTATCTCACCATCCTTTCACCTGAAACCACACAGCCCCCACTAAGGATCACACTTAGCTGGTAATAATATAATCTATCATTAAATAACTGGAATACATGTATGCATTTTTTTCTTGAGAGCACAAGACTAATCACAATAATCACTAGATTAACCACAATCCTTGGGTTCCAGAGTAGCATGCTACTTTCTGTAAAACATTTGAACGCCTCATCGGTGCAGTGGTGTAACAAAATTTGAGGAGGCCTCCCTGCACAGTTCACAGAGGGGGTCCCCCATGCTCTGGACTCAGTCAAGAGATTTAAAGCCAGGGACCCCACCACCGTGCATAGTGCCAGGGGGTGCCCCCTTGAGCTCAGAGGCCCCCTGCACCATGGGGGGTGTAGGGGCTATTGTCACGCCAATGCATCAAGGGTAGTAAGCGCTATATTAATACAATTAAAATTACAATAACAAACCCATTTTTGTGCTTATGTTGTTGTTCACTATATTATTTCCTAGGCCCATTCCTTTACTTAGCACTCAAAATGGATCATCATTTTCTTTGGCATAAATGTATGCAAATGACATAGTAACAAAAAACTCAAAAAAATGCTTATGAAATAATGAGTTGCATGTAGAAGATGTCAAGACTTCAGTTTTGTCAGTAGACATCTGATGTATTTTTAACTATGACAAGTTATTGTTCCAACTCCCAGTGGTATTTAACAGCTACATAACTGTAAACAGTAGGTTTATCAGCATAGTTTCTTAATGACAACTTAATTGTAAGAGAATACAAGTTATTTTATGTTGCACGTAAATCAAAAGAGGAAAGGAGCAGGGTTTGTCAAAACCATAAGTCGCGCCCATGTGAGGTAATCAAAGGAATATATTGTGGTCAGCCAGCGGAGTCATAAACCAAAACACAATTTAATAAAGTTGCACTGAAAAGTGGTCACAACACACTCAAAGTCTGTTTGATAAACCTTGGGCTACAAAATACATCCTGCTTCTGAGTCAAGACCTGGCTCACAGATCCAGCTCCTGGGCCAAGCTCATAGGCTCCACTCATGGACCTAGCTCAAGGACTCAGTTCCCAGATTCATGTCATGCAGCCAGCTCATGGATCCAGAGCATGACCCAGCTTGTCAGCCCAGCTCAGCTAACGTGCCCAACTCACAGACAATTCTAGCAATATGTTTGACTCATGGTATTGCCTTTTACCCTTCAGGTTGGGATATATTATTTAAAAGCTAGCGCAGAGCACTGATTGAGGCTGCTGCATTCAATCCACTGTAAAGCATTAACTGATCTGGTTAAGCAGAAGGAGAATCAATTTCTAAAAGAAACATGTCTACAATGGCGCTCAATGGATGGCACCATCTAGTCAATCTTTAATAATGAGCACTCTACTCCTAGTTTGTACTTCAAGTAGTCCTCCGAATCATGCTCCACTAAAGCATATATTGAGCTCCATCCTAGTCATGTATATCTTCTGTGGTTTGGCTATTGTGCTTCCCGCTGGAGATGAATTGTTAGTGATTAGAGAAAATGTTGTCTTAGCCAATGCTTGTTATTCGTGGATCTCTGAAGAATAAGGGTTCACAACCACCAGAGAGTAAAGACAAATTACACTGTAAATTTAGCATTTGACCTGATTCACATTAACAACAGTGAGATCATTGGTAAAATCAGATAGACGTCCAGTCTTCAGCAAGAAAGGCAGACCAGTCTACTAGTAAATTGACAGCTGTGACTTCAACCGGTTTCCATATGCCGGGATACAATTGGAATCAGGTGTTGGCGCCACGCCTTGCATTCATGTCGAGTGATTGTAGGAGGACAGCAGGGGCTTATTGCAGCCACCTGCAGTCACTCCTCACTGGAAGCAGGGGAGCTGAGCCAAATGTAGGTAATAAGATTGGATGGGACTCTTGACGAAGTAAGACTTAGAATTTTGATGTGTCACGCTGATAAGTGGCCAGCATTTTTCTGTTTTGTAGTTTGTAATTTCATAACTACGGGGTCCACCCCATGCCCAAGCTTATACTTTAAACCATAACTAATTGTAAATGATCTTTTTTACCCCGTTTTCCACAGAGTTTTACTACATGGCCACACGCTCAAGTCCCCGTGGGAATATTTGTCCCACACGTTTTGAGTGAGTGGCTGCCACCCAATAATAATACTGAGAAGCATGTCTCCAGGCAATAGCCTGACCTTTTTTCCATCGCATTACCACTCATCAACGTCACTTGATGACCTCTGCATGGCAGCCAAATGTATTTGTTAAGAATGATTTTACTTCATAAGGTGTATTGTATGTATTTGTTGACTATGCGGATAAAAACATATATCTGCTGTTCCGCACATCATAAGTGTTAATAGCGCTATGTGTCTGTTTGCTTTCATTACAAGTGTGCATGCGATCACAATCAAGTCACTGTCAGTCACTCATAGAGCTACTCACACACCTATTCACTCACCAATAGAGTCAATCACACAGCCCCTTACTCACCTATACAGTTATACACATACCCACTCACTTATTCATACAAATACTAACACATACTCACTCACATATAGTCACTAAAACAAGCACACACTCACCCATACAGCCACTCTCACAATCACTCACTCACACATATAGTCACTCATATACTCCAACACTCACCTATACTGCCTTTCACATATGCAGTTACTCACCCATATACCACTGACACATCCATTCACTCACAGAAACAGTCATACACACACTCAGTCACCCATACAGCCCCTCACAGATGCACTCACTAACCCATACAGCCACTGACTCACCCACTCACTCATCCCTGCAGACAGTCACACACACCCTCACCCACTCACACACTCATACACCGATGAAAAATAAGACAGGCACAGTACGCCCTTCGAGGCAAATAAATACTCCAGACCTGGAAACCGCTTTACAGTCCCATGATTTCCATATAGACACTGACCCGGATTCAGCACCTCGAAATTTTAATAGCTGGATCGATCGGGCAGCACAAAAATTAGCCCCAGAAAGACGCAAACATACTGGCAAACGAGCACCATCAGCCCCTTGGTATACCGTTGAGTTAAAAGAGTTAAAGAAAACATGCAGAGCCAAGGAATGAATCTGGAGGAAGGAATACTCTGAAACTGATAAAAAACACTACAACGAGGCACTAGCAAAGTACAAAAAATCAATAGTTTTAGCAAAATCCAGCTTCTTTACCGAAAAAATTATGGCCTCCAAAAATAATGCTAGAGAACTTTTCAAAACAGTCTCTAAATTAGCTAAATTTGGCAATAGCAAACAGTTCTGTCCCACTAGACACACGGGTCTAATGACGACAGGACAAATACGCAGGTTTACCTACACAAATTACGCACATTAACACCAGACAGAGTAGAGAAGTTAATACTGTCAACTAAGTCGGGATCCCCTTCGGATCCCTGTCCCGCCATTGTTTTTCACATGGCCCCTAACATAATTGCAAACAACTTAACACCTTTTCTCAACAACATTCTGGACACAGGTCATTACCCTGCAATCTGGAAAAAAATCTTTGGTCAGACCTAACCTAGATCCCGTGGAGGTGAGCAATTATCGGCCCATTTCCTGCTTACCATTTCCATCTAAAATCCTGGAAAAAGCCCTAAATGAAAAACTACTATCTTTTATAGAGGCAAATGATAAACTTGATCCGGCGCAACATGGTTTCCGTCCCCGCCATAGCACAGAATCCGCATTGATCGCTGCCACAGAGGACATATGTGTCCAACTGGACGGGGGGGGGGGGCATGCCATACTCATTTTACTGGACCTGTTGGCCGCATTTGATACGGTTGACCACCATATACTTATCCAGCGTTTGGCCGATATAGGAATCATAAACAAAGCCTCTGACATTCTCCATTCCTACTTAACCGATAGAGAACAATCCATAATGATGGAAGAATACAAATCGCACCCCTACGCCTTGCCATGTGGGGTGCCCCAAGGTTCGTCACTTTCCCCTACCTTGTTCAATGTTCACGTCACCCCATTGGCTAAACTTATACGATCACATGGTTTTACCGTCATATGCTATGCAGACGACACGCAAATAGTCGTCTCCTTATCATCCAAACCTGAGAATGTGGCTACGAGTTTTAATAACTGTATGAGTAACATTATTACCTGGATGTCAGATAACTGCTTAAAGTTAAATACCGGTAAAACTGAAGTGGTTATGTTCGGAAGGGATACTTACATCTGGAACTCTACCTGGTGGCAGGCAGCAGCAGGGCCTTGCCCTCAGCCTGTGAAACAAGTTAAAACTCTTGGGATCAAAATAGACGACCAGCTCACATTATCCGACCAGGCCAATAGCGTTACCTCCTCATGCTTTTTTACCCTGAAAATTCTTCAAAAGATTCTACCTTTCATCCCCATGGCCCTCAGAAAGACAGTCATTACTGCCTTAGTACTTTCCAAAATTGATTACTGTAATGCACTCTACTTGGGAGAAAGAAGGAATACGATACGCAAACTACAGACTGTACAGAATGCGGCTGCCCGCCTACTCCTTAAGATTCCTAAATTCAGCCCCATAAGTCAAGCAATTCAGGATCTGCATTGGCTACCTGTCCAGGCAAGGATCCAATTTAAATCCATGTGCATTCTGCATAAGACTCTGAATGGGGCAG
Source organism: Calotriton arnoldi (assembly GCA_963921515.1). Classification (NCBI taxonomy): domain Eukaryota; kingdom Metazoa; phylum Chordata; class Amphibia; order Caudata; family Salamandridae; genus Calotriton; species Calotriton arnoldi. The sequence goes on along the minus strand of CAWUFW010006966.1, from coordinate 309,736 downwards.
GATCAGCTTACCTCAGTCAACATATCAGGCGTCATATTCCTCAGCGAAAACTTAGATCAGCATCGGCCGCCCTACTTGTGGTTCCAAGGATAAAGACTTAAAAGGGGGGTGGCAGAAGCTTTCTCCACCTGGCCCCGAAACTATGGAACACGTTGCCCATCAGTCTTAGAAATCAAACCAATCTGCTGCTGTTCAGGAAAGCTTTGAAAACATGGTTATTCGCTCCCTAACCATAGCAGATCTTATGGTCCTTGCATAGATTTATGACAGCTAGCGCTAAGACGCCACGGCATACACGCGCTCTACAAAACCTTCATTTCATTTCATACACCCATACAGGTACTCAGACAACCAATCAATCACCCATACAGCCACTCACGTACCCACTCACCAACCCATAGAGCCACTTAGACACCAACTGACAGACTGATACAGACATTCACACAACCTAGTCACTCACCCATACACTTACTGAGACACCTAATCACTCACTTATATAGTCAATCATGCACCCACTGAATCATCAAGACAGGCACTCACTCATACACCCACTGATTCACCAATACACCTTGGGATATATATTTAACACTCATAAACTGTTTTAAAACACTCAGAGTCACTGGATGATGTCATCAGTGATGTCATTTGAGATGTCATCAGTGATGTCACGGACTATGTCATGAGTGATGTAATATTTGAGGTTATAAGCAGTGCATTGGGGGGCAGGAGTTATAGTTAGCTCAGATGACTATAACTGCTGAATTTCTCTGGTTTTGTATGAGTGAAACCTGAGCCTAACTATAACGTCTCTGTAACCTTTGTTTTTTTCAGTCAAAAAAGAAAAATATATATGTGTGTGTATATATATATATATATGGAACACTTAAAGAAACAAAGAAAAAGTTTTAACAAGTACTACTTTTTAAAGCAGCAAGAAGAATGAATACAAAATGTCAACTGGGAAAGACTCACCATGGAGAGAATCAGCTGACATAGTAGGGATAATGCCAAAGAAAAATGGCAGAGTAGATCTGTCTGGCAGTTGTTTCCCTCCTCATCTTCTATATATCTCAACCAATAGGGAGAACAAAAGTGTGATCCAAAATGCACTCTATCAGCTCACGGACACACCCTTATGAATGAGGAACGCTCTAGCCTAGATTACAAGAAATACATAAATCCCATTTCTGGCATAAATATAATTTGTGCCATAAACAGCATTACAACTTCTGAGCGGATAGGGCACCCAGGTGTACCTTTTGAAGATCAGGAAGGTAAATAATTCAAAAACCCAGATTGTCCACCTCTGAATGAAAGGTATCGTACACCACAGGTCTGTTCTCCCCAATTCGGCAGTTAAAAACTTGGAATCAGGTTCAAATTTCAGACCCACTGAATACCAATCACCAAACAATTGACACTCAAGGGTTGTTCCCTGTGCACACAAGATTGCACCCATACTATAATTCAGGCCTCTTTTGGATGTTATATGTTATGCTTTCCTCATTTTGCTATTCATTTTGTAGTCCTATCGGCACAATATGACTCAAAAATCTCTGTAATACCAAGTGCATCGTGGGCCCCATGTGTAACAACATAGTGAACATGAATTAATAGTAAGTCTTTCAAAAGCACCATAAAGAATTAATGCAACTTGTGATTGCGCTATTATAACTCAATGTTTCCATTGCACTTCAATGTACAAGGTGCATCCACTGCACTACCTATAGTATTGGCCGCATGTCGCTTACATCACCTTCATCCCAGACTCCTGAAGTTTCATTTCCTCCTATCGAAGCCTGGGCCTGCCAGTCAAAGCATAGAGAGAGCTGTGACCTAAAAAGTCAGTACTAACAGAAGGTGTCACACATGCCATGGGGTCACTTGGCAAGCATACATGAAACCATATTTTGTGACAACATTTCCCAATATATAGGGCATGGGGCTTTTTGTGCAGCATTTGGCGCGCGTGTATCTTACATCAATGTTTTCGCTGTTCAACTGTATTGCCATCTGTATAAGGGTCTGTCAATTGGTAACTCCCAAAGTCATTTAAAAAATCTGTGAGCAGGTCACCAACACCACGCATGTCCTCCGAGACCCAAAGAGTAACAGTTGGCGGAAGGACTCAATTGTGCACCAGTTACATATTTGTGTCACGCTCAACTGTGTCCACAAGTATCCAAATAAAATATGTGGCGTGTCTATGTAGAGACAAGAAACTACGTCTTCTCTGGCTTCTGTATGATTAAAACCGCAGCTCTTCGCTGTGTTCTGTTTTTATTGTCTTAGCGTGCCTGCGTTCGGTTCCGCCATCTTAACACGTCTCTGCATACGTTTAGTGGGCCGGTTATTGTGCCCGCTCACACAGATGACGTCTCACGCAGCAGAATTTGGAGAAACATGGGTAGATTGTACGCCGACAGCCAGGGCTGCAGAGATCCACTTGGCAGCTTCACCTACCCTTCGTGTGATTTTAAGCAAGGAATGCGCGCAGGTGGGGCTCACAGATGCCACAAGCCCGGTGAGATTACACAGACGGAAAAGAGCGAATGCGGACGGGAAGATGCCTCGCTTACCTGGCACCGCCATTCCACAGCCGCCGCCTGGACTTTATTATCAGCACGCCCGCTCAGAATTCCTTCGGTACAGAAATATAGTTTCTCCCACTGGATTAATGATCAACTTTCTGGGTAGTTAATTTGTAATACTTTGCTGCTTAACCCTTGCTAGACCTAGCATTCCTACAATTCACCCTGCAAAGTATCAATCGCCGAAACGTGCAGAAAGGACCCATGGGTCAAACGAGAAACAAACAAACATAATGTTCGGGAAGGGCGACTGCAGAAACAAGGATTCACGAAGTCTTGAATTAAAACTAGAAGCCTCCAGCTCACTTAAGCAAACTGTTCTCCGGCCCACCTTTCTTCAAAAACTCACGTTGCCAATCCTGAAATATTTTCAACTTTGGAAACGAGAAAGCAGAACCCGCAAACGGATTTGGGTGAGAAATGAGGTCTGCTCTCTGTTATGGGCAGAGCTGGAAGTATTAGGGAGAAAGAATTAGACTAAAACAAAATAGAAACAAGTGACCCAAAATGAAAAGGTGAGCAAAGGGACAGTGAAGACAGAAAAGAACGTGAGGTAACACTTAACTATGCAGCCTGGTATTAATGTTACATTCTCAAGCCATTCCATCTGGATATTGTCAGATAGCTCTGCGAGTTAGTACACCTGTTGCAGAGATATGTGTAAGTTATTGAGCTGGGCCTCTGCTAGCCTTGGAAACCAGAAAGCCACCTTCTCGCCCTTTCGAAGCAGGATGCTGAGCAGTGGCATAGCTAGACCTATTGCCGCACAGGGCGGACCCTGAGTTTCCCACCCACTGCATGTAAGAACTGTGGGGGGCGGTTTGGTTGACAGATGACTTGTTCTCGGGGTGGGTAGTCGACAGACGACTTGCTCACCTCCGCCGACCCCAAAAAGAGTGCCGTCCAGGGCGGACTGCTCCGTCCCCCCCCCCCCCTTCCCCCAGCTATGCCACTGATGCTGAGGTTTGATGGGTGAAAGCACTAAGCATGTTGATGCCTGGCCTCCTCATAAGGCCCAGAATGTGGAGCGGGGTCAAAAGAAGAATCAAAGGAATGAAATGTCACCTTTTGTCTGCTCTTCCACAATCAGACCAAATGCCACTAGTTGCAAAGAGTCTTTCTGTAGGTTAATGGGCAGAGAATTTGAAAACTTTTATCCACCACATCTACTCATAGCACTCAGGAGTGGTGGGTGTGCAGAGGATTAAAACCCTTCGACACACATACAAGTCTACAGTCGTCACCTCCATTTGTATGATGTCTCTGAAGACCCATCAACTGCCTCTCTTCCCCAGCATGACTAAGAAAGGACTGTCAGATGAACAGTTTGGGGCTATTCATAGGGTGAACTGTGGGTGACAGATTACTACTCATTTAGAGTTTAGCAGACCGGGTACTCTGTCGCAATGGAGTACACGGTCTGTCAGAGTATTAGTCCACCCACCCTATTTTGAGTCGGTCGGATGGTCGGGTTTACACCACCTGAGTAAAATGTACTTCGTCTGGTGAACCTTGCTCCAGTAGCCAGAGGTTGTACGGGCTGTCAGAGGTAAGCCACCCAACCCTCTGTCCTATTTAAAGTGGGAGGTAGGATGACTTTTTTTTACTGTGTGGCGCCACCAAGAATATCCTGGCAGTGAGGCACAGTGGAAAAAAAATGATCTCCTCACACCATGGGAAAAAACTCTCATGGTGTTGAGCCCATTAGTTTTTTCCTTTGCAAAACAAATGTCTACATTGATAATTGTTTTTGTAAAAGAAGAAACTTTGAAATGTTTGGTGTAAGAGCCCCTCACCAATGACGGACGAACACTAAACTTTTAAATGGCTTTCTATGAACCACCATGATCGCAGTTCATACAAACCAATAGGCCATCTAAATTTGGTGGGCAGAGTACAGTCATTGTGGCAGATGTAAAATCCTCTGACTCTCTGACTGCCTTTACTCCATCCACCAAAGTGTAAATTGGGCCTTATATCTCTGGGTGCAATCCACAAACTAATCTCATTGATGAGAGGAAAGATATTTGATTTTTTTAAAACTAATATCTAGCAAACTTAGTGGAACCTGTAACTTGATCTGTAAAGTCATTTTTAGATGGTAACCATTGCTTGTTTACTCCTTTGGCCTTAGTAAATTAGATTGGATAAAGTATTCTTCCTGTGTTCCGGAGAAGTCTAGGTAACCCACAGAACTAGAAGCGATCAGAAGGCTGATGAGAAATGTAACGTGTCAAAGCTTAAACTTTGACAGTAGATAATGTTAGGGAGAAGTTGATCCAGTGAACCTGAAGAAGATGACCTCAAACCAGAGATGAAGGAGAGGAAAAGCTGACAGCAGATCTGGTATGTAGCAAGATTAAGTTAAATTTGAAAATTGGAGCAAGGAATTGGAGAATCTAAAATTAAGAAGTGAAGGCAAATATGCAGAGCATAATTTCTCTTTGGGCACTCTTGCCCAGACCTATGCTCAGAAGCCTCCTTGTGCCCAAGAAGAGGCCTTCTACTGCAACAGTGTGTAGGCTGGGGGGTTTGGTTGGGAAGCACTAACCTCACTGGCCTGTGGCGCATTAAAGGTTCTGTGTGTTCTTATGCAAATAAGGAAAATATGCCACTTTCTCAGCTTTTAGGTAACAAAAGACTATTAAAACAGGTGTGTAGTGGACCCCTCAAAACCCTGGGTTTGGTGCCACTGCACCTGCTGCATTAAAAATAGCTATATACCCTTGCTGGAGACGAGCAACCATTCAGTCAGTGGTCCCATCCATGACTTACTAAAGGAAGGATCATGGAAGTAGTAAAGAGTTTTTAGGAACCGAGTTCCTGGGAGACTTAAATTCCTCTGCCATTGGTCTGCTAAGGATAGGCTCAGCAATGGCCGAGAGGTAGGACTTTTCTTGGGTCTGTGAGCCCTAGAGAGGGGTTGCTCTTCATAGACCTTGCTGGAGGCAGGTGGTGTTACTCTACATCATCCTAGGTAGGAGGTGCTAGGCTGGGTGATGGGTAAAGTGACCCTACACAGATGGGTTCGAGGAAAGGAGGTGTCATGAGGAAGTCACAATCAGTCAGCGGTCGATCCCAAACTCTAATGGGACGTGTGCCAGACAATTGCATGGGGGCGTAAGGAAGAATGCAAGGATAGGTAGTAAAGGCAACAGCAGTGCAAAGGTCAGGGTAGACCAAATGCAAGAAGGTACAACAGAAATGACTTATTACTCATCAGAAATTACCCCATCAGAAGATGCAGGAGTAACTCCAAGGTGCGGGCAAAACCTTAAAGAGCAAAAAATTCAAGGACACGCTAGCAAGTTTGGTATCAAAGCTCATGCATGGGTTTCTTGCCGATTCGCGGGAGGGGGGGAGGCGTAACGCGTGTTTTTCCAACACCTTCGAGGGCTTTGCAGAGCTGTGGGTGGCCGCAGGGGAAGTGCTAAAGCCAGCAGAGAACACTGCCGGGTCAGAACGCAGGAACAGGGCCTCGATACGCATAACATTGTTTCATAAGAGACAAATTAGAGCAGCCTTTTGTTCGGTACACGGTGCACAATATACCTTCCTCCCGTTTCACCTGATTAAGCCCGAGGTATGTGTTTCATCGCAAGGCCCAGCGGTTGGCTAGAAAGTATAGGTCAAACAATCAGCTATTGTCGCACAAGACAATGACCTCCAGTGTCCTCGCGGCTCGCCGTGACCTTTCATCTTCCTCCATCCCCAATGGTCGCTCCTGACAACAAAACCCGGCAGTCCGTCGGGCTGCTTTCCAGATTGTCATAAAAAGGGCCCTGTCCTTTCGAAACAAAACCAATTTTTACACCAAGGTGGGGGGAGACACACACGGCCATTGTTGCCTCTTCAGATGTCGGGGTTACTAGGGCAACGCTTCTAATCCTCCCATTTTTTTTACCACCTTGTTCTCAGCCGCTTCCCTACCAAGTGTGTTACCTTTTAACTCACGAGCTCGGAGGCCGCTCGTCTAACTGGAGGCCCTAATTAGCTACGATTTTCGCAGCATAGACAACATGATGAGCTAATCGAAATTTGCAAACTAATGACGTACCTCCAGCAAGTATTCCTGCTCCTGAGGCCCAGTCTTGGAGTAACAATAAAGAGGCCATTATTGGCGGCGGCATTAGAATGCTGCGCTGCTGCTAAACAGAGAACTTAATTGTCCCAGTCGTGTCCATTGAATCAACAACCTATTGTTCCGGACATGAAAAATAAAGGCCGAGAGAATGGCGGGCTCCGTGATTGGTCTGCGCTGCCATACGGGCGCTCAGTGGAATTGTTTTCCTTTGAGACTCTTGATGGACTCGGCACTTTCTGTTTAGAAAAAGTGAAACAAAAAACCTATTGTCTGGATTTAAAAAAAAAGGCTGTTTATTGAAATATCTCAAAGCAGTTTCAAAGATTTTGTGCGTGACCCCAGAGATAAAACAGCAAAGTGGTCATATTTTTGCCAGGCGAGGAGGACTGTTACTTCAGCCAATGGTAACAGCTCGATAGGAGACAAAAGTGTTGTCTTGCTCAAAAGAGGAAGTATTACGCTGGAAAACAGAGAGCATGATAAACAAAGAAAAGCAGCAAACATCTCAGTGCGGATAAGATTTTTTTCCTTTTTGTGCTGCTAAAACATTCAATTTGCAGACTTCCACGAGTGAGATTGAGTGGAGAATTTGTCGAGGCCATTGCTATGTTTCATGAATATTTACAGTGCTGGAAGTGGAAAAATAAAAGTGCAGGTACCTTGTACCAGAGTACCCGATGTTTCTGAGAAGTGCTGGTACTCTCCAATTAAAAGTATTAAGTCACTCTTGAAAAGTGCAGGTACTCTCCCTCTCAAAATTAAAAAGTGCCGGTTCTCAGTACCGGACAGTACCAGCCCTTTTAAAGCGCTGAATATTTACATTTATAAAAGAAAAAGTGATGCAGCGAAAACAGACTTTCCACATCTCATCCCTGCACTAAATGTATAAATACCCAATATTCAAATGGTGCTGCATGCCTGTGCTTAGTTTTTCTCTAAGTGCTCTCACTTTTCAGCGTTGAGGGACCTCCGACGAAGGGAAGTGCAACTGCACTCGTATTACACAATTGGGACAAGTGCGAAAACCAGGATAAGACTGGCGCTTCCTTGCTCCCAAGTGGGCATTTTATCCACAAGATCCCAATGCAGCACAGGTGCACCTGGAGTTTTGCGTCACACTTTTTGTAGTAGGTTGGAAGATCGCAAATTCTGGTGCAACGAAAACTGCAGTAAAAAAATAGCACCGCTACAAACTAACAATACTAATTGCTACTGTGGGCTTGATTTGGAGTTTGGCGGGCAGGGTACTCCATCGCAAACACAACAGAGTACCCTGTCCGCCAAACTCTTGGCCACCCACCTCATTAAGAGACGGATGGACCTTAAGTTTTCTGTCGACAGAAAGCTTCTTCCGATGGCTCGAAGGAACAGGGATTGTTGGAGAAAGGGCATTACATTGACCACCCTATTTAAGGTGGAGGATGCAAGTCCTTTTTTTCTGTCTGTAAAACCTGTTGGTTGGGCACAGAAAAAAACAAATGATGACCCCCACACCCTGGGAAAAAAACATCCAGGGTGTCTGGGTAGAGGTGGGCGATCCACTGAAAGCTCGAGCCAGGCTCAAGCCTGAAGCCTGGCTCTGGCTCAGCTGGAGTTCTTGTTGGAACCTCGAGGACATAATGAGCTAAGCTTTCATTAAGGTGGCTTCTGCCTGCCTCCCTCTCACTACCCAGGATGTGGCGTGACAGCCCGAGCTGCCAACTTTGGAACTAAGGAGCCAGGTTTGAGTCTCGGCTCAATATCTTGTGATTCTGAGCAAATCACTTAATTTACCCATGCCTATAAACAATGAATGTGATCTTGCTAATTTAGCTGCTGTTCATGTCCAAGGTTGGATTGGAAACAAAAATAGGCCCTTCCACCCTAAAAAAAGCGGTCCACATTTGCGCATTGTGCCTTTTAACAAAACACTGCTTTACTGTTTTAAGTATCATAAAAAGAAGGAGGAGTTCTCTAAATAAGGCATGTTTTCTTAATTTTACTCAGATTAAAAAAAATGCAAAAGTTGCCAGGACTCTTCATGCACGGATTAGTTCACACTAGTGAACCACACGTGACTATAAGTGAGGTCACTTCTGCTCAGGCCCCTGCCCCTTCTCTTGCTCAATCTGCATACATTAATGGGCTGGCTCAGTGAGAAACTGGGAATGAAACCTCTGCCCCATTCAGGGCCGGACTGGGAACCAAAACCGGCCCTGGCAAAGTGCTCGGCCGCCCCCCTCCTTCGGGGGGTTGGGGGTGCGGCCGAGCTGTTTGCCACGCCCGGTTTTGGCCGATTTTGTTACAGGGGCCGATATTGCAGCTATGCTGCAAAAACGGCCCTGTAACAAAAACGGCCCCTAGGGGCCCAAAACTGTCCCCCTGCCCTGGCAGCCCACCGGGGAAATGCCCGGTGCCCGCTACGGCCAGTCCGACCCTGGCCCCATTGGTAAAAGGGAGGTAATAGAGGCCCAACTGACTCCAGAAAGGTCGCCCAAGCCCCCTACTCAGCCTCTGGCTGCATCTGAACAGCACAGACACAGCCCAAATCGGCCACCACACTGGCCAAAAGAGAGGCCCACAGCTGCAACTCAGATGTTGGCCAATTGCCCATTGCCCGAGTGCCCACCTTACCAATCCGACCCTGCTCATAACAAGTGCTCAAAAGTGAGAAAAACATGAGGTAAAAACAAAGCCTTAACATAAGGAAAGACAAATAGGTACTCATTTACTGGCTGGTTTGTACAAAGTTAAACCAGAAAACATGCATAAATTGCAGTTTCCCCACTTAAATTGTGTGATCTTAGGCATATATTTTACTTTACCAAAACTCCTTTTTCTTCGTTATCGCATATGAAAGCACTATCAAATAAGTAAGTTCGGAATACCATTTGTACAAAACCTATTGATTTTGTTTTATTAGACTATAATGTTGCTCTATTATAACCTGGTTTTACATGTATTTTAGTTTACTGATGGTTCATGTTTAAAAACTATCACTTTTAATAAATACTTCTCAGTGCTGTGCTGTAATGTGACATATATTTTCAAAGCTTCCACAAGTTAAAGAAATACACTTTTTTGAATTTTGAAGAGACTTTCTCATATTTGACGTGATGTTGGTTGTATGATTTGCATAGGAGAGATGTTCAGGGCTTGGCTCATGCACAGTCTCCATGATTCGAAGCCAGAACCTTGGCTTGGCTCTGCTCTCCCTGCTAATTTATTTGCTTGCCCGCCTCTAGTCTGGGGTCAATATTTTTGGGGGGTTTTGCAGAAACAAACTCGTGCTTTGGGAGTTTGTTTCTGAAAACACAAAAAATATTAAAAGGTATGTAAACCGCTGTCAAACCCGGCAACGCCTGGCCATCAAACGTTTTGTACCTTGAAGGAAACTTCTATGAGGGTGATTCCCTCCAAGGTAAAGAGATTACGTCTTTCATTAATTAACGAGCTGCCTTCAGTGCATACATTAAGAAGTGTGTTGATGTGATTGTATTTGTTTTTCAGGGTCAGAAATGCCTCTAAAATGCACAACTCTTTGCCACAATAATGTGCTACTTATTATCAGCTACAAATATGACATGAAAAGACATCTCGTTACAATTACAATGGCTGGTTTTTCACAACACTCGGCTCCTGCTTTCCTTCATTTATCTTCGTCCTGTTCTATTGAATTAATTAACATAGACTTTCGCTTTTTATTTCCTCAGTTGATGACATTGAATGTGGGCGGCAGCTGTCACCACTAGCATCTTGTAAGTGTACCTTCCGGAGTGGGCTCTACATACACACCGGATTACTTTGGCAGTAATGAGCTGGTCGATGAATTAATTAAGCATCACTAGTGGCATATATACTCATCTCTTCATTGAAATATTTCAGAAGCAAACAATAGAGAGTGCTTGACCTGCAAATAATGCCATGGAGCCATAAACATAGAGATGCTGGGGCACTAGTAGCAGCGGCATACCGAAAGACCCTGAAGCCCTCGCGGTGTGGGGTCTGAGATCTGGAGCCCCCCTGGCACTGGCAGCTCTTTGGCCTGAGAGCTCCGGACTGGGTGCGGAGCGTAGGAGGCCCCCTGCATGTACTTTGAAGGGGGGCCCCCTCAAGTTTCATTACACCACTGACTGGTAGGTGATTAATAGGCATGCCCTCTGACAAACTCCCTTGTGATTGGTCCAAGATCCTGGATCTCCCTTGCCACATGTCAGAAAGTTAAAAACCTGGATCTTTAAAACTTTCATGAAGATCCTACCTTTAAAGCCTTCAGTTGGCTTCATATGCAATCAAGAATTGCATTTACCATCTCTGCACCACCCACACAGCCTTCTGTTACACAGGAACCAACCACCATCAAGTCCTAGCCCCTCTTTTTATTCCAACCAAACCAAGGGTATATTGTCAATGAATCTACATCTTATCGAGCAGAAAACATTAAAATGAAAGAAACACTGAAGAAAAACTCAGATACGCAGGTCTCCAAACTTTCTGTGGATATGATCCGAAGAGCAAAGCCCAACAACCTCCTGTTCAGAAAATGGCTGGTGATTGAACTCTCTAGAGAGGCATTTAGATAATCCCAGACATGAACAAGAGCAGTATTGGGGGAATACTAAATAGGGATGCCTCAATACACATTCGGCTGGACTCTACCTCCTCCTCACTTCCGTTCCTGCTCAGACATCTGATTACCCCTTAGTGCTCTGAAGTAACATTCCGGCTGCTTGCCTGATTGCAAAACTCCCAAAAAATAAATTGAATCATTTACATAGTGGTGATTGTGAAGACTTCTTGATCTTAGAGTCAGTACTGCTGCTTTCACTGAAGGAGGTATGAGAAAATTGAATATCCTGTGTTGTCTGATGTTGTCAATTTTCATGTTGGATTTACATCCAGTCAACCTTCATTTTCCCATGTAGTGATCAGCAAACCTTCATGATCTCCACCAGGCAAACCTTCATGATTTCCATTCATTGTAATGCTCGTATTAGCTTGCATCACTCACAGCTACTTTAGGTGACATATTTGGCAGCTTTGCTAGTTGTAGTTTGTGCTCAAAAGACATATGAAAGGGAAGTTATGGATCAATTTAGAAAGATATTAAAACAATTAAAAAAATTCAGATGGGGGTGAACATATGAACAGAAGGGTCTAGCATGGTTAACAAGAGAAGTGCCATGTGGTGGACATTGCTCTTTCAGTAGTGATGTCTCAATATATTTCCATTCACTGGGCCTTGCACGTATAAAGGAAACTCATGAAGTGTAACATAGAGGTATCGTTTATAGGCTTTTTAAGTTGTGTCTGTTAATTTAGATGAAGAACTTTAGAGTTTAGAAAGGTAAATTGTAAATTAGAATCTAGCCTGAAGCTCAAAAAATAAAAGTGTGGCAACATAGTGAAAAAATGTAATCGCAAACTTTAAATGAGAAAATATATACTTTTAAATAAATTGCAAAAAGTGAGAAAAAATCGAGAAAAGAAAAAATATGTCACAATAGTGAGAAAAATGCTAACTGTAACTACCTTACTGTCTCCAAACAGCTTATGAAACTCCTAAGTGAGATACTCTGATCCAAATCCATCCTTTATCCAAACCCTCGGTTACAATTTACCCTCACCCTGTTCAGAACCCTAAGTATAAGTCAATACACATCCCTAACTCAAAGCTCAACCCTTTCTCATACGAGAAGGCTTAACCTACTATCTATCCCTTTCCCTATACCTGTCTTAGAGACTTTTCCTTACCCTATTTCCAATCCTTGCAAAATCCCTAATCTTATTCTATCTGATACTTAAAACTAATATTTTTCATTATTTTTTCAATCTTTTTCCAAACTTTTTCTTTTTTAGAGCTGAAAGTGTTTACTTCTTGTATTTTACACTTTTTTTTTCTCTCTTCGATACTCACACTTTTTGTTTGCCACTTTTTTTCTCACTTATGGCCTGCAAGGAGTACATTATTGACTGCTCCTTGCGTGCCAATTCTGTGCTGCTTGCTAGCTTCTTGATAAAGACTACTGAGGTTATTCCATCTCTCTAAAGGTGAAACATAAGTGAGCAGGATCAGCTGTATTTTGTCAGTTCATAACATGGGAGGCGCCATGATTGTTTCTCAGGGTGAGTGTAGGGACGAATACACTGCCCCCTGTTGGCACTTAGCTAGAACCACTTCCTTGGAAAACTGAGGCTGGAAAGAGCAGATGCCTGACTTGGCCTGGATCTTGGGCCAGTCAGATGTAAGTTTGCCATTTTCAGGAACACTTAATACCAGCATCTCTTTTTTGGGATTTGTTCTGGTAGATTACATTCTCTTTCTTCCCAATCGAACGTTTTGGCAGTGCATTCTGTGATATTTATTTGGCTATCTGAATTGTTGTCCACTCAGAAGTGGTTCATTTTATTCATATTTATTTCATGCGGGTAGTCTGGAATTCTGCCATGCCTCTGGCCTTCAAAGACCAAAGTTGGACACCTCTGATTTGATAAATGTAGTATTACATCTGCTGGGTCTTGGCCCTATTCAGCAATAATACGGTCTTCTTTTGTCCAACATTTGCCCACTTGCTATTTTGCACTACTTATCAGAAGGTGACTTTATACTAGGCTGAGTATGAGTTTTCAAGCTATGTTCTTCTCTGGGGCTATTTATCAGTCTTTACTGCTGCCAGGACGCTTCAATAGCAACCTCCCATGCATGGACAAATGCTCAGCAGCTCTTGGGAAGATCCATCATTTTAAGTGTGCTAGGCATTTTATCCAGCAAGATTTAAGTGCATCAGGAACAAAACACCATTTTGAAACAATTTGCACGAATTTTACAATGGTGTTTCACTGCTAACGAGGCCGTGAGGAAATAGAGCTGGTAAAACAAATGCTTGGGTTTGCAAATAGGATAACTGCTTCGGGTTTGCAAACAGGAGTCTTGAGGTGCACAGCCACAACCATATATTTATCATCTCGCTACCCCACTGTGCTCTCATTTTCTGGTACATTTTGCTTTTCTTCTCTTACCAGTCTATCTGAATTGCAAGCTAAAAGCAACATTTGCTCACAAAGTATTTATTTACTTATATATTTATTTATCTTGTAGTTTTAAAATGCCAGAGCACACGAAAGACACATAACAACTTCAGGCACCATCAAATTACACCAGCAAGCAAATACAGATGACATTCAAATAACAATAGCATATTACAGCAAGACAAATATTAAAGCAAATATAAGAGCTACATATATTGGAGTTAATAACCAATATTCATGTCAATATCTTGTAAGTTATAAAATTGTATAGAGAGGTCACAACTGTGTAGAGAGTCATATTATATATCAGACTTGGAAATGTCATGGGAACAGAAGACATCCTTGAATCCCAATAATGAGGAGTTTGTCTGGGGAGAGTGCAAGGATTGCATTCCTGATGTTAGGAACAGTATCGCAGAAGGACAGAGGTTTGCTGTGTTGTTTTTGAAGCATGAGGATCTAAAAGAGGGAAGCTCAGAGGGGACTGTAACTCCATGAGATAGCTATTTTGGAACCAAAGAGTTCAGGGTGCCAGACTAGAAGGCTTTGTGCACTGAACATGCCACTTTGTAGATAATCTTGTCTTCAATCAAAGCTATTGAAAAATGAGGACAATACGTCAAATCTAATTGTGATGTTTGCTCCCTAAGATCAACTGCGCTGCAACATGTAAGACCACATTTACAGGGATTGTATACCTCCGAGAACTTGGTCACTGCTTGAAGACTGGTCACTTTTACAACATCTCATTTAAGCTTTTATTGGCTATCAATGTTTGGACAATGTTGAAAAACTCAGAATTGTTTGAAAGATTTAGTAAGCATTGTGAATTAATAAAACACAGGCTCTGCAACATTCTGGACAAAAAAAGAAAATGAGGAACACCAAGCTGGGAACCACGGGATGGTAAAACTCCATTTTGTTAAATTTCAAAAGGAGCAACCTCTTTTTCACAAAAAAACATCAGAGAAAAAGTGGATGCAGGAGACCAGAAAACAGTTTAGAAGAACAAGTGCAGGAGTAAAGGAGAGCACCAGGAGAACGAGACTGCAAGGGTTAGGTAGGGGTATATGTGCTACAGTATAGTCAAGGTACTGGTGCATAGATATAGGTATATGTACTGAAGCATATGGGTGTAGGTATGAGATAAAAGTATTAGTCATAGGCAAGTGTGGAGGTAGTAGGATATAGTCACAGTGGGTGAAGCGTAGGTACTGGTATGAGTAGAGGTACAGGATAAAGGTATTGATAGAAGTATTAGGGTGAGGCCACTGAAATTATGTGTATCTATTTTTGCAGCATTTTTGCATAGTTATGGATTTGCCACGTAATCCATCATCTGCTGCATAATTTGCAGATTTTAACAAAAAACTGTTTCTAGCTCAAATGGTTTAAAAGTTACTAAAAAGGCCACAACGTGTGTTGATGTCCAGAGGAAGGCACTTCACAAAAGTTGAATGTTCACCTTTCAGTTGCATATCGCTCTTTTTGGGTGTTAAACTAGTGCTAATATGGTGAAATCTTTGTCCAGACAGTGTTAACATGTGTAGAAATGACTAACTAATGACCTGATACTATCAAAAGATGTGTCACAATATGCAGCATAAGTCCAGTGGCCCTGGGTATAGGTAGGCAAAGAGGTATTAGGGATTAGGTAGGGTAAACGTACTGAGGTGTAGACAAGGATAAAGTTACTAGGGTGTAGTTAGTAGCATATTAAGGTACAAAGGGCTAGTGGATAGGGTAAAGTATAAAATGTTTTTGAGGTGGAAGGAGGGACAGGCCAAGGTGTAGGATGAAAAAATATGGGATGTATTGTGGTGTTCCCTCTCCTTCAAGGACAACCCAAAAAGAGGGTAGAATGGTACTCAGGGAGGGAAAAGTGGGTTAAGTGAATTCTACCCAGTAAAAGGGAAACAATTGGTCTGTATGATCCTGGAAAAAATGTTGAGAATATTTTCAACATTAAGGGCATTCGCAAGGTTGGATTCTACATCTTGGGTACTACATCATATGGAAACAACTGAGGACATTGCTATCATTTCTTCAGAACAGCTTTACTTATGTATGCCTTTCTCCAGAATCACAGACAAATATAGAAATTTGTTTACATTGTACTTTTCAAATGCTCTGGAACTGATGTATTTAGCCCACAGTTTTACTCAAGATACCGCAGCATCCAAAGGCCCCAAATGCAAGCTCAAGTGAAGCCAAAAATACCTACAGTCAGAAATAAGGAAAGAATCATTTCCCAGCTAACTTGCTTTTCACATTCTTTCTTTTTCTTAAAAAGAAAGGCTGTGTTCAATTTTTGATTATTGATAATTTACATATACACTTCCAGTGAGGATCTGGGTATACTATATGATATGGTTGTGGGGCCGTATTGTGGACCACACCCACAGATACCATCTTGGATCTAGTCAGTATTGTTTACCTAACCATAGCGCAACCCTGGGTAGCTGTGGCTGCAAGCAGTAAGGCTTGGCAAAGTAACTTAGTGTGAAGCATTAAAACACTAAGCACTAAACTACAGAATACGAATGTCACACAACAAGAAAGAGACATGACAACAATTTATAAAAACAGAGTCCTTGATCATCAAAATCCACCGGAGGGTTCCGGAGATACAGATTTTAGAAGCAATAAATACTTTTAAATGCAACCCCAAACAAGCACTGTTCAATAAAAACTTTGCAAACTTTTGAAAAGTTTGAAACAGTTAGTTCTGTGTCTTTGACCCGAGTTGGGTGACTAAATATGACAGAGCGGAAGTCTCGGAGTCCAGTAAGGAAACTTTGGGCAGTTACCTGGCCACCAGAGCATTTATTAAGCAAGTTCAAAACTTTACAGGAAGACCACCATAGATTTCAATTGAGTGGTCCTGATGCTGAGGATACAGACAAAAGATGCCCAAAGGATGCTCCTAGTGCTGTGCGGTCAAGAGGGGTGAAGTGCGGTTGATCCCTTGGTCCACGGGTGGGTTGAGGCAACTTTGACCACGGCACTTGGGGTCCCATGACATCCTCTTTGCGACAGTAAACGGTCAGCTGCGGCTAGGCCCTTGTTCTCATGACACAGCGGACACAGCCAATATCCACTGTGGGGACTAGTGTCCCTCATGGGTGACGAATTCGGTCTCTGAAAGTACTCCCGGGTCCGGCAGACATGGGTGCAACGTTTAGCTATCTCAGATTTGTCTCTTGGCGTGCCTGGCAGTGACCAGCAGTGATGCTTCAGGAGTGGCTACTGCTATGTCGGTTTGGGCTTCCACAGCTTTGATATCCCTGATGCTATTACAGGGGGCTAGCCAAATGACCCTTGGAGTCACTGCTTTGATCTGGGGCTAGTAATCAACTTTTCCCCCGAACCAGTATCCACAGGCACAGTCCAATTTCACTAGCCCAAAGTGCAGCAAGTGCAGTTCCTCTGATGGTGCAGCCTCTCTTCGTGCAGCTTCAAAGGCAGCAGGACACTCCTCTCTTGGTCCTCTCTCTAAATCCACAGTGTACTGAGGTTCAGCATGCATGGGGTGCCAGTTTTAAGATGGAAAAGTGTCCCAAGGGGATAACGCGGTCACTAGCCAATGGGGTAGTAGGTCGCCTCCTCTTGGGTGACAAAGTTCCAGTGATGTGTGGCATTTGGCTATTCCAGAGTGTAATGTTCTTGCCACTCTCAAGTTGTCTGAACCTTCTCTCGACTGTCAGGAGGTTGGTAGCCCAAACCGGAGGTGTGGCTATCTGAGGGCTACACGCCCTTGGGAAAACCAGCTTGGGGACGGATTTCCCTCTCTGGCCCTATCTCTAACTTGTCTACAGGAACAAAAAGCAGCCTGCTTGGGACTGTTGTCACAGGCGGCCCTTCCCCTTTGAAGCTCGCCAATTGGGCTAACACCCCTTGCAACCTTCCTGGAAGAGGAGGTCATACCTCACTCTGTGGCAACTGCCTTTTTTCCTGAGCCTGGAAGTCAGTCACATGTTTCCCCTGGCGAGCAGAAAGGTGTCTGTTGGCCAGGGCTTTTGCAAAGGCACTGGGACAGCTGGGTTACAGAGTAGCAACTTTCTAAAAGTTGTTTAACTTTAAAAGTAACATAAATCTCGACTTGGCCATCAAGTCAGATTTAGTGCCACAATTAATTTGATAGCTTAAAGCACCCATTCAGAAGTTAGCCAGGCAGGGATGCCAGCCGGTAACCCTGTGTAAGCCAATGGGGCTACTAACCTTTCCACAGCAAAACGACAATTTGGAAGTGTTGCTGTTAAGACAAATGAAAAATATATGTCCTACTTAATGCTATATAGCTCCCTGCCACAGGGCTCCATAGGCCTTTCTTAGGGGAGACTTAAATGTAATATCAAGGGAAGTGGGGTCTTTGCCATTAATGGTAATGGCAAAGTCGAACTAGCAGTGCATACACTGCTCTTCCAGTCTGCAGTGGAAGGCTGGTGACCATTTTGTCATTTGTCACACTCAGGGTAGCATGAAAAGTGCTGAAGCCTTTGGTGGATAATCTGCTTTACATGCCCTTGGTACCCTGGGTACCATATACTAGGGACTTAAAGTAAGTTAGTATTTGGCAATTGGGTGTATCCAATTTAACATACCTTTTACAATGGGTCAGAACACTACCACTGAGGTCTGGTTAACAGGCCTCAGTGAACTCTCGGAGTTGAAAAACCTACAGTTAAAAGTTCAAATGGGGAAAAAAGTAGAGGAAAATCTTCACAAAGGCCTGTTTCCTTACACCTCCTTTAAAAAATATTGACCAGATTTTTGGCTTGTTTTACTTTGGCAGAAACAGGACAATCAAGACTTACATTGTAGTCTACATTAGCTTACAATTTTCAGCATTTGTTCTTCATCACAAAAAAGTATCCCTTTAACAAGTATAATACCTCAGCTTTCTAGTGTGTGAAAGTTAGACCCTTCCTCATGTTAACACTACTGAATTAATACTAGTTCTTGGTACCCTCAAGATGAGAATTTTGTTTCATATTGGTGTTCTGCTGTATCTTATCCTCCATCTAAATTATGTTCTATGGCTATTCTCCAGACAGATCCTGCAAGCACTGCAAAGTATGTATCAAAACCTTTGTATAATTCAAGAACATATGCAAGCTTTTACTTCATGGTGCACCCACACACAGATCATGGTGCACCCACACACAGATAAGTACCTAAAACATAAAGTCAATGAACGTTAAGTACAAGAGGTGCATACGTGAAATCATGAAGCAGCAAAATGCACTAATTGTATGAGGCATGATTTCAGGGTTATACCAAATTTTAAATACCCCCTTTCAACTTACATTGTTTGCCCATTTACAGAACTCACACATTAAGTTTTGCCACACCAAGCCATGGGACACTTTGCCACTTACTTTCAAAGCATAGAGTCAACATTTATTTATTTTTGTAGCAACCTGACATTACTCTTGTGGCGGCACCCTAATTGGTCACACACACAGTTTGGGCTTGCCAGGGAATTGGCCATATCATTGCAACACAAACACTCACACCTTCTCTTAACTCCTACATCCAGAAAGGTAAACATTCAATCAGTGTCAAGTGAACTGTTTTGAATCATTAGGACACGGTCGATTAAAAATTTAATCTTTCAAATAGATCAAACATACACTAAA
Source organism: Calotriton arnoldi (assembly GCA_963921515.1). Classification (NCBI taxonomy): domain Eukaryota; kingdom Metazoa; phylum Chordata; class Amphibia; order Caudata; family Salamandridae; genus Calotriton; species Calotriton arnoldi. The sequence goes on along the minus strand of CAWUFW010006966.1, from coordinate 290,411 downwards.
AAAGACGAGGTTGTTGATCAATTACTAAAGGTAACCATTTCAAGGGAACTATGCTAACATCAATAATCATTCCCATCTTGCGCTGTCCGATTTTCTCTCTATTCTCTTTTCTTTTTTTCTAATTATCTCATCTATTCATGCGTTTTTCCTGGTTCTTCTGTTTAATCTAATTTTCTTTAACTGCACATTTCATCTGCATTAATATTTTCTTTTTCTCTTTCATGAGGGTTCACGTTTTCTTACCTCTCCTCCCTGTTATTTAAACTTTCTCTCTTTTCTGTTGATATTTTCTTTCATTTTTTTCTCCACTGTTTACCATCTTTAATTTCCTTTCAGCTGAAAACACTGTGGGTCCTTACCTCTTTCCTCCCTGTGGGTCAGATCCTAATTTTTCTTCTCTACTGTCCACAATTTCCTTCTTTTTCTTTTCACTATTCATACAATCTTCCTTTTCCACTCTACGTTCACACTCATCTCCTCTCTCTACTGTTTCTACTCCAGTTCATTTCTTGCCAACGGAGCACCCTCTTTTTCTTTCCTCTTTTTAAAGTTTTTGTCCTTTCTACTGTCCACACACTTGTTTTCCTCTTTATCGTTCACACTATATTTATTTTCTCCTTTGCATTTTACAATGTTTCATTTTCCTGTTAGTTGTTCAAACATTTTTTACTCACTTCGACTTATTTTCTATATTTTTTTATCTCTACTGTTCACACTCTATTCCTTTTTCAATGCCCTCTCCTGTTGATGCATTGCCTCTGTCTTCTCCCTTTCTATTCTTCTCTTTGTTTCCATCTCTACTGTTTTCAAAGAGCTCTCTTTCTTTTTTTTGTTGCTCTATTGTTCACACCATTTCATTTCCTCTCCACTTCTTATTGACTTGCTTTCCACCATTCTTTTCCTTTTTACCGTTCAGTCTCATTTTCCTCTCTTTTGCTCGCACACATTATTTCCTTTTTACCATTAATGCTTTTTCTTTACATCCTTTTCTCTATTGTTCGAACTCGTGTTATTTTCTAATCTACAGGGATCATTCTTTTTCTTTTCATCAATGTTGGCAAATCTATTTTACATCTCTGCTGTTCATCCGTTTTCTTCTCCCTCTCTACTGTTCCCACATTTTTTTTCCTTTCTACTTTTGACACTCTCTTTGTCTCCCTTTTTCCTTTAGTGTAAACTTTTTTTAAATTTTCTTCTCTCTTTCTTTTTATTCACACTGTCTTTTGCTTACTCTGGAACTTTTTTGTACACGCTTGTCTGTATTATGCGTCTTTGGTGCTCACTCTCCCCTCCCCCTCACTTCCCATCACTACAACATCTGTAGCTGTGTCTATGGAAATAAAGTAACGCCTTCTTCTTTTTCGCTTTTTAATCTTACCCTGCACAGTCGGCCATCCCTTCTCCCATCACAGCTTTGTGCGTGACTTCTTTCTGCTAGCGTTTCTTGTTTAATTAAAACAGACACTGACAGAAGGACATGGATTACGACAGTAATGATGCATTTACTTAGATTAATCGGAGGCTCCTTTTGGAGTAATGGCTTAAACAAAGAACAAAAGGAAATTGTTATGAAACATCCTTTTATCGCAGGCAAAGGTCACATTATGAGGTTTTCAATTTTGTCAGCCTCTGTTACAGGAGGATCCGCTGGAGAAGCATGGCGGGTACCGAGCTCTTTTTTTTTTCTAAATGCGGTTTTTATAACACAGTCATTAAAGCTGCAAATTAAAATGTCTGGTTTTGAAACAGGTTGCTTAGCTTTCAGAACCATCTAATTAGCATGTTGTGCATTGTTCACAGCGAAGCGAGGACTCGAACACTAATGACCGCTGCCAGGTGACCACCAGGCCTGGTACAATGACAAAGAGTCTTTGAAATGGAAGGTACATTTTGCAAGTGTGAATGTGGTGCCTACCGCTTTCACAGGCAGGAAAACAATAGAGACATATGGGTGTTTTTTGTTGTTTTCAGTACTATATGTATAAATAAAGATAGAGAGAGGGCGAGCGAGAATGTGATACATAATGCGGAACCATGAAAAATGGTCCTATATTGCCATCGAGGGGTTCTGAAACCACAAGGCCAAAGAAGGAGTCGTTTGTGAATGTCACCAGACATCCGACTTTTCAATGTAGGACCATATCACACACATTATTCCTTATCTATTTTTTGTTTCAAACAGGGCAATAGTAATTGAAATATACTGTTTGGTTATCTGCACTAAAAAGACAAACTCAATACCTAAGAATGTATCATTTAAAAAGAGACTTTACTTAGATAAAAAGAAGCATTCTGTCTGTAAAAAGGAGAAATTATCGGAGCTGTTTTATTAGAGATGCAATTAACAATGGAAATTGATTGGAATTGTATTATTGAGGTTGTGTATACCTTTCATAAATAGCCTGTTGTTGAAGTTATCTATAACAGTCTCAGCCAATGGAATTACTTGATGCTGTAGCTGCAGCGATTGTCAAATAATTATAGATTTTCTGTATTTGCCAAATCATTTCTTATTTAAATTTCACCCGAAAAAGTTGTTTGTAGCTCAAATAGATCAAAATAATGCTGCTAGAGAATGTGCCAAAATAATTGGGATATATAGATATTCACTGAAAAAGCCAGAGTTAACAGGTCGTTATAGTTAGTCTCAGATTTCACTCGTACAAGACTAGTGAAATTCAGCAGTTATAGTTATCTGAGCTAACTATTACTTACGGCCCAGCAATTCACTGCTTATGACCGCACATATTACATCACTCATGACATGGTCAGTGACATCACTAATGACATCAATGATGACACCTCAATTGACATCACTGATGACATCATTCACAGAACCACTCGCACCCACCCCCAAGCGGTCCAGGGGGGTCAGAATATTCCTACCCTGCCCCTTTCTCTTTTAAAAAAAATTTTTGTGGGACTCCCAGCCATCTTGGCTGCCAACACTTTCTGGTTGAAGTGTTGGCAGCCAATCACATTTCATCACGGGTCTGTCGGATCCTCAGACGATCTGCGTCCCTAGATATACATTTTTTTTTTATTTCTCAAAAACTACTGAACGGATATACACCAAATAACAAAATGGGTTCTTTCTGGACCAAGTGCTACCTTTCTGCCAAATTTGGTGTAATTCGGTCCAGCGGTTCAGATTGCAGTTGTGTCTAAAAATTTCTATGGAAATTAACATTAGTAAAAACACTTTTTTTGCTCTCATCCCTCCCTTTTCTCTGCCCCGGCTAAACAGATCGGAATTACACCAAATTTGGCAGAAAGGTAGATATTGATCCAGAGAAGTGCCTTTTTCTGATTTGGTGTAAATCCATTCAGAAGTTTTAGAGATATTAACTGAAATCCAAATTTGTATATATAGGGACACAGATCCTCCAAGGATCTGACAGTCCCCATGCTGAAATGTGATTGGGTTGGCTACACTTGATTGGGCTGCCAACACTTCAAACAGGAAGTGTTGGCAGCCATCTTGGGACTCAGCTTCAACCAAGTCCCACAAAAAAATAATTAAAAAAAGAAAAGTGGGCAGGGTAGGAATACCCTGACCCCCTAGGCCTCTTGGAGTGGTCCAGCAGGGACCCTGCCTGGGCCAATAAGCATTAAAAAAAAATCAGCGGAAGTCACGCTGGATGTGTGGCTTCTGCCGACATTTTTTAAAAGATGAAGCGCGGGCTCCCGCACTTCTGCAGTGTTTAACCCCCTTGGTGGGCCATATCCCGGGGGCATGAGGAGGTACAAAAAGGAGAGGGGCACACGGGGCCCCCTCCTTGGGCTTATAAAAGCCCCAGGGACCGCCACCTCCCTGAGGCATAGCTTTTAATTTATACGGGGAGGGCGGCGTGGCAAACACCGCACCCTGGGGACCACCACCTCCCCAGGGCAAATCTCAAATAAATACGAGGATGGGGCCACGTGGCCCCCCGCTAACCCCAGGGACCACCACATCTGCGGGGCATTAAAAAATATGTATTTGGACGGGCCCGTGCAGCCCCCCCCGGAGCCTCAGGGACCACCACCTCCCTGGAGCTAAATATAAAATTAATGCAGAGGGGCACGCATGCCCCCCCTCAACCCCGAGAACAGCCACCTCCCAGGGCTAAACATAAAATATATGCAGAGGCCCGCATGGCCCCCCCAGCCCTGGGGACCACCACCTCCCCCGGGCAAATTATTGAAAATAAGGGGGCACCACGCAGCTTGCCACTTCCCCCAGGGTTGAAATGTATTAATGTAGGACCACCTCCCAGGGCTAAATACTACAATGCAGGGGGGCCACGCGGCCCCCTCATGGAGCCATGGATCGCCAAGGGAACCCCAGGGCCACCTTCTGCTACCTCCCAGGGTGCCCACCCTCGGGAGGTAGCTGTTTGCTTTTGCTTGATGAGAGCTGACAGCTCCCACCAAGCAAAAGCAAACATAACTCCGTTCTCTCCAAGCCATAGCACCGGTGATGTCATTTGAGATGACATTTGAGATACCATCAGGGATGTCACTGACCATTGCATAAGTGATTTAATATGTGAGGTCATAAGCAGTGCATTGCAGGGGCGTAAGTTATAGTTTGCTCAGGTAAATATAACTGGTGAATTTGATTGGTTATGTACGAGTGAAATGTGAGTCTAACTAACATCTCTAACTTTTGTTTTTTTCAGTGAATATATATATAAATATATATATATATTCACTGAAAAAACTAAGTTTAAAAGGACGTTACAGTTAGGTGACAATGTCAGTTAAAACAAACAGTTTTAACAAACAAAACCATTAACATTCACCAGTTATAGTTATCTCAAGTAACTATACTCGTCCCTTAGTCTCCTTGAAGTAGTAGGTGGGTGAGACTGAGCAGCATCGAAGTCCAGACATTCCTGCAGTAGAATCAAGAGTCTGACAGATATTTGAGTCTAAATCTCATGACCTGCAGATGACCACTTGGTTCAGGGGTAACATTTAACTCACTTACACACCTGCTTAGTATGAATGGAGCTAGAATGGTTGAAGGAGGTAAAAAATATGAAAGAGTTATATATTGGTTCAGGGATGATTGTGATAAGGGCATATTATAACAAGTCATTCTTTGATGTGGCGTACTAGCAGAGCTGAGAATATAGTCCACCACTATTAATATCCTCAAAACACTTACCTCCATTTAATCACATTCGTCCTTGTTCTGACCATCTTGTGAGTAGACAAATGTTGAGGAGATGATTTGATGGAACAAACTAATCTACATAGCCTTCAGGAAAAATTGGAAGTCTGAAGTGGTCTAGTTCTACAGGCATCAGGTGGCCAAACTCATGAGATCATACTGGAAGGTTCGAGAACCTCAGTATGTGAACATCTATGAGTCAGCTGAGACTGATGATCTCATTATTTAATAATGTTGCAGGAAGGTCATGTCTGTAGATAAGTTCTTTTTTGGTGATTTATTCCCAGTTTAACCTAATTCAAGACCTTCTAAATAACCAGAACATGTTACCCAGGATGAGTGTAAAATGAGGAAGTCAGCCTGCATCCCCACACTCTAAGCACACTCTTCTTGCTCTAGTGCCTGACGTCTAAATGTGGTTATCGATTCTTAAAGCATGTTCAAAGAATTACATCAATTAATAAATGTATGTATAGAAATTTTTTTATTGGTAGAACTACATCAAACTATGTGTAGCTATAGACCTTGGCTGGGTTGTAATATGGAATATCATGTACTGAATATCTAATATTGAATTACAAAAATATCATGACCAAAATATCGAGTACCAAATTATCAAGGAGGTAAGTACATATAGGCAAGTATAGAGTAACTATTCTGAACTCCACATCTGCGTACCTTGAAGATATATATTGTCAAGGTCCATGTGTATAGAGTTAAGTAGAGAACATCTAGACTTACCTATATACACTATATTTTAGACACAGTATTCTTGTAACTTGATATTCAGTAGACAATAATTAGTACCTATGCCCATTGGCTGCAACTCTATGTCACTACTACGATAGAACACTTTGGTCTTGCTCTCCTTTTAATGAAGAAATGGAGGGATAGGTCAAAAAACTCTCCAAGCACAATCCATGTTTGGTAACACCTTGAGTGTTTTTGGATTTAAATTTAACCAGCTTAGCATCATCCAATGGCAATCATGTTTAACCTTTGAGACGAAACACACATTGCTCCCCTGCCTCATGTTTTTAAGGAATTATAGTCGAGAGTACAATCAATGTTCTGGTGATTGCTATTTCAACTGTACAGTTTCTTCTTCTAGAAACTATGGTACGAACTGAATAGTGGTGCAAAGTGCCATCAACGCCTGACTATGGAATAAGTGTAATACATTATGTTCTATCATGCATGTATGAACAATGCAACTGATTCTTTACAAATTCCATACTGGGCTTCTTGGTCTTTTCACAGGACACCCTTATCAATGAGAGTGAAAGCTGAGAACACCTTCAATATGATAACAAAAAGGTATTGTCTGGTTAATTTACACCTGAAGACAACCCATTGCACCCGTAAAGCACCGTCTCAGATTCATGCGGAGCTCTGAACTCAGATTCTTTATTGTGGGTGATACAATCTTCATTGAAAATATATTCAAAGATATGGTGACTATATTGGCCATAGAAAGGGGCCCACATGAGGAGATATCAACTCAAGTTTATGTAAAGGTACAGGATAACCAAATAGACAAAGGGGCATTCAAGAAATGTTTTTTGTATACTCCACGAAAACCCTTGTCACTGTGAGCAGACAAAGTAGCTTTATGACCTTGTAACATCAACCTGATACCCCAAAAAGGTAACTGATACATATAACCCAAGAAGGTAATTGCCCAACATCTGAAAAGAACAGTTTACGTTGAAAGAAGCCTGATTCTGAACTAAGTACCTACTGATTTGGCCCTACTTATCAGAGGATCAAACATTTAGTTTGGCTTTTTATCTGTTATTACCAGGCACAACAATGATAAATTGTGCTTTTCCCTACAGAGATTTCGACTGCTGAAAGCTGCTGCTGCTGAAACTTTGGGGGAAAACAGACGGAAATTGATAGGGAAACACCGATTCCTGTATGTTATTCCCTAAAACTTTGCAATTCCTATTAATTCTCTGTCCTGGAATTACCAGGACCCCAAGTAATAATAATTCCAGGGCAGTGAAGTAACACAGAATTCAAGGGGCCATTTGTAATGAGTGCATTAGTAGTGTCATGTTGACCTAGATCTTCAGTAGAGGTGTCATAAAATGCAAAAAGATGGGTGGGAAAGGAAGATGGCGGATTGACTCCGCTGGGAGAAGCAGCACTCAACGAGAGCTCCCGACGGATGGCTATCTTTCGCTGAAACCTGCTAACTGCTGAACGCAGGAGGATGCAGGGGAGATCGGCGGCTGAAAATCTCTAAAAATTAATTAACAACAAACTACTTTAAAGGACTTTTTTGCTACTTTGTTACTAAAAACTTCGGCTATTCTTTGCAAGCATTGGGCGGGAAAGTGCTTACTTTTCATGTTCCGACGGGACGTCCAGTGCCTCTTTCTCTCTGGAGGTACTCAGAGCACCGCTCACTATCGGCTCGGGCAACGGAGGTCTGTGTTCTATTGGATTGGTCTCACGGCGTGCCTTCGATCTGGACGACAACTAATGGCTCCCCCAAAGGTGAATCCACAGCGGGTCGGACGATTAACACGAAACTCCGCTGCAACTGCGTGGACAATCCTGCTATAGAGGGGACAACTGGTGCATCGAAAAAGGCTCCTCTACGAGTGGGAAAACTGGTGATGCAGCTATTGCACTCAGGAGACGCTGTTAACCTCCTCGTTACTGCCTCTGAACCTGCTATGGCAGACATCGTCATGGAGGCTGTTCAACGCAAGCTAGCCGGATTACCGGTGGGCTCGTCGGATGCTGCGTTGGCGATAAGCGCGATAAGTACTGTGAAAACCGTGAGTACTGTGGAGCGGGGAATGGAGTCTGCAGATATTCTGGGAGGTGTAGCTGATTCGGGAATAGCTCCCGATCTGCAACTTGACAGCGGACTTTCAACAGGATTGTCGCTACCTGCCCCACTGGTAATTAATAATGCTAATGGGGGTAATATCAATGACATAACCGGCGATAAAACAGGTGATAAAACAGGCGAGCTGACAAGCCCTTCTACTCCTAGGATATTTAATGACAATGAATCAGGCAAAGGAAATCTGCAATTTGCTGCTCCGGCAATAGGAGATACGGACATACTTGTGTCTACACAGTCTCAACTGCCAGCAGTAATGGATATTGTTGAATCGTTTGAACAGACTGGTGTAAGTGTGGAATTACCAGCTGATACATCTTTGCTTTCTTTATCACCTATGAACGCTGATGACTTACCTGGTCACTCATCAGAGGAGACCACTAACTCTCAACTCTCAACTCTCAGTCCGCAAAGAAGAAAAAGCGCAACGTTAAGCTCGTTAAAACGGCAAGGGCTGGTCGCAAGGCTGTTGTATCTAACATAGATACTTCTACCTATCAACAACAAGGCAAACTTACGACTGCTTCCAAAGCTAAATCAAACACGCAAGATAGTCCTCTACGTAAATTGGTTACTTCAAAGGGGGAAGTTAAGGCGATTGTTTCGAGGCTATCTGGACTAGTTCAAACTGTGCCCATCATCAGTCAGCCCGTTCCCACTTCTCTTTTGGTAACTGATCAGTTGCCCAAGCGCGTCAGCAGGACCGGAGTCCAGATACGGTTGAATCTCCCGTACTATCCAGTGCAACACCTGCTGCTGATTCATTTAGCGATTCATTAATGCCAACGCAACATCAGAGCCTTCATTAGCTTTAATTATGCAGGCGTTATCAGCGCAAAGATCTAAGGCACAGGAATATCATGCATAATTCAGGGCAGATAATGCTATTATACAGCAATCATTGTTAGCAGTAACCAATAAGGTATCAGAGCTTGCAACTGAAATGACAACTCTACAGCAGCGACTATCTGATAATGAAGATGCAGTGACACACTCTACTAAGTTGGTACAGGAACACGATATACAACTTAATGCTCTACAGGGGAAAGTTGAAGATCTAGAGAATCGTCAACGCCGGAACAATTTGCGAATATTTGGGATCCCGGAAGGCAGAGAAGGCTCGGACCCACGACAATTTATTGTACAAACATTTCAGAAAGCTTTCCTGATCTAGCAGACTGGGACTGGGATTCCCAAATACAAAGAGCTCATAGGTTACCAGCTTTTCTCAACCAAGCAGATCAGTCCAGCCTACGTCGACCACGACCAATACTTATATCTGTCGGCAACTTTTTACTGCGCCAGGCTATTGCAATCAAGGCCCGACCTACTGCACCACTCTTAGTCGATTCTTTTTCTATCATCGCTAGATCTGATCTATGTAAAATCATGATGGATAAAAGGTGGAGGATGAGGCAACTTATTGATTCTTGGAAGGCTCTTGGCGCACTGGTCTATCTGCAAGAACCTGCCCGGTTGAAGGTTATTAAAGGTGGCAGGTCACAGATTTATTATACTGACCAAGAGGCAAAACTGGCGCTAGCTAAATTACAACAACATTCTTAAATAAGAACATGAGCTGAAATACTTATTGTTTTGGGCTATCTGAAGCAAGCCCGCTCTGAACTGTTACAGATATTGGGGGACTGTTGTCTTTTCTATCTCTCTTTTTTACTTTTCGAGTTTTTTTTTCTCCCCCTTTCTTTTCTTTTTTTTTCTTTTCCTATTTTTCCCTATCTTCTCTGCTTAAATGCTGCATTATCAGCCAATGTCGGGAGGGTCTTGGAGGGTTCTGCTTCTCTTTGCTGTCATCGATCGACAGCAGGTTAATGGGGGTGATTCCTTTTCTAGGACACGGGGTGGGGGGTGGGCAATATGCCAAAGTTCTGGGGGTGGTGGAGGGGAGGGGGATTTCAGCCGACCAAACTGCTGCGTATTGACAAGCATTGGTCATGGGGGTGTAAGTCATGGGGTGTACAGATTAAATTAGCATGGAATATGGATATAAGCTACAAAAGCTGCATGGATAAGTATAATTTGTTTATGTTTTTTATGCGAACATTTAAAAGATTGTTGCTCTCTAAATTAGTGTGTACCCGAAATGTCATAAGTTTATAAAATGGGTACAATTAGATGTATAAGTTGGAATGTGGCAGGGTTAAACTCATCTACTAAGCGACGTCTGGTCAGAGAGGAGCTTAAGATATATAAGCCGCATTTGGTTGTTTTAGTAGAGACACATTTGGCATATAAAGACAGGGGCTTGTTCAAACAGCTGGGTTTAGAGGTGTTAGAATGTACCTCGCAGGGCGTAGCAATTAGAGGTGTATCTATTCTTAAAGACAAACATTTCGTCTGTAAAAAACTTTAAAAAGCTTCTGACCCAGGTGGCAGATGGGTCATTTTACAACTTGAAATCAACAACAGAAAGCTAGTCTTGTGTGCAATATATGGGCCAAATCAGGATGATCCTACTCTTTTTTGATAAACTAATGTTGGAGCTTTTAGACTGGCAGGGGGGAATTATTATCCTGGGTGACTTTAACTGCACCTTAAACTATTCTATTGATTCTGCAAATAGACTTGCTTTTCCAAGAATGAGCAGGGTCCGAAAGGCGATTCTGGAATTGGCTCGGCTTCATGGGCTGACTGACTTATGGCGTGCATTACACCCTGCTATGCCTGGCTTCACGTATTACTCTAGACCGCACCAACACTACTCTAGAATTGACTTAGTTTTTGTGAATAGCTGTCTTTTTGAAAAGTCACACATAGAGGTCTGTCCACGGATAACATCTGATCATAACCCGCTACTGATTTGTTTGCAGTCTTTTATTGAGGACAGGAGCAATCGCCCTTTTTCATTTCCTAGGTATCTGTTGTCTGTTTCACAATATATTTCCCAAACTCAAGGGGTTCTTACTGATTTTCTACAACATAGTATGGATACTGCCACTCCTTTCCTTGTATGGGATACGATGAAAGCTGTCATACGGGGGTCCACTTAACAATACATTTACCACTCGAATAAGTTTAACCAAAGGCGGGTGAACGAGCTTTGTAATACTTTAACAAAATTAGAGTTAGCACACGCTCAGGAGATTATGTCGAACGGGTCAAATAAAGAAGCTATATATTCTGCATTAATAAATACAAGGGCGCTTATGACTCGACAATTTAAAGAGAAGGCTGCAGCTGCTTATAATAAAAATCGACTGAACCAATATGAATATGGGGATCAGGTTGGGCGGTTACTGGCTTATCAGATTGCAGACAAGAAAGCTAGAACCCGGATCGATCTAATTAAGGGTAGAGATGGTCGATCATACAGCTCGACTAAGTCAATGTTAGAACAATTTTATCAGTTTTATTCGGAGCTGTATGCTGTGTCTGACGATTTTGAGCCAGCGCTGGCTGAAGAATATCTACAATCATTGGATCCTCATGTTCTTAACTCAGAGGCTGTGGATCATCTCCAGCTCGATATAACAGAGGAGGAAATCATAACTGCTATAGCAGCGCTGCCTTCAGGCAAGGCTGCTGGGGACGATGCTCTACCCATAGAATTTTACAAAGTCTTTAAAACTCTAATTCTTTCATTGTTTCAGGTAGTCATGCATCAGATTGGTGAATGCAAGCAAGTTCCTATGTCCTGGGACATGACTAATATTGTTTTTTTTCTTAAGAAAGGGAAGAGTGCTGATGATTGTGGGTCTTATCGCCCAATATCCCTCATTAATACCGATGCCAAAATATTTGCTAAAGTGCTGGCTAATCGCCTGGCGTCGCACATGCCTGGTCTGGTATCTGAACACCAACATGGATTTATTACAGGCAGAGATACTACTGCGCATGTCAATACAGCCATAACTGCTTTCGATATTGCCAATAAAATTTCTGGTAATATGGGGATGATTCTTTTAGATGCGGAAAAAGCATTCGATCGGGTGGTGTGGGATGCATTGTGGCGGATACTGAGCAACAACGGTTTATCAGATCGATTTATGAATTGGATCCGGGCACTATACATTAACCCACAGGCTAAATTAATATATGCTAACTTGTATTCTACTACATTTTCAATACAACGCGGCACAAGGCAGGGCTGCCCATTGTCCCCTTTGCTCTTTGCTCTTTATATTGAGCCATTTGTCCAAACTTTAAATCGGAATTGTAATATTATTCCATTTAGTAATGGTATATATCAACTCAAGGCCGTTGCATAGGCGGATGATATCGAGGTTTTTACATCAGACCCAGCAACAACAGTCAGTATTATTCAGGAAGAAGCTAGAGCCTTTGGGCGTTTTTCGGGATATAAACTTAACATAAGTAAAACTCAACTATTACATAACTTAGAACCTACTGCATCTATTACGGGTGCTTGCACTGTTGCAACATATCTAGGCATTAGGATTACTAAAAACGTGGATCGAATTTGGAAACTCAACTATGAAACATTGCTTCAGACAGTAATTAAGCAGCTTAAGAATTGGAATAAGTTGCCAATAACTATCATTGGTTGAACTAAAATAATTAAAATTACGATTTTACCTACATTTTTATATCTGTTTCGGGCTATTCCTATACGGGTTCCTAATTATTTTCTTCACAAATTAGAGGGCGCAATCAGTAGTTTTATTTGGGGATATAAGCAAGCATGCCGTTCGATAAAATCTCTTAAGTTCTCTTATAAGTTTGGCAGTCTGCAGCTTCCTGATTTTAAATTATATTTTTGGGCGGCATTTACAGGGCGTATACAAAGTTTACTAACTGATAAACTGCCATATTATGGGCTCATCTTAGCATTAGGTACAGATAACCGTATGTTTTTGTATAGGGTCAATGATCCTAACTATTATAAAAGAGTCCGGTTTAAGACCATAAGGGACATCGTTCGTATTTGGAACGAAATTCTTGATTATTTTTCACTTACCTTTGAGGATCTTACCAGCCATGAGCATTTTAAGTTATGGAATAATCCATCTCTCCTCTCCCGAATATATTTCATGACTCAGTTGCTCGTAATTGGGCTAGACATGGGATCGAAAGACTGGGACAGCTATATGACTACACTGGTTTCTCTACCTACACATCGTTGCAACAATCTTTTGATCTTCCATACCAGTCATTCTTCAAATACCTACAACTTAGAGACTATTTTCTCAAACAACAATTAACGCAACTTCCACACTCTCATGTAGTTCTCACATGTTTTTTAAATCTCGCTCATAAAGCTAGAATTAGCACAATGTATACACATCTATGCTGCGCTAGAAACGCTGATCTTAGTGAATTAGTAAATAAATGGAGTTGCACACTTAATATGGTTACAGACGCATCGGAAGTCACGTTGGCCTTAGCTAAATTAAATAACTCTGTACATTCTATTAATCTAAAGCTGCAACAATTCCGTACTATCTGCATGCTATACTATACTCCGGATAAAATTGTAAAGTGGCAGCAATCATTACAGGCATCTGGTAGTGGGGGTACGGATAGAACATGTTGTCCTAAATGTGGTCAAAGGGCAGACGATATTCTTCACATGTTCCATTTATTTCCTAAGCTATCGGATTTTTGGAAAAAGGTTATACAGTACATAGGCCAACGTTTGAATCTTGATTCAACTTTTACCGTTAAAGAGATTATGCTGGGGTTTAAGCCGTGTGATGACCCATACATGGAGTGCTTAATGTCCATTTTATTAGTAACTGCCCGTCTCTGTATTGCGAGAGAGTGGATTAGCCCCAACTCTCCTTCATTATTCAATTGGCGGGCCCTTTTGAAGGATATTTACGAAAGAGAACGCGCACTTGCTAAAACTCGATCTATTCGCTCAATGGTAAGATTCAGTTGAATTTGGAAATACTTTGAGCATTAGTATTGTATGTCACCAGACTGATGGTGGATGTTTCTAGAGTGTTTTTGTATTAACATTTATATGGTTTATTTAGAATCTGTTTAGGACTCGCTCTTTTTAAAGCTCTGTATGGTTTCTTGCTCATGTATTATTTGTATTGTTTAGTTTGTACTTTTTATTACTGCTTATGTTCTGATTATTCTGGATAATCCTTGTTTTTCTCTTTTTGCTTTGTTTTCCTTTTTTCTCAATATTGTCTGTACACCTCGTTAAAATAAAAATAAAAATAAATTTTAAATGCAAAAAGATGTTATGTGCTGAAATAAGCTACCATTTTGTAACACCTGAATAGCTACATTCTGCAGCAGTTTAGCTCTTGCCCCGTTCATATGAAATCACTACACTGAGTGCATTTCTTAAGCAAAAAGGCACTGCACTGAAAACATGGACGCTCCAGCTAAGAGTTGCCTGTATCTTACAGCACCACTAGATGCATGGGTAACACTCTGGAACCAGCAACTGATCTGTCTACCAAGCAGTACGATGCTCAGTATTTTTAGTATGCCTGGGTGAATTTCCGTTTCACCAGTATACTCTTGTGCTATTTAGATATTTTTATGTTAGCCTAGTTACATGAAATACGATGTTATGGCACATTGCGCAATTAAGCGTCATTCGTGGAAACCATTAAGCATGAGTGCACAGGAGCACTTCAAAACACGAGTCGCTGCTGTTTGCAGTGAGCTGTTTGTGGCACTTGAGTTTTTTTGCTGTTTTTTATTAGTGCGAAATGCGTCCTTGTGTCCAAAATGGACATTAGCACGCATTTCACACTAAAATATTGCTCCATATGTCGGTTTTGCATTTTGCATAATTTCACAAAATGTTTCCAAAATGTCACATAGGTACAGAAAAGTAAATTACGTGAATTTTGTACACCCCTAATTTCTATGTGTCATTTAAGGAATTACTTTCTATTTCAGCAAAATGAATGTGCAAAGCTGATTCACTCCTGAGTTAATGATTTGGCTTCGGAAAAACTTTGGTTGAGCAGGCAAAATTTGTAAATTCCCCAATTTTGTATTATGGGAAATTCCTTACGTTCCTCAAAATTTCACATTATGAGATTTTGAGCAATTTATTTACTCTAGAGACATTTTCTACTAAAATCAGCCTCCTACCGATATCTCACAAAACTATTTAACGTGACATATTACACAATTTAGCTCAACCCTGTAAATAATGGAGCTGTATATTATGTACAATTGTAATTTGTTTAATTGTTTTAAGTATTGTCTTAGATTCATATTGTTTTGCTTATAGGTATCTAGAAGGTAGGTTTGGTTCAGTTGCGGCTCCTGCAGGTAAGCGCGGTGAGGCGGGGCTGGGGGGGATGTAGACAGACAATAGAATAGGATTTATTTATTTATTTTATTTTCCCTATTCCGTCATCTGTCGACATCCCTCCCCCGCCACGCCCCGCCCCACCACGCATACCTGCAGGAGCAGCAACTGGTTTGGTTTAGGCATTTATGGTAAAACATATACAAATAAATACAAATAAAATATCGTCATGCATTACCCACTGCTAAGACCAAAGTGTCATCACCTGAGAATTGCAAAAAAATGCCCTAGCATTTCTTCTAAATAGTACATTGCACATCAGATAATAGTCAAAACTACATTTTTACTTTTTTTCTCTTCTTTACCTTTTCCCTCTCCCAACTACCTTTATTTTTATTAAAGGAAGTGGAAAGAGACGATTGAGCCATATTCTTATGAATGGAGACATCCTCTTCTTCTGCACATGACCCGGTTAGGGCACGCTATAGGGAATGGGCATGTCACAGGCCTGATGGCAGGAAGTGTCCTCTGATTTAGTCCTGGGGGGAAAGTACCAGGAAAGGGGACGTTCCAGCTGACTGCAGGGCCTTTGTGTAAAAACAATCTGCCCTGCTATGAGGTAATTGTTGTATTTGGTTTGGCGCAGCCCCTACTTGCAAAAGATAATAACTGGAATTTCAAGTAGCAGCCTGTTGTATGAAGGTCTTCAGCTTTCAGATACAGCACTAATCCAAAACAAGAATTTAGCAAACTCAGTTTTTAAAAAATTGCAGTTTCCCAGTAGAGACCAAAATGTAATGGGTACAAAGATCTCTATCCCCAAAGACATATCTCCGCACGATCACTTTTGCCACTAGATCATAGTTAGACTCGTCCACCTGCCCAATAGTGAAATCACCTTGGTTTTTGCTAACAAACGTGCACATAATTCCCACTCACAGTCTTATATGTAAATTCTTCCTATACGAATTCATAGCGGATATCTGGAAGACCTGGCTGGACTGTACCATTTGAAGAGTTGACAAGCCCAATAGAATTGAAAACAATCGGTGCAGGTCCTACCAACATTGATTTTGTTACAAGAAATACAGTTATACGAGGAAAGTTGAGAGCCTAGCCTGTACTGCAGTATAGCAATGAGAAGCACATGGACAGAATAAGTCGCCGCTCGCTCTAATCTTCTAACAATTTCTATGTTATTGCGTTCCTAAAACTGTGTTAAAATGGCAAACAAATCATATTTCATTGATGCATTACTATTCATAGTGGCACAGCAGCTTTTTACCCGGCGTGTTTTTCTTTGTTATTTCTTGAAAAATATGATGAATTTCCAGGCATGATTATCAAGGTTATGCCATATACTCGCTACAGTGCACATTGTAATCTCGCCGCTTGCCCTGCAGTGCCGGAGATTTGCATAGAGTTTAAATGAGTGGAAATCTATCCAAACTATGGTTAAAATGGTATTACTCTGATATGATTTTCTATATAAACTAGCGGAACCGTGATTTTATTTTCTTCTTTAGGGCAGTGGTTTAAGACAATTAAATGAAAAGCTCAGTTATGTTGGAAAAAAAACAGGGTCACTCAATGATATTGATCCGGGAAAGAAAGCACAGCTGAAATTAAACAGTAAAGTGTTTCGGGGAAAAGTAACAAAAGTAGACATCTCGTTCCGGTCTACCTAAAAATTCACCCTTCTGATTCTGACCATATAAGGAAGGGCCTGTTTTGGGCAGTTACCATATCACAAATCATGACAGGGAGGCTGAGCAAAGCATCACACTTCTTGACATGCAACGAAAGCAGGCATGATCAAATGGGGTTCGTATCCCCCGTAGGTCATCAATTGGGTAAACCTGCCCCACCTAGAAGGAAGCCATAAGAACACCTCAGTTTTGTGTATTTCAATTTTCTTGCATTCAGCGCTGACTAAAGAGCATAAGAAAGGTAAAATGATGGCAAGCGAGTGTTAAAAATGATGGATCGGCATGAAAGAGAGAAAGAGGTGAGAAGGATCGGAGGTAAAATTAAAAGAGAAGGTAACAGGGTAAAAGAACTGTTTCACAGAGAAATAATGGCCACGAATTGCAGGCGTGTAGCATGATAAAAAGTAATCAGATGTGAAGTATGCAAAAGCATAAAAATTAAAATGGGTTTACAGCTCATTACTACCGATGCGGCTGCTCAAAGAAGAGCTCAACGAAGGATTTAGAGACATACAAAGAGCATGTCCTGGTGAGCCTACTGTTTTTTGCTCCATAGGTGTCAAGAGCTATTTAATGTCTCCAGTCTAAGGCTCAACTTCTCCCATGTCCAGTACTTGAGTCGTGCTCCCGACCTCACAGAGGGGGTTCCTGTGGTGCCAAAACCACTTTAAGAACAGCAGCAGGCATCAACCCTCACCTCACTTTCATCTTAATTTCGTATGTAGCACTTGTCTACTTAGGGTCTATTGTCCACAGCAACCACCTACCTTTTGTTTTTCACACCAACATCTTTTTTTCACACCTACTTATAAATTGACAGTCCTCATTGCACACTTTCCTTGCACCAGTTTCCTCATAATCTTTCACACACTTGTCACTTCATTTTTCACTCAAGCACTGACCTATCTGCATTAATAAACCACAACAGAGTATAAGAATTCGGCTCAGATGGGAGTGCGAGCTGGGAAGGTTATCTCGGGGCTGTGGCTGTAATCAATTGCCATTTGATGGAGCATAACAGGGTGGAAGGACCCTACTGTGCTGTGTATTCTGATATGTGTAAGTCTCCTCTGAAATCAGAGTTGAGTCATCCACAGCCGTATGATTGTGGCTCTAGGACAACCCTCTGATCTCAGATTGCAGCCTTGCTGAAGTGAATGATCGTCCGCTCGGAGTTCAGGCTACCTGGCTCCTTACAGAGCGCTGGAGTGATTTGACGTATCACCATCTGCAATGGCAAAGACAAGCTTGATAGTTCTAGAAAATGCAGATCCAAGGTATAGCTAGAGCAGTGATACTCAATGTACAGCCCGGGGGCCGCTTGCAGCCCTCTTGACCTTAACATGCGGACCCCTAGTAAACAGCAGCACGGGCTGCTGTTTACTTACTAAGAACAAATATTCTGGAAAAAATGTTAAATAAATGACCAAGCATTTATTTGCAGGTTAACTGACATTATGAAGTAACTAAGGCGGTGTCATGCACCACTTAACTTTAGGAATACCTTTATTTTGAAAGACATCTTACAACAAATGTGAAAAGATAGGATTATGTTTCTTCAAAATTAAAAAAGGTGTATTTCATTAACATGCAAAAGCGTTTTACCATACCACTGCCTTGAGAAGTATTTTTAAAGTGATAGTTTTCAAACATGAATTTAGAACCATTCATGCCTCCCCACCCAACCTGATAATGCCAATAGTGAACTAGGAGGCAAGTCAGTTGTCATGTGCAACCTCTGGGTGGCCTAGGGTTGCTAATATATGTGGACAGCATTATAATCAAACACAGGAGAAGGTTCTGTACTGCACACATTCTGAACTCATGTATTTCGAGGTCCCTTATATTCCATAATGAAGTAAAAGGAGGCACTGTGAAGAACAAATTGCCTAGGATCACACAGCTTGGTCAAGGGAAAAGCTGGGATTGATCCCAGGTTTTCTGGTTTCATGTTGTACAATTCAGCCACTAGATGTACATGCTTCGCTTCTCCTACGACCACCTTACACAATCCCTGACCCACCCTGACCCCCTACCCAGGGCTTTAAGTGGAATGAAAAAACTAGGGGTTCTCTCAAAGGGGCGTGGCTGATGTAAATAAGGATGTGGCTTAAAAATACGCAAGCTAATAATCTGTGCTTAGCATAGTGTCCTGCCCGACTTGTATTTTGCTGTTTCTCTCATTGCATACAGCTAAATAATACAAGTAACATTACACCTAAAAAACGTCAGGGCTATTGGCTTTGCCAATGGTTGTTAGTTGTGTAAGATAATTAAGCAACAACTATGGCTTTGTTGCATAGAATATTGAAAATGCTTCAGTTCTGAAATGATGGTACTGTGAAAGAACTATAACGAGTCTCTTTGAAGTTACCTTAAAGGCAGGGAAGGGCGGTACTGTGCAGAGCTAAGATTTGTTTTTCACCCTGAGGACAAAAATGGAGAGCCAGATAGGGACCTGTCTCAGCACCTGCTTTTTGGAACTGCCGGTGCTGAGCACTGGCAGGACCCGGCCCACTTAAACCACTACCCCTACTGCCACCCTGCTGGCATCAGTGCGGCCCTCAGTCTCACCACAGACCATACTTGTGGCTCCTGGGCAAATGTTTGCAAGCACCCATGAGCTGAAGGATAGAAAGCTTTAGCTCTAAGTGTTGTCACCACAATATTTTATGTAGATTTACACACAATTACCTGGGTCAGAGGTGAATCTTTCTCTCTGCTACATTTCATTACCAAATAGGTCATAGTATCTTAGCATATTGATTAGGTTAACCTAGATTTATTTGACAAAAATCCAGCTAGAAAATATGATATGAAAAAGAGAAACTTGCATAAAATGACACTAGTAATTGTATATAAGCTACCAGGTGGTATGTTAGTGGCCAGCAGGATATTTAGAGACATTTGTCTTGTGAATTCAACCAACACTGCTTGAAACAAATGCTCTAAATCTGCCAAAACATATGAATTAGACAGAAAGACATTTGTTCTTGTACAAGGTGTCAAATGTACTATTTTAGGGAGCACAGCAGCAATACAGCTAAACTCCTCTCCCTTGTCACTGATGCTATTTCACTGCAGGGCACAAACGAATTGTAAGTCAAAGAAAAAAATACAAGAGTGCTCGCATAGTCAGAAAATCAAAACATTGTCAGAACACGCCTGTGAAAGGCTGTCACCAAATACTGTGCAGAGGAACTGTTCAAGATAATGTGAAAATCAGTTTGCACACTATGCAGCAAGAAGAAACACGAAATTGCCTTTGGATGATGATAGCAGTGCCCATTTGAGTGGGTGACTTGTTAGTGTTTGAATTCATGTGAATTTATAGCTTGCCACTGGGTGACAATGAATACATCAACCATGATCTCTGTATTTTGATGTTCTTCATATTTCCATGTAGTGGGCCTTGCACTGGCCTCTCAGTACCACAGCTTTTTGCCTTCTCTGTGAGGATATCCTCAAAGTCCACATTAACATAATCAGGCGTGGGTTGGTACTTTTTCCAGGGTGGTCAAAGGATCTTGCCTGGGAAGTAAACTTTAGAATGCGTCTTAGATTAATAGAATGACACTAGCTTCAATGAGCATGATAGAACATGTAGGCCTGGGTTTATTCTTTTTCACACTGTTCTTGGGGATGATGCACATTCTTTTAGCATGATGGCATGGTGGAGCCTGGGTGGCACACTCTGGCTGTCTGCTCTTGGATAGTGACAGACATGGCTGCCATAAATATGATGGCATCCTCTAATGTGGATGGTGTGCCTCATTTTACTGCACTTGGACGATCATGGCACAAGCTTCCATAAACAGATGACATGATTTGAAAGGGATGCTTAGTGCATTGTGGTTGGCCGCTCTATAATGGCGATGATGCAAACTTCCATCAGCATGACGGCATGGTCTGGCCTTGGTTGTCTGCTCTTGGGAGGTGGTGGCATGCTTCCATGAGCATGACGGCTTGATCTGTCCATGCTCTACAATGCTGCGCTTCCAGGGTGATGGAGCAGATATCTGTAAACATGATGCCATATATCTATTTGCACCTTACTCAGGATCAGACTGGCCTATAGGGCAATCAGGCAGTGCCCGATGGGCCGGTCTGACAAGTCCCTTTGTGGGCTGGTTTTTAGGCTGTTTGTGGGCCTGTTGTATGGTCTGCTGGGCCGGTGTTTACTGTTGATTCCTTGAACTTAGAACAAGCATTGCCTACAGAAACCTCAAATCCATGCAATCTTCCATACTTTGCAAAACACTTATACAGCATGTCTGTACAAGTTCAAAAGTGTCCAAATTGCAAACATGAGCCCCATTTTTAGGTGTCTAATTCACTAATGGGGGCCACTTTTATTTTGGTGCTGATCCTATTTTCTGTCCCGGTCTAACACAGTCCATAGATGCAAGCATAACTAGTCTAGCAACAATTTGGCAAAGATAATATATATTCAACATTTCTGTTTCCTCTTAAACACAGTTGCCTGATCTTGCTGCACTGAACAAGGGTCTAATTCTTGAAAACCTTGTAATTCTGCTCCTTCAAATCTACACGCTTACATGGATGCAGATTTATGACTTTGGAATTCACAAACCTTTCCAGACATATGCCAGGAAAGATGCACCAGTTGCAGTTTCCTGGGTTACTTCAGGAACATGTTTTTTATTTCTTGCTTTTGCCTGAGCCTAAGCATTTTCACTTGTGTTATTGTACGTGTTGTACAATTCAGCAAGCAGGTTGTACAAATATCCGTGCTAAAATGTCATTGCCTTAAAAGCAGATATTGTTTTTCTATTTTTCCTCCATGAAGAAACCCGTTCTTCTACGTCAATATTAGGACCATTTTGGGTTGGGAAGGGGTAACAGGGAATTTTAGGATACCCTCAAACACTTGACTTTCTTGCTGCTCTCAAACATACCTGGGATGGCGCACCCCAGAATACCAATTTCCCACCACTTGCGCAGGATTTACTCATAGGCAACATTACCAGATGCAGCTCGTCTATAGAGGGCACCAGGGCGTTGCCCCCCCACCTTGCTCTTCAACTAATTGCTTGAAAAAGTACAGCTTATCCATGAAAGCTAAAAATCTCATGGAAAAGCTGTATTATCGCCTTTGTTGTAGAAGAGGGTTGCAGTGACTGCACTGCGCATGTGTCAGGCAGTGGCTTTTACAGCCTGGCCTTACACAGAGTTCATGGACCTGGCCATTGTGTGCTGCTTGAAGTGCTGGAGATAAGGGAGTTGGGAATCGTGGGCCCAGCAGAGCATGTCAGCTTATGGCGAATACAGGTAAGTGTTGTTTTCAGCAGTGTCACTTTGTATGAGAGTGTGTGTATGTGTGTGTTTCCCTGCTTGTCTAGGACTGCATGTGTATGTCTGTGTGACTATCTCTTTAAGCATGCCTGTCTGGAATGTGTTAATGTGTGTTTCAGTGTTTGTATGCGTCAGCATTGCATGTGTGAGTGCAATTTAAAACTGGAAGCCTGTGAACTATGAGGTCTTGGGTCCGGGGGTTGGCAAGAGCGCCATCATGAGGGGCAGAAGCCAGGGGCGGCTCTTCCACTAGGGCGGAGGAGCGTTGCCCCACAGCTTTCTCGCAGTGCGAGAAGCAGAAACATAAAATGGTAATAACTTCTAGTTATTATCATTTTATGTTTGGTTGCGAGCGGGCGGGTGGGCGGGGCTGCTCTGCAACCAGGGCAGGGGAGGAGTGGTGTTCCCACTCCAGAGTGTGCAAAGACTGTTTGGTCGGCCCTCTGGGGCCGCCCAAAGCAGTCATGCGCACTCTGCCCTTCTCCATGCGAGAACATGGCCTCCCCATCAGCCGCTCCCTGGGCGCCGTCCCAACCAATCACAACGCTGCTTGCAGCGTTGTGATTGGCCTAGGGGTGGGAGCCTGGCTGCCTGTTTCCTGTTCCTGCCGGAGCAGATGAGACACGGGACCCGGCCGGCGGAAAGGTAAGTATAATTATTCTTTGTATTTTTTTTCCGTCCCGCGTGACCCTTCCTCCCCGCGCAATCCCACGCCCGTCCCCCCCCACCCGTAGCAATGCCGGCCGCAACAGGCAGAAGATCTCCAGTTCCCTGCATTTCCCTCTTCCAGTTCACGCTCGCTGCGACGTTGAGCAATAATATGGTGACATGGTTGAGGTCACCTTTGTGAATATCTGCAATCATATGTCCCGCCATTTGCACATTGATGTCAGACTTACTCACACTACTTTCTGAGTGGCGCCCTGATAGTTTTACCACCCGTGCACATTTAGACTTATTTCCGTTTTGGCCACGGTTTAGTCATTTCTCTCACACTGCTGTGTTTAGGCCTCATGCACGTGCCAGCATCACTTATCTCCTCAGCCAGCTGACAGGGACGCTTTTTCGCACGCTCATTAGTGCTTCCTTGTAAATAGTTAAAAGGTCACAATAAGGAGGACTAAATGCTCGTCGTATGTTGATCGCCATAAATGTATTTTCTATAGCGTGAGCCTACGCAGAAAAAAAGGCATTTGTCATTATCTGCCTAGTAATTCAATGCTGTATTAAAATTTTACTTCCTTTCTGCAGACTAGTACCGTTCAATGAAGCAGCCCAACACAAAGAGACGCGCTGGTCCAAGGACGTGGTGTCTTTCAGGCTCCAGAGCACTTAGCAGGTTCAGAGCCTCCGAGGCCTTGCAGATTTCACCAAGACTTTTCACACAATCAGGTACTGAAGGCTGCGCCAGGCAGCAGATGTCCCATTCAGATAACAAAGGACATATTTTAGTGACAATGTGAGAAAACAACAGTAAAATGGTACAAAACTGTTGAACCGTGTCTTCCAGGGTGTTATTTCTATTATTATTTTTTGTTCTGCTCTGATAAAAAGAACCTTGCCCAGAGTCTTTGGAGTTTACATTCATTTCATGTCCATGAATAACTGTGAAAAACAATGCATTTTCTAGGAGAAAGGAACGAAAATAAAAATTAGCATTTTTATTTAACTTGTTATTAGCACTCACCAATCTCAGTAGTCTATAAGTGCTATTGATTTGCTAAATAAAAACAATTTGTGCGATCATCGGAATGGAGCAGTATCTGTCAGACATGATAAAATATTGAGACCCCATCGCGTGGGTGGACCCTCCTTCCTTCACACCGACATTGAAAGTAGTCTACAATGCCATGTCTGATTTGATGCTTTTTAGAAGCATTTGTTTGTTGGGGCCAGTCATTACCGATGCTTCCCATTTCTAGATGAAGGTGTCTCAAATGCTTATGTTCACGGGCATTTAATTAAAAGGTGAAAATGATACAAAATGAACAAAACTTGGTCCAGCTTTTGACATGACTCTTCTAATTTCAATCAAGCGCAACCATTTAAAAAACCCACCATATTGATTGTGATTTAGTTATTTGTTTATAAAGCTTTGTATATGGTAAACATGACCTCAGAGGCTAACAGAGAGCTTTACATGGAGGGAAGGTAGGGTATAATTGTGCTAACTAAAACAAGTCACATATATGAATGAAAGACAAACCATTGAGGATAAACAGAGTAATAAACTTGACCACTAAAGGTGGTCAGCAATGTAGTAGTCAGACATCATGAATGAATAGAAGGCATGAATACAATCAATAAACACAAGGGGGCCGATTCCGATCTCGGCCGGTAGGGCACCGAATCGGATTCGGCTTAACCGGATCCGATTCGGAGCCCTCTTTCCCGACCGATTCATACGTGCATCCGGGCGAGCGAGTACGATGCGAGCGCACGCGAAATCGCCGACCGACTCGTACGCGGGTCCGACCCGCTCCGACCGACTCGCACGGACACGACTCGCACCGCGCTATGGAGACGTTCCCCGGCCGGGCAAGTACGATGCGCGCCTCGAGCAGTCCGACCGACTCGCGCCGTCCGGCTCCAAAGGGCAGTCGGAGCCGGACTTTGGGGGTCCGTGTCGGACCCCCCTGTACGCGTAGCCGCGCGAGTCGCACACAGGGGGGACCCATGGGTCCCCCCTACCTGTGCATGTACGGCGCGATTCGCATCGACGCGTACCCGCTGTAGGGGGCGCCCTTGTTCGCCTCGCACCCATTGAGTCAATGGGAGCCCGCGTACGCGTTGTACGACCGGCTCCCATTGACTTCAATGGGAGTCCGACCAAATCGAGTCCGATTGCATGTGTACGCATCGTACTCGTTCGGTCGGGCTGCTAGAGTCCGATTCGGTTGGAAATCTCTCCGGGTCCGGCTCGGTCGGAGTGATTTCCGGCCTGAATCGGAATCGGCCCCATGGTGTTATCTTAGGGCAGGAACTTGTTCATCCGAAATGTTTTTACTTCTTTTTTGATGAAGGTTACTCTAAGAGGTGCCTACATGAGTTGAACTGAGCTGAGAAAGACATGCACAGAGTCCCTCTCCTTGCCTTTCTCCTTAGCCGTGCTTAAAGATAAATAAAGAGAAGTAGATTGGGTTTCAATTCGTTGTGGGTCAAGTATCCTTGAAAAGGGAGCTGGGAATGAATCGGGATTACAGGGAAGGCTGCTGAACGTTACATTATATTGTAATCGCTGCGGCATTAGTCATCGCCGGCGAAGACGCGGTCCAACCCACTTTCCAACCATCTGCAACAAATACGCGCCATTAAAGCAGAACCATATGGAAAACAAGCTACTGTATCAATTAACACAGCTTCTGCTTGGACCACTAACGCGGCCCAGATTTCAGGCATTGACTGAATCTGACTGCTGAATTGCTTCCATACTGCCCTGCTTAGGTCCTGGCAAACAATATTTATTCTGTCTCCTTTGTTATCTTAAGGAACTAATGCCTTATCAAAACATGAGCAAGAAAATGTCCTTTGATTTTGCCGTTTTATGTTTTTAACACATTAGTTTTGTGATGACTGCTATTCCCGGGCAGAATTTGACAAAATACTTCTGTCTGTGGGCCTCATTCAGAGCCCTGATTTAAACCTGATTCAGGCACAATTGGGAGTTTGCGCCGAATAAAGATTACAATAGAGATTACAACTGATGAGGCAAAACCGCAACCCCCTTCATAAATTCTGGCAGATAAAACATAGAGGCATTTGTGAAGGAAAAGAGGTAACATTTTGAGTTTAAGAGAAAGCACACAATAGTATCACATTCTCCACATCTGATGATGCAAATTTGGAATGTGGAGAAAATACTGTCCCTGATAATACTGCACCTGGAGGCACCAGTATTTATTGGTGTGGTATGACTTCCAAAGAATACTGGGGACCCAAGAATGAGACCCTACTTGTCCGTTAAATTGTTTATTCCATGGACCTCTGGTAATTAGTTACAAACATACAATAGTGGGCACCCTAAAAACACTGGGTGATCTTTTACAACAATTATTTTGGTATTTCCAAACCTACAATTCAGTGAAAGAATCAGCATAAAACTATTTTGTGAAATTCATAACACGAGTTTTATGAACTTTTTAGACGCAACTTGCTTGTGCTCTTTCTGGGATTCTCATGTACTTACCTATAGTATTAAAAGACACATATACTCTTGTAAAAAGGCAGTGATTGATTCCCAAATGTATCTTATTTACAATATTGATACTTAGCGGCATTTAAACTTTGTAGCAGGCATTACAGGGCTCTGATCACATGACTAATATTGTCTTCACAGCAGCATAAGTGAGATCACTGGCCTGCAAAGAATTTTCATAGAGTGAATAGCACACCCAGAGACTGAGTAACTACACATTTTACAACATGTAAAGCCATCATGATTCTATATACAGCTGATTTGACATATTGTTAATTGGTCAATAGGACTGCTGGGATGGTCGCACCGTAGAGGTCTTGGGGACAAGGGATGTCCGGGCTGAAGTTTTGTGGGCATTTCATTTTGCTCTGGGTATTGACATCTTGTTAGTTCTAAGAGTCTAAGCAATGCCTTTGCTCCTGTTTTCAGAAAGCAAGAAGATCTGGTTGCTTACAGAAGGCTGTAAGAGACTGATCAGTTCCCTTGGCAATATTTAAGAGGATGCTGACTTCATACTTATATCCTTAATTGATTGCTCCATGGCAGCAGTCATGGATTAATACCCAAAGACAAAAATCATAAGGATTTTTGTCCTTTTTGGACTTTTATGGATTTTTTGACCATAGGAAGGTGGAAAGTCCCTCTGCTGCTCCCTATTGTGCAGAAGATTATCTCACTGTTCCTTGGCTTTGGAATGTGGTTTAATCAAGTTATTAAATATATGCTAAAAAAGACACAACACAACTTGGACACACTAACCTCCACAGGGACCAGTATTGTCACAGTGCTGTGCCTTCAGATTCTGTACTCTGGCTTTGTATACTGAGTGCCCCCAGTTATTATTTACAGTCAAAGAATACACAAGAAGCAACAGCATTCTATTATTTCCAATCAGTCCATTTATACGTTTCATGGGTATGCAATGTAACCCAACTTCGTAAGCATTTGTACATGAAAATCTCTAAATCCTTTCCTGCTTACAAACAATGTTAATTTAAAAAACACATTACAATTTTACAACAAAGTTTATTTGTGGAAAACAATTTCATCCAAAATATTGGTTACACTCTCTCCTGCAATATAAAAATACGATTATATTTGACCAGCACCACTTCCCAAGTTCTTTCACGACACCATCCAGATGTTGTTTTAAGGACAGAATTGTCCACAACCTTAAGCTTAATTAAATACAGTAAGTGAGTCTAAATGATGATGCGAAGTCTACATAGAAGCTCTAATTCCACTGACATCCTGAAGATGTGCGCCCACTTCAGTAAATTCACAAAGTGTAGTTCATCGATCCAAACCAGAATATTATGGTATCCACTGTTTATAGTTAAGAGCCTTTAATGTATCTTCTTATAGTCCACTAATGGGACAGAAACATTCTTAAGCCTCTCCTTCTCCAAACTCATTAGAATGAAGGAGTGGGCATTTGTATAGTAACATAGGCCATTATCAGAAGACCACATTGAAACAGCGTTTTCAAATCAAACTATTGGGGTGGTGCTGTAAAAGAAGAACATGCGGTTCTTGTCCATATTTTCTCACCCATCTCAAAGCTTGTGGCAAGGTCTTATTTTAAAAGCACTCACATATTAAGAAAAATTCAGGGATAGCAAAACATGCCAATAATTCATCTTCTCATTAACTGTCAAAAGCCTCCCATGAAATTGATGGTTGACACAGCTTGCTTCTAATCTACACACTGCTCCACAAGATCACAGTAGCTTCTACAGGCTGACTTGCAGTGTTGCTTAGCATCTGGATCAGGTGTGCAAGGAGAATAATATTCTATTCGTCGCTGAGATACTAGGGGTATCTCAATGACTCATCAAAACAAGGTGGAAAATATGGGTGCAATTACAAATGATTTTTCCTTTCTGGATGTTGTTGCCTGCCATGCATGGTGTACCCTTCCTGTGCACCTATGCATATACATTTTATGTGCAGGATCGGTTGAGTGAGTGCTCTCTGATTAAACGGTCAGTGAGTTAAGCCCTCAGTGGTTACATCTGCTGTGAAGTGCATGTCACATGATCGAATTCCTGTATAGGAAACTCAGTATTTCATCCTTCTGATGTCAGTAAATTGAATACCACCAATTTAGGTAATAGTAACATCTGTTATTCACAGCATTTATAGCCAGCACAATCCTTGATATCAAGCACAATATGAATACCAACAGTGGTATGTCCCTATATCCAGGTCGACAACATTGACCTACACAATTATTGCTCCACTGTGTCTACCACTGCATTGTGAAGGTGAGTATAAATGTGCTATTTTTGACACCACACCTGCTTACCTAGAAATGTTATGGTTAGGTTGATGTAGTGAATGCCCTATTTTTGTCATCATATACACTGCACGTGTACAGTCACAGTATACTATAATAAGTTACTATTTTTAACATCTTTTAGAAAGGTTAATCACATACTCAGTGAGTTTTGTAGATGTGGAGGAAGTGCTAGGTTGTAGATGTGCGTGTTATTATGGGAAGGAATGTGATTGTGTGTAAGTATAATGTATTGCCGCGTGGGCTGTGCTCTGTGGTGGATCAGTTGGTTTTACTGTGATTAAGGCAGTAGCAGAGATTGTCATTACTACTGCAGTTATTTGACATTTCTATGTGACCAAATAAGCAGAGTTACTGAAGGAAGTGATATTGCATCATAAGTGGGTTGCAAACACCAAAAGATGCTACTTTGTACACAAAGCACTATGAACCAACAACCAGACTGATTTATAGGGCGTGTGGATACACTGTGTGAAATCCAGTGGTTGTAGCAGATGGATGTGGTTATTGTAGTGAAGGTTGTTTGGTTGTGTGTGGGTTAGATGTTGATACAGGGCCAGTGGTTGATGTGTGTATAAGCCGCGGGGTCTATACCACTGCTGAATGTGCTTCATAAAAAGATGCTTCTGATGACATGCAATGGTTGTAATACAGTTAGATTGAAGTGTGGCCCCAATTTCTATTCCATCCAGTCGGATATACTCTGCCTGCGTAAAACTGCAATAGAATCTATAAAAAAAGAACTAAAAAAACTTTTGCTGATTCTGCCCAATATAAGAATTAGGTAATGGAGACTTTACTAAATTTACCCAATCAACTCAGGCCATTAGTAGAAGGTCCATTGAAGAGAGTGTTCAGCTACACACCTCGGTTTTGGTGTTTACTATTTGGAATTCCCTCCCACTGCAGTTGGTTCAAGAGGCTAATTTTATCACATTCAGGAAAGCCTTGAACACATGGCTTTTCAAGCAGGATTATGAAAAGCTCACCCTCAGACGCCCTCTGTTGTTCTAGTACCTTTAGCGCCTTGACACTTCTGGTGTACGCGCACTTAGCAAATTCTGGATAACATAACACAATCAGCTCAAGCGTATTTTGTTGCGTAAGTGCAAATGACTTTAAAAGTACCAAAATCAAGTAAACTCACACAGGAGGAGGCAATCAGTGGAAACTGAAGTAATGGGGCAACCTTTACATTCAGTCTTGCATTTCTCCTTTGTGAAACTTCAATGAATAAACTGTTTTGTGATTCATTTGTAGGTCATATAATTACCTTAGCATTAACATTCCACATGCCTGTATTACAGCTGTCATTCAAATTCGCTCTCACCGAAGGAACCACAGTCTGAAAGGACGTGAAGAGTCACCCAACTACGTTCTTGTGGTAATCCCACACCGGGGTGAGGAGTCTTGGCAAAAGCCGGTGTCAATGTGCACTATTTCGCTGTATACATCTGCTCAGAGGAGCTAATAAATTAAACATTCTATTTTCTAGGTAAGTAAATCAGGCAACTCACTTAGAGACTCTATTTACACACAAAATCACTTGGTGGAACAATATTGTGCACAATTATGGTGTGTGTGTGTGTGTTTGCATGCGTCTGTGTGTAATTACGTGTGCATGTGTGTGTGCAACTACTTGTGTGTGCCTTTGATTATATGAAGTTACTTTACGTCTTCTTTGGTGAGTGACTAACTGAAACGTTCACAAATCGCACAATGCTGGGGATATAAAGTCTGTCAATGTCGTACAATATGCTGTTCCAGGTTTCCAGGTGTTTTT
The DNA here is from genome assembly GCA_963921515.1 of Calotriton arnoldi. Classification (NCBI taxonomy): domain Eukaryota; kingdom Metazoa; phylum Chordata; class Amphibia; order Caudata; family Salamandridae; genus Calotriton; species Calotriton arnoldi. The sequence goes on along the minus strand of CAWUFW010006966.1, from coordinate 259,878 downwards.
GGGAGAATAAAGGCACACAGGAACGCAGCATTAAGTCTCACAGCTCTGTGAAAAGGTTAGCAGCCCAGTATTTTTAGCAGTTGTCGCCTTGTCTTCGCGGCTCGCGCTGTCACTACTGGGCTGCCCTGAACTGTTACATGTCCCCAAGACTCGCCTGATGGCAGGGAATCGTGAAGCGCAGTCATGGGAAGAAAATGCCTCAGATTAGCCCAGCTCGGCCTTTTATGGACAATTGCTTTTCATCTCTTTTATTCCTTCAGACAGCCCCGAGCTGTTTAATGAGGTACCGCGTGCTTTCAGTCTAAGTTCCTTGCTGCAGCCCCAGGAATTTACAAATACTACTCGACATCTCTTTCGCGATTGGGTCTATATTTGCTCAAATACAATGTCCAGGTGGCGCGAGATGAAAACAGATTTTCTCAATACGGAGTGCCGTGTTTTGATATCAAAATGAAGTTTGATCTGATTTTAAGGAAACAAGCTTACCAAATGTTTCCCTCTGGGAACAATTAAAGTAAAAGTATCATACACACCACTTCTTTTGCAACATTTATATTTTCTAGTTCCAACGCACTGCCAGATGGTGACGTGGGTTGCCTCTATTGATTATATTTCCCTATCGTGTATACTGATACTCTGCAGCGGTTTGTTTTCCGCATAGTAATAGTTTTGCCGGATATGCAACTTAATCCATCATCTGCTGCATAAGCTGCATACTGGCCCTTCACAAAGGTTGACTGGTCATCTTTCAGTTGTATTTAGTCGTTGAACTGCTACTGATGAGGTGAACCATTCCCTGACAGTATTACCATGTGTAAAAATGACAAAATAATAAAACAGTACTATCCAAAAATGTGCCCCATTACACAACATTGTTGGACTTGAACCTCTCTGCAGGGTCACCCCCAAACGTTTTGCCTTCACCCCCTCCTGTTTCCTGGACCCGTTTTTGTTGGCTTTAAGGACTCTGTGCACTTTACCAGTGCTTACCAGTGTGAAGTGCTTGTGCTCTCTCGCTCTAAAAAATTGTAAAATTGGCTTACACCTGGTTGGCATATTTAATTTACTTGTAAATCCGTAATAAAGTGGAATACTATATATCCAGGACCTGTAAGTTAAATGCTACTAATGGGTCTGCAGCACTTATTGTGTCACCCACTTACCTAGCCTCTTAAAATATATCCCAGACCTTCTATTGCAGCCTGTGTGCAGTTTTAAACTGCCATTTCGACCTGGCATAATAAACCCCTTGCCAGGCCTAAAACTCGCTTTCTAATAAATATAAGCAAACCCCAAGGTAGGCCCTTAACTGCCCATAGGGCAGGGTGCATTCCATCTAAAAAGTTGGACATGAACATTTACGTTTTATAAGTGCTGGTAGTAAATAATTCACATATTTTGTTTTTCACTACTGTGAGGACTACCTCTTCCACTGGGATAACATTGCGTTACATTATTACCTTTAATAAGTGAGAAAGTTTGTTTGAGAACAGGTGGAAATGTCATGTTTCGTGTCTAAGGAGTTTTAATTTAATATCCTCTTTAATGGTAAAGTCAGATTTTAAGTCACAATTCTGAAAATGCCATTTTTAGAAAGTTGACATTTTCTTGTCCTAACCATTTGGTGCCTGCAGCTCGTTTCCTGGGTCACATGACTAGGTGTACTTGGCAGCTGGCCTTTATGCATTCCTCCAAGACATTCACACAAAAGGAGGACTGGGTGTTGGCAGAATGGGCCATTCCAACAGGTTGGGAGGGAGAGGGTTGTGCACAGCCCCACTTGCAAATCAAAGGGGCTGCCTCAGCCCCCATACAAGGAACTTCATTCTAGTCTTTTGTGCTCCCAGATATCCTGTGACCAGGGCAGGAAGGAAGGAAATTCTAACACCATCTGTGGGGGGAGAAGTCCGGAAGTTTCTTCCACTTCAAACCTGGCACCAGGCAAAAAATTAGGACCCCCTGACCCACTCTTTGGTTTACTTCTGGACCTGTGGAAGGACACTCAGAGGACTGCCCTACTGCCTGTGGATTGCTGTGGACTTTAGAGGACTGCCCTGATGCTCCAAGAGGACTGCCCTGCTGCCTGAAGTCTACCATGTGCCCTCAGAGGACTGCCCCGCTGATTGAAACCTGCTTTTCTGCTCGAACCCAGTAGTGACTCCAAGGGCTAGTTGGCTGGCATCCAGATCAGAGTCTAAGGAACAGAAGGGCTCCAATCTTCTTGAACCTGCACCTGGACCCAGTCGGAGTGAGTTTGAGAAGGGCTCACACTCCTCTCAGCTAACAGGCCAATTTCTCACAAACATAATATGCCTATTTTGCCACATAATTTAGTCAATCCTGCTGTATAACTTGCTCCTTCTATGCCACATCATTCAGTTGGCCCTGCTGCTAGTACTTTAGTGTTAAACAAGCATTATTTCACTGTAGATTATGATATGTTAATTGTTTATAACTTATTCATTTAATTTATCTAACCACATTCAAAGTGCTGGAGTGACAGAGGAGAGGAGGGGAGAGAAAATGAGGCGAATCGGAGTGTGGGAAGGTAGACCCTTGTAATCCTCTTTAGGTAATTAATAGCAACATACCATGTTGTATTGACGCATTTTGCCACAACCCCCCATCTTGAACGTGGAAAGGGAATCAAGTTTCTAACATTAGTGTAGAACATGGGACTAAGAGCTAGCGGAAAAAAAGTATTTTATGTGAATTAACACCCACTTTAACAAAGCACTGAGACCATGTTTGATTAATGGATAAAAATATAACAGCAACATTACCTGATTGTTAGAACACAGCGAGACTCCACCCATTTAATCGAGCTCAAGTAAAGACGCACCTAACCTTTTTCAAAGCCTTTCATAAAAGGCTCAGAAGGCTGGGCTCTTAATTCAAAGGCGCACGCTGAGCTAATTATGGTCTTAAGCTCCAACCAAGGGAGGACTTGTGTGATTTCTTTCTTTTGTGTCAAAGCATTCAAAGGCAATTTATGAATGATAGTGAAATAATGCATGAATTACCTGCTAGCCCCTGCTGCTAGCTCATGAGCATTCAGAGCTAAAATAAAAGAAAAAGGTGCCGCCTGGGTCAGTGATCGCTGGAAGACCTGGGTTAAATAGAAAAAAAAACGCCTATACTCTGAATATCTAGTGTAAAGTGAGCGAGGTGCTAGGAGTCTTGCTTTATGAACACAACTAGTCGTTGGAGATTTGTTGAGTGAAGTAAAGTATCATCTACATTTCCAGACTTGCCAGCCCAGGATGTGTAGTCAGTTGGGAGAAGATTAAAATACGCCAGTGAAAGAGACTGCTCGAGTGGGGCAAAGTGCCAATCTAAACCACTTTGGTAAAAATATACTGGCTAGTTTCAAGGATGAGGGTCCATGTATTGGACCAGTACCTCACTTAAATAAGGAATGTTCTGATGGTGCTGCAAGCACCCCTTCTGTGACTTGTCCCTTTCTGATTGCCCACCTACATTGTTCCATGAAACAAGACGCCAACACCCCCTACAATCCAATGCAGAAGCTCACACAACTTCACAGTGCATGGACCTTCTGCCACTGCCACCTGTCCTACCAGTTTCGCTGCCTAAAACTCTCTGCCCATTACCAGTTATGACGTATTAAAGGGGCCACATTGCGCAAACTGCAAAAAAAGCAAAATTCTGAAAAAACCTAAGTGCAGCATCACGTGGCACCTTCGAACAGGGGCGGCTCCTTTATAATGGTGGAGGAGCATCGCCCCACTCATAAGAGTCAGTCAGAGAAAAAAAAAATGATAAGAAAACAATACCATTTTTTTTCTGTGACATGCTCTGGATTAGGAATGTATGAGGGGCCGGGCCCGGCCATGAAAGGGAGGAGTGGTGGACACTTAGAAGTGCGCATGTCAGTTTTGCCAGTGTCTTAGGTCAGCCAAACAGACATGCACACTTCTATTTCTCCAACCCAGCTGTGTCGCACAGCCGAGTTGGAGAAAAGCTGCAGACTCCCAGGCACTGTCTGAGCGGCAGACCAGGCCACTAACCAATCCTGGCGCTACTCTCATTGCATGAGAGCAGCATCTGGATTGGGTAGGGAGCCTATGCTTTCCCAGAGACTACTGGGAAAGCACCGAGGTGGCGGTCAGCATCGGAAGCAGTGTCAGTAAAAGGTAAGTTTTCAAAAATATTATTTTTCCCTAAATTCCCCGTCCCTCCCCCCTCCCATCCTCAGTCCCCCCCTTTCATTTTGTGGCAGCAGCCACTACCTCACAGAACTAGTCCTGTGTTTCTGTGCTGATAAACGTACTTATAGTGTGTTGTTGCCCTAGTGTTTAGGCCATGGTGTGGCCTTACACCATCTATTCGAGAAGGTATGCTGGTGATCTTGTCCAGTTTCTGAAGTGGACCCAAAAGCCACTGGAAGTTTTAAAATAGTCTCTGACTCCACCCACCCTTGTGGTAGTTCTAAGACCACCCCCTGCCTGCACCAACAGCTTAGTGCGCGAGTGAATGTACAAATTCGAGCTGAACGTCATGCAGAAGGAGTCACTGCAGGTGCCCACTTGACCATGCTTGACCCTGTTTTAGGTAATGACTAGTCACAAAACAAAGCTGCCTCAAAACTCGATATTTTGTATGTAGTCTGGGACTCCTTAGGGAGCTCATCCATATAACAGAACATACTCAGATTAGGTGTGACCATCAGATCTTCCACCAATTTTTTGGGGAATGCCCCTATTCAAATGAGGGACTCCTTCTCAAGTGTGCGCAGGTGCTGAAAAAAACACCTTGCCATTACTTACAAGAGAAGGAGCCACGCAGTCTCTTCTGTGGTATGAAATAATGCACCACATGCGTAAAATGATGGACTTAAATTAAAATCCAACTAAAAAAATTTAACTATTTTTTCAGACACAAACACACACACACACTCACTCATGCACGCATGCATGCACGCACACACATTCACACACACACACGCGCACACACACATATTCCGGGTCTGGTGGCTCAGTGGACTAATGTGTCCACTGCAGGTTCCTGTGTTTGGCCTCATGATCACAGGTTCAAATCCTGGCCGGTCCACTCAAGCCTTTAATCCATCTGCGGTTGATAGAAAGAGTTCCATTGAGTTGGGTAACAATAAACATCTGTTATTTAGCACCAAGATGCCTACTGGTGAATGTGCGCATTACAAATACCCATGTTATGTTATATATTATTTAGTATTAGTGACCAGTTATAGTTAGGCCAGAGTTTCCACAGTAAGAGCGTTTTTTGTTTCGCTCATATCTAATAACTTTGGTGCTATTTCATTCACCTCAGCTCCTTCCTGCAAAGTTTTGGGGTGATCAGTAAAGCAGGGGCCAAAAAGAAGGGGAAGTCCCAAAACATTGACTTCCTGTGTTAATTCCAAGAGGAAACTTCTTTCACACATACAGAAAAAACGACTGAATGGAACTACAACAAAGTTTGCAAAGTTAAAACTACACTCAGAAATTGTGCTTTATGAGATATGGTGTAAATCCATTAAAGAGGTGGACAGGGTGGTCATGAAGAGTAAAAAAGTAGGTATAGCTGCACTGGACTGTTGGTGTCCAGATATGCTGTGATTAGACACCTAAAAGGGGACTAGTCAGTCCTCAATGGCTGGTCACAAAATGAAGAATATGGTGTGGCAGCCATTACAAGACTCAGGGACATTATCCCTGCGTACTGAAAATGAATGGGGCAGGGTGAGCACACTCTGACTCCTGGCCACAACATGGACAACATGTTGTGGAAGCCATTCCAGGATGTGGGTCTTGGTCCTCACTGAAATGTATTGTATTGAATGCCAGATTTTAAGGATCACAAAAAGGAGTACATATAAAGGGTGATAGAGATATTAGTCACAAAATAAATCATTGTTTGATGGTGTTATACTCATTTTTAGAAATTCCGATGAGTTCTCAGGTGATTTTGCCCTATGAAAAATGCTGGCCCCTTGTGGGATGTGATGAACCATGTTTGAGAGAAATACACTTTCTCTAATGATTTTCTCTGAGAGATTATTAAAGGTGCCCCAGAAGCAAAAACAAGGGCACATTTTCTATAAGTTCACAAGATTTTCCTCAGCCATGTGAGAATAAAGTCTGATATTCTGAGTGAACCATGTACTTCCAATAGCAGTGGCAGTCTGTCAGTTGATTCCCCAGTGTTCTGCTGCAGCTTCCAACAGTGTTATAATGAACAACTAAAGAGCTCACATTCCATATTTATGACAAATGTGTAGCACATGAAGCCATCTTGATAGACTCAAAGCTTTAAAACTTAAAGCATTTCTTTTAGAAATGAACAAAAAGAGGGGGTTATATTTGTCCCAGAAATGATGGTTAGTGCTGTAGAAAGCTAAAGTGAGGGCACATTTTTGATGACTTCTCAAATATCTTCCTCGTCTATTTCATGAAAACAGACTGAAATGCTTTGAGGTTCATGCACTTCCCACACCAGCAGCAGTTTTGCTGTCAACTCCCTAGTAATAAACTGCAGCGTCACCAGAGTTTTTCTGAACACCTGGAGCTTTGAGGAGCCAGAAGCAAATGAGCATTGGGATGTTAATGCAGTCATGAAACTAGAGGGTTACAAATGTGAGGGGGCCATGAATGTTTAGTAATTTGAGGCATTATATTTTTTTAAAGGAGCTAAAAATAGTTAAAGAGAGAGATGCCTACATAAGTACAGCATCCCCTTTCCACATCTGTTTACTCACCCCACCCATCTTCTCAGTCACTTAACAGCTCCCTAACTTTAAAATAGTAACATATGAGCTAATGTTAAAAAAGCAGAAAACCACAGAAATATGCAAGTTATAGTTTAGTGAAGTAACCATAACTTGTGCTTCCATCATGCACTGCTTAGGAGCTCACATATTATATCACTCATGACATGTTAAACAACATCATTGATGACATCACTCATGACATCTCAGTCATGGTCTCTGGCCAGACCATGCAACCAGTCCGCATTAGGACTTTGACTCATGCCTAGGCTGTGGCAAGGCTCTGCAACTAAACCTCCAAAAGCATCAAACTTCCACTGTACATGATCTTCAGCTATAAGTAGGATACGTTTTACACAGGGGCTTAGCCTGTAGCCAGGATCTGCACCCACACCTCCCCAAATGCACAGACCTGTGACTTACACAGTGGAGGCTGTTTGAATGGCTTGGAGTCACACCAGGCCCTGCATTCAACATATAATAGGGGTTGTGCGGTAGGCTTGCCCTATGTCCAGAACCTGCACCCAACCCTTCGCATGTGGCTAACTCCTGCTGTGCCGTGTCCTGCTTGCACTCGTCTATGACTATCCAAAACCCTACTTGTTCAGTCTTCCTTCCTCCACAGCAATGGTTGACAAAAGGGTTTAATTTTCAATGAAGTTCAGCAGCCAGCTCTCCCCAAGAGACCTACTCTAACTGTGCCCATCCTTTAGATGAATACATGTAATAAGACAATGATATCCATCAAAGGTGCTTCACTTCTGAACTATCCAATTTCTTTTTTCATCTTTTGAAACCTTACACAGAAGCTTATAAAAGAGTCCAACCATCAATTTAGGTTGCTGTATAACTTCTTGTTCACAAAGCTTATAGCACGCTGTCACAATCATTGGCTGATCTCATTAGTAATCTCAACAATGTTGTTATTTAAGCATTATCATTAGTGTCATCAATAATGTCTTAAGTGAGGAATGAGTGATGTACTTTTTGAGATCTTAAGCATTGCATGATATAGTTAGTTCACTAAACTATAAAAAGTGTTTTTCTGTCTTTTTAAGTGATTTATATATATATATATATATATATATTCAATCAAAAAAAGTTTGAAGGGACATTATATTAAGGTGAACATTTCAGTTATAACATATTATTTTAAACAGAAAAAAAACACTGAAATTCATCAGTTATTGTTATCTCAAGTAACTATAACTCATGCCCTAAAGTAACTATAACTCAGGACACCACCATGTAGTGTTGCCATCAATGAAGCCATTTCAAATGTTGCAGTGATGTTATCAATTATGTGACAGAACATGTCATGAGTGATGCACTATGTGAGGTAATTTGCAGTGCATGGCGAGGGTGCGAGTTACAGTTACTTTAGGACACAAGTTAATGTTAGTTATCTTTTGATCAGTTGGATCGGCGGATCCTCTGCAGCCTGATATATACAATTATTTTTTAACCTTAATTTCTCAAAAACTACTGAATGGATTTACACCATAAGGAAAATGCACTTTTTGCACCAAGATCTAGCTTTTTCCCAAATTTGGTGTACTTTCACTCAGCAGTTTTTGCTGTAGCTGATCTAATTTTTTCTATTGAAAATATGAATGGAGAAAATGTGTTTTGGGAATCCCATTTATCTCAGACCTGCTAGATTGGTCACTCCAAAACTTTCCAGGAAAGAGCAGGGGTGGATGACATTTTGTTTGGAATGTTTTGTGAAAATTCATCAAATGGCGGCAAAGTTACGCGGTCCTAACTATAACTACTCAGTGGCAACTACCACTAGGAATATATACAATATTTATATATGTATATTACAACTATGGGCACTTTACCACTGCTGACCAGTGCTAAAGTGCAAATGCTCCATGTGTAAAATTGTATCTGTAATTGGTTATCCATGAATGGCAAATCTGGTTTACTCCAAAGTCCCTAGCAAAGTGTGTTGTGTCTACCCAGGGCCTGTAAATCAAATGCTACTAGTGGGCCTGCAGCATTGATTGTGCCACCCAAATGAGAAGCCCTGCAACCATATCTCAGACCTGCCACTGCAGTGTCTGTGTGTGCAGTTTTTGAACTGCCATGTCAACCTAGCAATTACACCCACCTGCCAGACTCAAACCTTCCCTTTTACTACATGTAATGGGCATGGTGCTGTGTATTTAAAAGGTAGGACATGTACTGGTATGTTTTACATGTCCTGATAGTGAAATACTGCTAATTTAGATTTTCACTATTGCATTGACTATCTGGCCCATAGGATATCATTGGAGTTGCCTTGTAACCTCTTACAAGTGTAACTTTCAATAGGAAAGAGATTGAGGTTTGGAGTTTGGGGTCCATGAACTTGCAATTTAAAAATACATCCTTTAGTGAAGTTGGTTGTTAAATTGTGTGTTTGAAGATGCCACTCTTAGAAAGTGGGCATTTTCTTGTTTTACCATTCTCTACCTCGACCTGACTGTGTAATACACGTCTGAGGGAGCGTGACAGTTGGGCTGTTTGTACATTCCCTCTAGACAGTAATAAAAAGGGAGTTGAGGTGTGCCCTGGATATCCTGATGGCCCATCACCTTGCTGATGGGTCTTCCTGAGTTAAAGTGGTGGGAGGAGTTATCACTGACACCTGAATAGGGCTGTGCCTGTCCTCACACAAAGCTGCCTCCACCCCCTGTAATGTGTCTGGAGCCAGGTCAGGGAAAGGCAGGGTCTTGTGCCCTACAAAGACTTTCCTTCGAAGTTTGCCTACTTTAAAGGTAGAAAATGGTATTAAGTACTGGAGCTGTGACACCATAACTTCAGAAAACTTCTGGACTAAGAGGACATTCTGCCAGGAAGAAGAGCTGGATGCTGTAGGAGGAAATGATACTCTGCTGGTTGCTTCGTTGTGCTGGCCTACTGCTTGCTGTTTCTGTCCTGGGAGTGAAAGGACTGCACTTTCCTTTCTACATCCTGCTTTCCAAGTTTCTCTAAGGGCTTGTACGTGCTTGCCTCCTATTAAGAAGTCTCAGGACCATCAAAGACTTCACCCGCAGCCCCTGAACACCTCTGCTGGGAGTTCTGACCTGCCATGTGGTGCCAATTCCAGTTCTGGGCCACTGGAAGTGGCTTTGCTGCTAAGAACCAAGAAAATCCACTCATCAACTTTCAGTGCCTGCTTTTCCGATGCAGCACTGCCATTCGGTTTAAAAACCAATGCATTGCCATGGTGTGGCTAAAGAATCAACACAGCACCTGCTGTGTGGCTAAAAGATCGCCGCAACCCGACTCCCAAGCACCGTTTCACCAACGTCCGTGGCGCATGCTCTGACTACGATGCGGGCCCTGCTGTGTGGCTGAAGAAATCGACACATCACCTGCTTCTCAGCTGTGAAATCAGCACAGCGCCTGTTCCGCTGCTGCCGCATCAACACAGGGTGTCTTGATTTTCGACACATCGTCCTTGTGTGCCAAGTTCTTCATTGACGTGGCCCAGCAGTATGGAACCGAGACCACGTGTCCGGAGATCGATGCATCACTTCCCCTCACAGTAAGGAACAGACGCATCACCTCCTCTGTCAGCAAGGAACCTATGCATCACCTCCCCTGCGCTGCAGTAAGGAACCGACGTATCACCTCCCTTGGCAGGAAGGAACCAACGCACATCTCCCCTGGGAGTAAGGAACTGGCGCATCGCTTTGCTTTTCCGGCGCATCACCGCCTCTTCGCCTGTTTTCGTCTTTGATTTTGACGCATCCCAGGTACTTTGTGATAAAAGTGACGCCTCAATAGTTTCCTATGGACTGAATTATTTTGAACCTTTTAAAAGGACCATATTTCACAGGATACCCATTATATATTTTTTACATTACATATTTGTTTGGTGTTCTTACTTAGAAAAGTTGTTTCTGTCAAAGTACAACTAACTATGGTCACTGATTGAAGCTAAAATAATTAGGTTTTGTTCATCTTTCTGCAATACATCTTTGATGAAAACAATGGGTACTGGTGAGAGTCAGGGGATTTAGGCGATTCTGTAGCAGTAGTCTTTACTGAATAATCATTGTTTTACGATATTTGCCACTTAATTTACAAACTTTGAAGATTTCGCTCAAAATGTTGTTTCTAGCTCAAATGGATGAAAAATAGAGTGCTAGAGAAATTGCTGCATGATTTGCATTTTTTGCCACATAATTTAGATAACCTTGCCAGCTAATTTACTACTCCATGCCACATAATCATAGTAGCCCTGACAATGTTAAAGCTCTGCAGAGCAGTTTGGGGGCTGTCATCAGTATGATGAAATCTGTATTTCACAGGCAACCATGAAATGTTTTTCTTTCCTCTCCAAGAAGTTGCCACTGTATAATGCCCTGTGGTTGAAATGAGAAATGAACCTGCGCTGTAGGATTTGGGCTGGGTGGTGATGCCAAATAAATTGACACTTGTTTAAAAGAGAAAAAACAAGATCAATTTCCATGCTTGTTAATATTGAGAATCTGTCTGTTGGACTTGCATAGATGTGATCCACTGGGTAGAAAGTGTTTAGTACCTCAGGATGTAAATATGTAATGCTCCATCTGTACATGTTTTACTGTTGATGCCATAGTCTATTAAATAATTTGACCAAAGCTTGTTTTGGGCAGAAAGAGAAGCGACTGGGACAGTTTCATTTACACAATAAGAATTTTGATACATGTTTAATGAGCAGAAAATCCTCTTCGAACCTACTGTACCGCGTAACCAGATCCAGTCTAGACACCACTGCAGTAAAAACACGAGATTACAAGCGAGTCCAGTAATGTGGGAGAATGCTATCCACATGGATTAACTTTGTCAACAGTAATAACTATTTTTCAACTTGGCTTTTCAAGGAGATCATAAGAAGTATTTCCTCCCCCTCTAGACTATGTAATTGCCAGACAAATGTGCATCAAATTGTTTGAGGGTCCCATGAATGCGGGCAGCAAGTTAGGAGCAATCACTCAAATATTCGAGGTTGTATGTCTGACACCATTCACTAACGCTACCCGCCACTCAAAACTAATTATATAGATTTTGTAAGAACGGTTTCAGCTGCTGGCCAGATTGTGCGAGAAATTGGGAGTTTGCTCCATATGGTTGAATATGACTGCTTCCTAGTTTTTCAGTTTTGTGAAGATGGGAGTTTAAAGCTCAGTTATAGAATTATACTGTGAAGTCAAAATCCTCCAGAAATCTCAATTTGTTCAGCATAAATAGCTAAGAGAACGAGGATGAACAGACTTGAAATTTGATAGTCTTTTGTAAACAGCATTGCTGTTTCCAGTGCTAGCCAATGAGTTACTTCTGAATGGGATAATGTGAATCCAATGTCATTGTGCTTACAATTCACAGAATGATGTTTGGACCCAAAGTAGATTTTAGATGGATGAACCCACCGTAGGTCCAGGGGGGGCTGCATCGATAACAAATTTCAGGAACTTATGATGTAACCAGAACCCGTCAATGACATTAATGAACTATAGTACAAAGTTTATCCATCTATCTATCTATCTATCTATCTATCTATTCATTCCTGTCTGTCTATCTGCCTCTGTCTGTAAACATATATCTAGAGCTATCAGTGGTCTAGGCGAAAATAATGGATCCCTAAAAATATCATCACAAAATAATAACTTTCTTAAATATTTCCACTAATTTACTCAAAAGCAGCTCCTAAAGAGCTCTTTTTTTATCACGCTAAGTCCTTGCCCACCCTAGGGTAATGTGTTTCATTATATGATGCATTCCTCACTTGTGTGAAAACATTTTAGCACGAGTGGGCTCACCTCCTTAAGTAGGGAGCTCTAATATCACAAGTAGTAGCCAAGTAGGATGATGAGGAAAAGGCACAATCTCCATAAACTCCTGAGGTACAAAGGAACAAAAAAGAAAGTAGGAAATCTGTTAAAATTAGCTCCTAGCTGGCACCATCAATTTGTTTCTTGTTGCTATTTTGTAAAGTAAAAAATATATACAGGGGAACAATTCAACCCTGATGGCAGGAAGACTTGTTTGAGCCTCCGTAGGAGTGTCCTCAAGGAGTCTGGCTCTTTCTTCAGAACCGGATGCCCTTTATACATATACACGTATATATGTATCTTTCACCAACAAGGTACTCATTCCCTCAATGCTCTTCAAATCCAGTGGTGCCTTTCTCCTGGGGGAACCACTCCCAAAACATATTAATTCAACAAAATGCAGTTGGCACTTCTGATCATTGCAAAAATTCTCTATTTTAATCTATTCATCACCAGTGCCACAGCAAATAAACGCAACACGTTTCAACCTTAGTCTTGATCACATGTTAAGTGATTACAACGCCTTCTTTCATTTATTTTAAACAAGTCTTATTACTCTGTTAATAAAAGGAATTCTGGGTGATTTAGTTTGGTAAATTCATTCCATCTTTTGTTTTCATTATGAACTTGTGAATGACATTAAACATATTCTCCATTACATCACTCATATAAATGTATCATATCAGTCACTAGTATACATTTTTAATCGAAAAATAGTTAATCACTCTTTATATGCAATGGAGTCCCTCATATTTTTATGCTCTCTTGCTTTCAAACTTCTCAGTTGCACCCTAAAAGAATGATCTATCGGGGGCTTCTTGAATACCATATTTCCATTTACATGCCTGCCCTCTAATGGGCAAACTCATTATGGGGAAAGACCATTAATAATGATCATACGACAAACATAGTGCCAACTTTTGAGCAAATAGAATCCATCTACAGGTAAATACCCATTTTATCCCATCATTATTTCATGATTTGACTTATCTTCTACCATCACTTATACCAAAGCAACACAATCAATGAATTGTCAGGAAGAAACAAGGTGATAAATATTTTTTAAATACACAATCTTTTCCTAGTGTACATTAACAACTGTCCTTTCAATAATTAATCAAGTGAGTGTCCATTGTCCTGATGATCCTCCTTGTCCTACATTAGGTCCATAACTAAAGATGTTCAAATAGCTCCTCATCTTGGCTATACCCATAGGGGTCTACGGTTTTCATCCTTGTGATGTAACATGACTCTAATTGTCTTAACATCTTGACGCTGTCACCTCCACATGCAGGGTTCTTTACCACATCAATTCCACAAAATTTCAAAGAGTCAACAGTGCCATAATGGACTTTATAATAGTGCCCTACCATTGGATATCCTACACCAAGATGTTGTATGGCACATACATGTTCCAATACACCTTTTATGTAGTTGACATGTGGTGCTTCCTGTGTGCACTTTTCTCAGTGACATTTTAAAAGATATATCACAAATGTGCTTTTGCATGTGAGGAATTTGTTAATCTTATGTTTTACATCATTCACTTCAATTGTGTTGGGAATCTCTCAATGTTTACATGCCTTACACTTGGAGCAATTCCAGAAATCTTTCTATTTGCTGTTCAACCATGTCATGTGACTTTTCCCCTCAAAATGATTTTTAGTTAATATAGTTAATAATGATGGCATTTTCTTTAAATGTCATTAGTGGGTAAAGTCTGATGCTTTCTTTCTGATCTTTTTCTTTTTGCAAAATATTCGTTGTTAAATGTTATCAATTATACTTCCAACTTCAAGTCAAGTCATGTCAGTAATACTTTGTTCGTTAATTTACAACCATAAAAGTACAAAGTACATAAAATACATAAAAAGATAAAACCATCATTTTCAATAGCATCAGACACCCAGTCTTAATCAACAGCCCCTAAACTTACAAATAAACTTCATTAGAAACGACTCCCATACTTCCAACTTATTTTGATTGCTTTCTTCTATTTCTTTGTAACCAACACTTCCTCTCATTTTATATTCATCATCTTTTCTTCTGCTCGGTCAATTAGACTTTTTAGGTATCCTCTCACAGCAAACCAGTTTCTAACTTGTACAACATCCCGTAGGGGATTCTCCATTTCATGTGAAGGGCATGATGACTTGTAGCTTGTAAGACACTATTTGTGGCCATAGCTTTCCTATTAATTGTAGTCTACAGATTTCCTTCGTAGATAAAAAGGACAGTGTCCAGAAATCCACTCTCTCTGAGCTTACATGCATGTCACACTGCTATTATATAAGTTTTGATTTAAGCTCTCAAAATAATCTTTAAATTACTCCTCAGTTTCATTCCCAATAATACGTAAATCATCGATAAAACATAGCCAGATTACTATATTTTCCAAATATTTCTCATGTTGATTGGTCCATGCATATTCTTTTCTCACTACCCCGTATTCACATTTGCATAGTTTGGGACAAAATAATTTCCCATCGCTGTACCCCAGGTTTGATGGAAACGTTCACTACCAAAGAGAGCACAATGCACAATGCATGTGCGTTCCCACCTATTCATGCTTTCTGTTTCTAAAAAGTGTTTGATGCATTTAACCCTATTTCATGGCTTATACACATGTACAAGAATGCTACATCCATAGTAATATGTAAATAATTAGGGTTCCAAGAAATATTTTTCAAATTACATAGCAAATCAGTTGTGTCCCGGAGATATGAACTCAATTGTTTAATTTTAGGAGCCCAAAAAACATCTATAGATTTTGATATTCGTTAAAATTTTTAATCAGTGCTTGAAAGTATCGGCCAACCAGACGTATTTCTGCAGCCCTTGGGCATTTTGGGTAAGAAATATATCATAGGCATTCTTGGATTGTCAAGTATCTCACTTCATCCTCGCTGAGAAGGTCTTTTTCCATCCATCTACACTGTTGATTTTTACATCTTTCTTGAATTTGTGGCATTGGATTTCTGTGCAATTCTCATAACTGTTCCTGTGCAATAGTTGCCTTTTTACTTCTTTTTATATTGTTCCCTCAACTGTATGATAATATTGCCTCCTTTGTCTGCTTTTTTGATTATATTTGGGTCATCATTCTTCAGCTTCATCAGAGCAATTCTCTAATCTATGGACAGGTTTTCTACTTTTTTGGTTTTGTACAATGTTAAATTTTTTAAATCTTTCATTGTGCATATGAATGCCCACAAGGAGTCAAAAGCTTTCTTCATGCCCTAAATGAATACAGGTATATATGTATATATGTGTAGTTATGGTCCATCAACACTTTCCATTAAAAAGGCATTTTTTAATTTTCCTATAAGTTTGGCCCCCAAAGACAGATCTGCACAGATGGCACAGTCTTAGCATAGTCAACCGAGGTCCAGCAAGCCAAATATTATGTAGTTCGCTGACGGGGAAAAAAGTTGAAGGGGGTCAAAAATATGTGTTTTCCTATTTTATTTCCCATAGAAAATGTTGCTTACTCCTACAGCCCAAACCAGTGAATGGATTTATGACACACTTAGCATGAACGTGCAACTTTATTCAAAAAATGTGTTTATTTTGTTTTAATATCAATCTGAACACTAAATGATAAATACCCTGAAAGTTACCGGTTATGATGTTCAATACATAATGCACATTATGCCTCCAGTCATGCTCAGCACCCGCCTTAGCCAATGGTATGTAAATAAAAATCTGTCTACAAAGACCAAAACTTGACAGGGCATGTTTTATGCATGCATTGTGTGTTGAGCACCATAATTTGTGAATTTCAGGTCATTTTCGCTATTGTGTTGCCTGAACCATAACTGACCTATAACTGTGTTTTATGTATGTGCCCTGATCTTTTTTTCCTGTTTGAATATTGGGTTTGAATGTTAGGTTCATCTTGTGTGCTATAAATATCTTATTTATTAATTTGTACTCCATGATCACTTTTTAAATCTTAGTAAATTATTAGGCAAATACCTGTCATTAGAATCCACTTATAGAGTGTTAATCCCTTTTGAATGTATGTGCCAGAGTATTGTAAACAAAATATCAGAAATAGTGTGTCCTACAAAACTATCACCCCATTTGAGGTACTGAAGGAAAATCTACACTCAATGGGATGATATAAATTAACAATATTTAAGACAGAAGGTTTCTGTTGGGAGATACTTTTGCTAATTATATTCACACATACAACCCCTTTGATATACTGAGTAAAATTACAATGGTCATGAAGAGTAGTTTACTTAGCACAGGAAGTCTCAAATGATGAATTTTTGTTGCAATAATTTTATTAGGCAAAACTCCCTTCTTATCACATTGCCCAATATTTGCATGCCTTACCTGCCTGCCTGATAGCATAATTTATTTGTGTGTCTATGGTTCAGACCTAGTAAAATAGTACATTCTAATTTTGTTGCTTCCTTGTGGTTTGAGCCAATAACAGCGAACCCCACTTTCTTTTACTTAATAGTGTGTTTACTTTTACGGAATAGCAATCAAGTAATGCCACCCTTTGTTCCACATTATTGATTTCACAAATAGGATAGAATAATTCCATGTATATTGTATGGCACTATTTTATCACCCCAACACCTGAATGTATTCTATTTATTGTGGGTCTTCTAATATATTTTCCTTTAGTATCCTGTTTTCTCTTCTGCCCATAAAGGTACAGCTAACAATTGATTCGAGATGAACCTTCATCACTTGAAAATATGTAAGAGACCCTAAACCAATAAATGCTCTATACCAGAGGACATAGACCTGAGAATATAAAATGGGTTGCTGCTTCTCCTACATGATAGTCATCAAATATCTACAAGGGAAATGTGTTTACACTGATTTCTGAATAATGAAGCTAAACACCATTGGATTTCATATTCCATTTTACACAAGTTATTGCTGGCCGTGTCAAATGCAGACACAAAGTTAGTCTCTTTTAAATCATTTTGAAGCTATTTGGGAAATGCAGTGAAATACACCCTCTTCATTAACAATATGCCCATTGTCCCCTGAGAGAGGTGGAAACATGATATTTGAAAAGGATCCATCATGTGCCAAATACTGCTATTTTGTCAAATAATTCCTTCTATATTCTGATCTATGTCCCCTATGAAACCTAAAAGCAGTGTCCTGATAATGAAAGCTAACATTCAATTTTCCTTTCTTAAACAGCAAAGAATGCTATACTAATAAGTCAATATTTCACAGAGTTCAATAAGATTTCGAGATCAGTGTGTGTGTTATAGCATCCAACAAATATTGTTATCTTTTAGTTCTCCAGCCAGAAATTGCACACTTATAACGGGTAATACTTATGGTACCAAGGACCTCTTTGTTGTGGTCAGGTAAGGTTCTCCATGAGTTTCATTGTTTGAGAACCTCTTTCTGGTTACTAAATTAAACACATGGTACTACTGAAAAATGAGGGCTAAGATGTTGGAAGGGCAAATGTCATCTTGTATGTATTACCAACGAGACTGAATATTGTCATATTGTTTTTATAAAGTAATAAAGCTTATATTTTTACAGCCTCACCTCAAGCAGGACTGCTTTAGTGAAAGCAAGAGGCAGTATTGTGCAAGGTGAGTTTGTAGCAACTTTATTTTTCTTGGTGTCAATATACAAGAAATCCAGTACAACAAATTAGTCTTTTGTCAGATTGTGGACTGTGAATTCCTTTTCTGCTGTCCAACCATTCTTCCTATTGAAGCGATCATGGTGCCTCCAGATACTCAATGCAGATGCATCACTTATGGGGATAGTTCCTAATACTATTATTAGCTGCAGAAACAATGCATAGATATGACATTGGCATTGTTTTAGAGCTCCATAAGGTAAAAAAGAGCCCTTCCTTTTGTCAAGTACTGGTAATTAAAATAGCTGGCACTGTAGTACATCCAATGTCTTTAACAATGTATTTGCATGCATGAAAAAAGAGGTAACCTGAGACATGCACAACAGATGCAAAAGCAATACATTGAAGAGAATATATTCCAGAGCAAGAAGAAAACTCCCATAAACAAATGAAAATCAGAGTGGTCTAAAATGGATTTACAGTGACACTGCCAGGCCCATGACATTAGTTATCGAATGATTAGAGCTATTGTTGTTGGATCTGTCAGTAGATGTTTGTTTTTGTCTGTTACTGTTATCTTCTATGCACATAGTACCGCTGTTGCAATTTCTAAGCACTGTATATAATAGGTGTTACTATTACCCCACTAAATGGTACTCAATTTATTGAACTCAGAAAGAAGACAGACTGAGTTTCAAACTCATAAAGACATTGGCCACAACATATGCCACCAGCAAACATTTAATTTCCTTTGTTAATCAGAAACGAGGTGACAGATGTGTGCCTGAAAATTGGTAATTCTGGAGGAATTCGCTCTTTATGCTGAAATTGTGAGTACATAAATATGAACTGTAGATAGATGGATGGATGGACGGACGGCAGGGAAGCAGGTAGGCAGACAGATAGACAGACAGATCAATAGAGATAGATAGATAGATAGATAGATAGATAGATAGATGTGTTGTAGACAGACAGAAAAACTGCATAAAATTCGTTGTGAACAGATTTAATGTTGATTGTGATGGACTTTCATACAGCTGCATCTACATTGAAACTGAATTGAAAGAACGAATGTGTAAATTTCTGCATCAACTTTTCATCAATGATAAAGTACTAAGCTGCTGCTGCTGAACCTCAGGCACTTGGATGAATAAGTGGGTGGGTGGATGGATGGATAGATAGATGGATGGATGGATGGATGGGTGGGTGGGTGGGTGGATGGGTGGATGGGTGGGTGGGGTTGGATGGAACTCATGCATAAAAACAGGTGGAAATCTGTACTTGTTCCGCAGGCCAGCTAGTAACGATGACTTGAGCAAACGGTTTATGAAATCTCCTCCATCAAAAACACTAACTGTCACATAACATGACTCTGCTGCACGTGCAGATAATGCCAAGTAGACCATTGCTAAACATTAAATAGGAAAACCTTTCTAATGGAACACAAGGCTGCTGCTTTAGCAAAGGTAGTTGCCTTCATTTCAACAGCGTTGCAGTATTTTTTTTAACCATTACAATGTTGTTCTGATTGTTTTCTTTTTCAAGAATCCCACTCAATTTTACAACCTGAGAGGAAAGTAGATGTATGCTTTGATGAAGCACACACGAGTGAAAATTGGCACAGAAAGCGTACGTTGAGTGACAGGCTGAGAATGTTACCTGAAGAGCTCGATGTGCCACTCACTGAAAGCTGCTGGACCCAGACTGAGTCTAAGGGCAGCGATCCAACAAGTGTCAAGGCATAACACCATCCCAGCAGATGTGCCTGAGCGTACGCGGCCAAGAAACTGTGTGCAAGCGCCTAATCCGCTTGTAGAGGGCACGATTCCCAACTAAGAACATCAAAAAAGAGTCCTTCTTCAGGGATATGCCGTCTGCAGCAAAGCTCTACAATGGATTCACTTTAAAGGATCCGTCAGCCGAGACACATATGGTGCCATTCGGCCCTCTCAAAATCACATGGAGTTCTGGGCAGAGATGCAGATTGGCAAATAAAACCTTGACTTACTCTACCACCTGCAAAATGCACCAGCGCAGATGGTAGCGGCCGATGATCTTCCAACATGATCAAAGTAACCCGTAAAAACCACCACAGGCCAAAAGGAGCAGGCACAGGAGTGTGGATCAAGAGCACAACAGTGTTGGAAAGTGACTTATGATTAGGGTGAAGAAATGGTGCTGGTTGGGGAGGGGTCGCGGGAAAAGGGAGTAATAGAAAAGGGACAGAATAGATGGCGGTCAGAGTTGTGAAAATGTTGCTTCTGTAGCTAATTGGTAATTGACAATGTCATGAATATCTCACCAAATTGCCATTATCATTCTTTTCCCCAGTTCTTAATTTGAGCCGGTAGTTTCATTTATATTTTGGAATCAAACAAAGAACACAAAGATGGGAAAGATGGAGGAAGAAAAAGATGGCAAAACCGTCACAAAACAAAAAAGCAGGGACCTGCAAGAGTGAGATTAAGTGGCAGGGAGTGTCTGGTAGTTTATTAAAGAGGCGTGAGGTGGATTTAAGGCTACCAGCCTTGGTATTCAGAGTGCCGATGTTCATTTGCACCGGCCGAGGGCTTCTGAGCAGAGCTCTGGGCACCAGCATTCGTTCTTTTACAAATTAAGCACTGCTTTTCCCTTAGTGGTGAGTAGAATATCACCATGCTTCAGAGTGTATATTCAATGAGTTCTTACCTCCACGGTCACTGGCCTGCTCTCTCCCCAGCAGCACCGCTCTACTTTCACCGCCGCTGAGCCCTCCGGCCCCTCCTGCGAGGTGTTCTAGGCCACTGTCTGCCCCGTGTGTTGCCCGTTGCTGCCTCCTGCCTGTCTCCATCTCCCTGCGCCTGACTGTTCATTATTGGTAATTGTTATTGGTAATTGTATCTGTTTTCCCTTTTGTAACTGTTATTTTTTGGTTCTGTGCCTGTTTTTTCTCCCGCTCCCCTCTTCCCGCCGCTGCTGCCCCTGCAGCCCCTCCCACCTGTTCTCACCCATTCCCGCCTCCCAGCTGATCGTCCCTCCCCCCTCCCCTTCTTAATGGCGGCCGCTGCGGGGGAGCGCGAGTAAGACCGCTGACCCTCGGTCACTGGCCTGCTCTCTCCCCAGCAGCTCTGCTCTACTTTCACCGCTGCTGAGCCCTCCGGCCCCTCCTGCGAGGTGTTCTAGGCCGCTGTCTGCCCCGTGTGTTGCCCGTTGCTGCCTCCTGCCTGTCTCCATCTCCCTGCGCCTGACTGTTCATTATTGGTAATTGTTATTGGGGAGAGGAGTTGGCCTAACGGCTAGGGCGGTCGATCTCGAATCTGGGGAACTGGGTTTGAGTCTCGGCAATGACGCTGAACATCCTGTGATTCTGGGCAAATCACTTAATCTCCCCGTGCCTAACAAAAATGAATGTGTCCCCATGTAATGCAACTGGTGCTATGTAAAGCGCTCTGATACCCGATTCGGGTCAAGTTTGCGCTATATAAAACTCTGTAAAAAAAAAATTTAATGGTAATTGTTATTGGTAATTGTATCTGTTTTCCCTTTTGTAACTTTTATTTTTTGGTTCTGTGCCCGTTTTTTCTCCCGCTCCCCTCTTCCCGCCGCTGTTGCCCCTGCGGCCCCTCCCCCCTGTTCTTGCCCATTCCCGCCTCCCAGCTGATCGTCCCTCCCTCCTCCCCTTCATAATGGCAGCCGGCGCGCCTAAGGCAAGCCCGTCTGTGCCCGTCCGCGACCTGACCGTGACCAGCGCCAGGGACCCTGCATCTCGAACCACCCACCGCTACAGCACAACCACCCTCCACGCACTGAACCCTGGAAGACTCAGAGACTGCCAACAGGCCTCACCAAACACGACCCATGGCCAGTTCTCCTGCCTCCACTGCCGCCAGACCCTCACCACCACCCCGGCCTCCAGCACCGCCGACGCAACACCAGCGACACCCTAAGATGCATCCTCCTCAACGTGCGCTCCATACACAAACATGCCGTGGAGATCTGGAACCTACTCGACTCTCTCTCGCCCGACATTGCCTTCTTCACGGAGACCTGGAACAATGCCGCCTCCGCCCCTGACATCAACACCGCCATCCCGGACGGATACAAGATCCAGAGGAAAGACCGCCCCAACCGCCCGGGAGGGGGCCTCGCCATCGCACACAAGAACACCCGCTGCCTCACCACCTGCAGCGAAACCTTCCCCACCGCCGAACACCTGCACTTCCAGATACAGACCAGCCCCAACTCCACACTCCGCGGAACCCTCGTATACAGACCCCCCGGCCCCCGTGTCCCCTTTGCCGACACCATCACCGACCTCATCGCACCCCACGCCATCGCCTCAATGAACTACATACTCATCGGAGACCTGAATTTCCACCTCGAAAACCCCAGTGACCCCAACACCACCACCCTTCGGGACAACCTCGCCAACATTGGACTCAAACATCTACCGGCCCATCTCGCTCCTCCCCTTCGCGGCTAAAGTTGCAGAGAAAACAGTCAACAGGGAACTGACACGATTCATCGAAGACAGCGCCGTCCTCGACCCGTCCCAATCCGGATTCCGAAGCAACCACAGCACAGAAACCGCCCTACTCGCCGCCACAGACGACATCCGCACCCTCCTGGACCAAGGCCACTCTGCAGCCCTTATCCTACTCGACCTATCAGCAGCCTTCGACACCGTCTCCCACCGCACACTCATCGCCAGACAACATGACGCCGGCATACAAGGGACAGCCCTAGACTGGATCCGATCATTCCTCACCGGGAGAAGCCAGAGAATCAGACTGCCACCCTTCCTCTCCGATCCCACGAAAATCACCTGCGGAGTCCCACAGGGGTCATCACTGAGCCCTACCCTCTTCAACATCTACATGGCCCCCTCGCCGCCATTGTCCAACAACACGACCTCAACATCGTATCCTACGCCGACGACACCCAGCTCATCCTCTCCCTCACCAAAGACCCCACCACCGCCAGACTCAACATCCAGAAGGGAATGCAGGACGTCGCAGTCTGGATGACCAACAGCTGCCTAAAGCTCAACGCTGATAAGACAGAAGTACTCGTTTTCGGAACCTCCCCTTCAGCATGGGACAACACCTGGTGGCCGACCGCCCTCAGAAGCCCACCGACCCCCTCAGACCACGCCAAAAACCTCGGCATCGTACTCGACTCATCTCTCACCATGAACCGACAGGTCAATGCCGTCACCTCCAGCTGCTTCAACACCCTTCGCATCCTCCGCAAGACCTTCAAATGGATCCCCCCTGAGTCAAGAAAGACAGTCAACCACGCACTCATCACTAGCAGACTGGATTATGGAAACGCACTCTACGCCGGCATAAACAAGTCCCTACTCCGCAAACTCCAGACGATACAGAACACCGCCGCCAAACTCATCCTCGGCATCCCCCGGTAAGAACACATCAGCCAACACCTACGAAGGCTCCACTGGCTCCCCATGGAGAAAAGAATCACCTTCAAAATCCTCACCCATGCCTACAAATGCCTACAGAACACCGGACCCAAATACCTCAATGACAGAATCAACTTCCACGTACCCAAAAGAAACCTCCGATATTCCAACCTCGCACTGGCCGAAACCCCCCGCATCCACAGAGCCAGAGCAGGCGGAAGATCCTTCTCTCACATTGCGGCCAAGACCTGGAACGAGCTCCCGGCAGACATCAAACGCGCCCCCTCCCTGAACACCTTCAGGAAAACTCTCAAGACCTGGCTCTTCGGCTGAACAGATCTGCTAACCCCCCCCCTCCAGCGCCTTGAGACCCTCACGGGTGAGTAGCGCGCTAATAATCCCCTGCTTGATTGATTGATTGATTTATTTCCTATGAGAGAGATACAGCACAAGGGAGAGGAACTGGGAACAAAGGTCCAGCTCTTAAACTTTTATTCAGCAGCACACTTTGAACTCTTCCCTATTCTCAGCTAAGTCATGCCAAGTACCATATAATTCCATTACGGTCACAAACTGGAGTTTGCTCACAACACAGATGTCCAGTGCCAGCACACCCTGAGTTTTTGCATGATCAGTTTTGGCCAGGTAAAACCCGGTGCAACTCGTGTGCACAAATATCGTCGCTTTCAGTTTTGTGCACCTCAGCACAGCGGAAAACAGGCACAATTAGAGTTTTAACCTGCATTGTGAGGACCAAAGCTCGAAATGGTGCTTATTTAATCCACTCATACAACACAAGCAAATAATAAGACTCAGTCCATCTTCGAGGTGTCAGTTTGTGGCAATAATATACTTGCTAAGTAAAGCAGCCTGCTATATCACAAATTGTGGGTGTGCAGTTCATGTGCCACATTTCGTACCCCATTTGAAATGAGGGCCACAATATTCTAAGAAAAATCCCTGCTTTTTTGTTTCTTTTTATAAACACGTGTCAGCCTATATTCCTTACTTGGGGTGACATACATACCACATTTTATCTTGTAACATTTTTTATTTGTTTTTGTTAATTTTAGTCTTTTTAACATGTTTTTCAACGTAGACCTTTTGAACTGCTTCCCAATATAACCTTTTTCTTGAACGAGGTCTGTATCGTCTCAGAGGACGGGAGGCGAAAGAAACAAGCTCACAAGGTGTTTACCCATCCTTTACGAAAACATGACAGCGTCGTGGGAGCATACTGTACCTGTTACCAGGGCGTTCTGCAATCTGGCCCATCTCGACTCTTGGAATGGAATGCACTATGCTTACATTCATCATATTCGTCAGGAATTCTTAGCCTGCCCACTACCTGCGGTTTTCAGTTTTTAGTGCTGTAAAGCTTATCTTATATATTCCACCTTCGAAATAAACTTATTGTGAGAGCCCACAGGCGAATTCTGTCTTAAGATTTACGTAGCTAGCAGGAAGTCCATACAGAGAAGCTATTGTCTAACTGAACTTGTGCAAAGTAAATAGAAGGTGCAAACGGTCGACCTTGTAATACACCTGGGGTCGTACTATGATGAGCTGCGCTGCTTCAGTGCAGAGCTGGATTTTTTAGCTTTTGCCTACACGGCTCTCGCAAAATCTCTTATAAATAAAAAAAATTCAAACAGGCTTAGAACCTGCCCATTATTTACCTTTACTTACCATTGGTTGGCTCCGATATCACTCTCCTTTCCTTGCTTCTCATTGGTCAGAGCCTCTTGCTTGCCTCGGCTTTCTCCTGGGTCTTCGCCGTGTGCCACTACCATGGAGCATGGACCAAGTATAGCTTCCAGTTGTGGCCAGTGTCCTTCCACTGGCCGCAGAGCCCTGAAGGGACACCTTTTTTTACTTTTTGTCACACACTCTTATTGAGTGCATGCCTCTGCAGTCCCTTTCCTTCACCCCCGCCCTCCATACTGCTATCGGTTGTGTTTTCCTCACACACCCTCCTCCTGCGCTGCCCATTGTCTTCACACCTTCTTCCCATGTGGATAGTTTCCCTGCCCTACACCTGTGTCTGTTTTTTAATCAACCCCCTCACCCTCCTCCTGTGTCTGTTGTTTAACCACCCCCGTCCTTCTCCCATGACTATTATTTAATCCTCCCCCTCCTCCCGCAGTCCCTTTCTCACCACTCACTGCCCGCTCCTCCTGCTATCTATTTCTCAACCACCCCTGGACCCCTCCTCCCGCATTCTGATTCTCATCACCCCACCCCCTCACACTCTCCATTTTTCTCCTACCAAACCTCCCTCCTCGTGTTGCTTGACCCCTCCCTAACCCTCACACTGTTTTTAAACATATTGCACAGCAGTGTGGGCCACTGTGCAACATGGATTAAAGGGAAAAAAGGTCCAATAACACGCTCAATCCTTTTTTATTTTACTTAAAGACATATTTCACAGCAGCTCATGCTGCTGTGCAACATGTAAAACAACACTGACAAGCCAATAGAGCTTGCATAGGCAAAACTGCTTGGCTTTGCCAATGCTTGTTTCATGTGGCTGCAGTGTATAACGTCAATTCATTTGAACTGATATACCTCCGAGTTGATGCATTATTTTCGACACCACAGCTCAGAACCAAGAAGAGGCAAACATTGCTCACCCTTTCCGAGCTGCACTGTCTGAAAACGAAGCTCTAACTCGGAGAATGCCCAGGACAAGGATGTCCAATATTGGTCTGTGGGGGCCTTAATTACGCCGCTTTTTCAGGACAAGCAGTACTTATGCAAATAGCTTCCAACTACATTCATGGTATGTACAGTTGTCACATTTGAATAAGATGAACCAATGTTGGACACATTTGCTTTAGTATCTCAGACAAGTCACTTCTCCCCGGTTGTCGTCTCACCCTGGATGGCGCCAGGGAGGGTAAAGCTGGTGAGGGGGCAGGAAGGAAAAGCGAGGCATGGCAACGCATATTTACTCTCAGCAGAGGATGATCAGTCAGGACTCCTATTGCCACAAACGTGTTAAAATATCAGAAGGGTGATTGATTGGGAGTCCAAACGTCAGCCAATACTCTCATGTGGCTTTATGCACCACTATATTATGTGCAACCGCACTCACCCGTCACTGGAGGGTAAATACAGAGGCCTGCTGCTGTGCATTTGTTTGCACGGCCTTCAAACTCACTTTGAGGCAATCTTCGAGTGCTACACTCTCTAGCACCCTAATCAAGAGAGCACACTCTGAAAGCGTGTCTAAAAAAAGCAACATCACGAGTTCAATTAAAAGTGTGAAGTGCACTGCTCTTGTGTTTCTTGATGCTGCGGGAAGCTGAGTGTCATTATATAACTGGTCACTGCCTGCACTTTCAAAGGGCTGCAAAACATGCCCAAGAGATAGCAGAAGATGTCTGTTTACATATCCTATGTATTATTACAAAGACTTACACTCATTCCTTATATTTGTGCGTGCAGTAATATGCACACAGCCATACTAGGTGATATAAGGGTCTGCTTGCAGATATTTATGACCTGCTTGTGATCTGTGTTAGTTTATATTGCATTGTAGGTGCATTTGTAAACTGTTTCATACCTCCTACGAGCTGCAGGAGTGGATTGAATGGGTAGCATTCTACTAGGCAGGAGTGATTTGGCTGGAAGAGTGAGTGAGTGTCTGGCAGGTGTCCTACATGTGTAGTGTGTCTCTGTTATGCATGAGGATTACAATTGTGGTGTTATTTTGTTTGCTGCTGTACATCGGTCTATATTGACGCAGAGTAGTGGGTGATAGAACGCTCAGTTGTTATATACTAGTGTATGGTTGGACGAGAGGTCTGCGACTGTGGTTTGGCCTATATGGAAGTGATGTGGTGTTGTGTATCTGTTTTTCATTCTCTTGGTTGCTCACTCTTAGGGTGGTAAGTTAAGGTATTGCTTCTGCCAAACACCTTTTACCACTGTATTACGAAAACAGGGATTCTGCAGGAGGTAATGTGTGAAAAGGGCATTTGTGCATATTTGTTGTGTAGTGTACTAATGTGGTGGTGATGTGCTCTGTTGGTTTTGGGCTGTTGTGCTTTTGTGTGCATTATTGCAATGTGATTTTGAGCTGTACTGCAGGTGTTGCGCTGCGTTCCGTTTTGACTGTTTTTTGTGAAGTGTCTCTAATGTTTTAAATGTGTTTCTAAATCGATTTGTGTATGTTATGCTCTTTACTTTGAATATGTCAAACACTTCTGTAGTTCCAGCGAAAAGCAGCGCATGCCTTGAAAGTTCCTACGACAAGCAAGCATTTGCTACTGTCTGTGGTGGAAACACAGCGCTGCTCCCGCTCTTTAACTGCTTAAGACGCCAGTCAACCCAGCACTGTGACAGAGACCGCCTTCACTTGGCGCTCCCAGCGCCGACTGTATGTGATATGGCCCTTAGCCTCGTCATTCCGTGCCATCTACCTCTCCTTCGGAGTTCAGGTGACAAATACTAAGCCTGCGTTGTTCCCACAGTTACTAGCATATTTCAGTAGCATCCTACACTGACCACAACCCCCTGACTGCTCTACTTTCCGCTGTCCCTACAAATACTAAACCACTACTTCAGCTTTTAACGTAGATTTTCGTGTTCAGAGTAATTTTGCCCTATACAATTTCTTCCCCTTCATAGGCCTGCATTTGATGTAGCTGGTGCCCACTATGAAATGTAACATAATTGCACCATTTATGGAGCTTGTTAGATAAAGTTATTTCGAGCGATAATTGAATGCCGAAATGGCGTCGAGACCTCCACAGCCGGAAATGGCAGCAACAAGTACAGATGTCGTAGCATCACTGCTGTCACACGTCATCATGGACGCTATAAAACCTTGCTGTCCAGTGAAGGTTTATGAGCGCAGGATCTTCCCCAAACTTTCAGGATTTCCACCTAAGATAAATTTACACGCAACTGATCTAAATGGGTGTCACGTGGATACCCTCGACCTTCATTTGACAGCCGTGACCTAAATCATCTTTCCTGGTTCACACATGGATCTCAAGAGGTCTGGGGGTGGGAACATCTGACTCAGTCTTGCCGCTAGATCTATTGCATTGACTTGTGAGTGGGCTAGACAGCCCTCTGGTAAAAATGAATGATAAGGCCTAAGAGGAATGTGACAAGGCTTTTATCTTACACAAACCCATGTCCGTTGCATGGTGGGATTTCGATTTCACTACCTGCTATGTATTAGTGGGACAGATGCCTCAGTGAGCTGAACAGTTTAAGTCCAGAAAGGCTGGTAAAAAGGGGGTAAAAGTACTATGCAGTATATACAGTGCTCAGACATGGCAGAACCGTGGTATTATGCATTTTATAAAAAGCAAGTTATTAGTCTTATCTTCAAGACTCAAACTTTATGTTCACTTTCCATCACACTACTGCAGAAGGTGCAATAATTTTCCTTTTCTGTGGCTTACAAAAATGATTTTCAGTGCAGTAACCAAACTGCAGCCATATTTGGAACTGTCTCTGGTCCGAAAGCAAACTCAAGGTCCCTGCTGCCAAGGAATTGATGCTGCGTAACCATTCGAAAGTGTTAGCAAGGGTGTTAAAGAAGCTGATGTACAGGTGTATACCTTGAATGAACTTATGGGGAGTCATTTCTTCAAACAATTCCTTCTTTTAGAGGGACACACAAAAGGTGGAGTGGTGCAATTTTATAACCACATTCTTTCCGTAGGGCTGCCTCAAGTTATTTGTTTATTGATTTGGATTTGTTCAGTGGGTGTTTAATAGGTTTGGGGCGCTCATATAGCCATCACATCCAACTTTTACTGCAAGGGTTCTCACCAACCGTGCTCTCAAATAATGAGGTGATACACCCAACCCCCAAAAATTTAAATCTAAAGATTGAACAATGATAATTAGAATCAAGAGGCACACGCGAACAATATTAGATAAAATCAGTACAATATATATAGTATGAATAACAGAGACAAATTATTTTCTTGGCTTCATGGGTTTATTCCGTGAATGTGTAACCTTTGCAGAGATTTAGCCAACACATGTTTCGTCGTTTGGGGGAAATGTTACACAAGCACGGAATAAACCCCTGAAGTCAAGAAAAGAAGTCTTCTCTGCTATTCATACTATATATTGTACTGATTTTGTCTAATATTGTTTGCATGTGCCTCTTGATTCTAATTATTGTTTATTGATTTGTATGAGAGGGAGAAGCTACAAGTCACCAGCAGTGTTGCAAGTTTTACAAAAACTGAAAACATATAATGGAGTTGGCCCTCCCATTGAAATGGCACCATCTTTCCATCAGCAGATGGCTCTAGCAGCTGATGCAGAAGATCTAAGATTTCTATCTCCTGTAATCCCTGCCACTTTGTGTTCCCTCTTGGACACCGATCCTTCAATTAGTCACTCTGTAGTGTTGCTAAAACAAGCCTTCAAAGATGGAACGTGCCCTCTGGGAGCATCCCCGGGTGTCCATCCTGGTGCATGTGAGCCCTTTGTAAAGCCAATGTCCTTGACACTTGAAGGTGTTAAAAGCTGAGAGGAGACTCCTCTGATACACAAAGGCTGGTGTTCCACTGCCAAGATGTTTATCATCGTTGCAAGGTCACTGACTGTGCCTTTCCTCTTTGTTGCCTTTTCTCCCTCAACTTTGAGTCCTAGCTAGAATAAATCTGTGAGCTCTTGTGTGACAATGTCTACCCACCATAGTCCACTTGACTATTGGAACACACCTGAACCCTTGTCTTTCATTATTCAACAGGCTGTCAACACTTGTTTTCCCTTCCCCCCCCCTGTCCTGATGAAGACCCGCCTCTGACGCATATCAAGCTGCGCTTCCGTCCAGGGTCGAAACGTCGACGTTGCTGTCACACTAGTCCATGCAGTCTCCCCGACCAGAACATAAAATAACATTTGGGTCATGTATTCATGCATTAAGGAATGGACAGAGAAAAATAAGACTGTTATTTTCATTGTTTTATGTGTCACCCATGTTGATAATATGTGTATAGCACTTTTGACTTCACATATCACCACAAGTCACTTATCCTGCACTTTAGTCACCTTTACATCGCCGTCTATGTAATGTTTCAATGACAGCCATATTCATTGCCTGTTGTATATAATATTCTAGTAAATAATTTTACTTTTGCCCAAATTGCCTTGCTTCTGTGGTGTGTTCCCTTCTATCCCCTTTGGTTCTTGAAAATTGTTGTTGAACCAACTTCTAAATTGAAATTGTAATTTATGTCTTTGGAATTTGAGAGTTCAAGGTGTATTTATATACATTGAGCAAAGTAATTGTTATTTCCCTACAGAACCACTTGTTTTATACAGCAGCACAGGACTGTAATACTAACATGACATGAGTATTTGTAAAATGCGCGTCCACCCAGAAGGGTATCTTGGCGCTGAATAACAGATGTTTATTGCTACCCAACTCAATGGTACTCTTTTTATTGAGCTCAGAAGGATGAAAGACTGAGTAGACCCACCGGGATTTGAACCTGTGACCATGAGGTCACACACAAGACCCTACAGTGGACGCATTAGTCCACTAAGCCACCAGATCCGGCAATACTGTAATTATGATGTCTAAGTGAGCATGCAAGCTAGGGCTGGCTCCAGTTGGGAAGTGGGGGGCAGGGGCGAGGAACCCCCGCCAAGGCAGCAGCCCAGGTCCTCCTATTGAACACTGACACCTGAGCTGCTGCTGGGGGTGGCAGCTGCCACTCTTTGGGGGGAGCCCGCATCCCTTCTCCTCCCCACCCGGCAAGCGGGCTGCAATGCTAGGATTTGCAGCACCTCTCCAGGTAGCATTAACACAGTTTGCCGCACAACTGGGAGCAGTTGACTTCCCTTTGTGAGGGCGCCACTTGCATTTGTCACACTTTTTAATCTAAATTTTAGAGCCCAGGCACAAACGCTTGAGAAGAAAAAGAAAAACAGTGCGCAGTCGCAGATGTAGTATTGATGAATTTGGAAAAAATGGATCCCCCAGGCTATACCGCCAAATAAGTAGTGAATTAATTTCTGTAAAGTACTTCAATATTACAAAGGTGTGTTGAAAGGTGTCTGCTCATGTTTCAAATTAAACGCACTGCTGGTCAGCATTAGCACCTCGGCTTTGAACAGCAGCCATTTGCCTATAACACTTCAGGGGCTGGGAAAAACGGATTTGCCGTTCACACTGGAATAATTAGAACATGTCAGGAAGAATTAATTTCCTCATTTTTCAAAAGGATACACAGAAATTACCATGTTATTATATGACAGCGTCCCTCAGAGAATTGTATTAAATTTAATTTCTAGCGCAGCCCACACAACAAATTAAAGTCATAAATAAGATGGAAAGAAGCGGGACGCGGAGCATATGTTTATGGCAATGAGGGAAGCCAAGGGACCAGAAACAACTATCTTCATTTCATTTTATTTAAATCAGCCAGACACTGGGTATCTGAATGACAGCCCTTGTTAATGGCGCTGAAATTATAGGGACCTTGATCCGCGTGAAGAGAACAGTCACATTTAAATGTTTTCAGAAGCCAAACTCCCTAAGAGCGCATAAACTTTTCCTTTATGCAGTTCCTCCTTCTCAGGAGTGTGGGATGGTTGGACGTCTGTAAACTATACTACCAGCACCTCACTGTACCGCACGTAGGGATGCTGAGAAGTGTTCGTCAGTACTGCAAACAGTTCCCTGTACTTTTCGAATAGCACCTACAACCTACAGCTAGGCACTATCGTATGTTGCTGCTAGGATTAAGTGTATGCAATATTTAATTCTGTGTGAGCTAGCTCACACTAGGAAAACTCACTTTTAGTGACCATTGTAGGGATGTGCAACTAGATTTTTATTTAATCTAGAATCACACTTGCATTTTTTAATAATGGGATTACTTTTAAAGAGATGAGTACGCTTTTTGGAACATGTCGAAAAAATGCATTGGTCATATTTCTGGGGAGTTTAAAGGCCCTTCTAAGCTTTCCAGACAAATTTGGATTTAAATTTTACTAGCAAGCGATAGGGATTGCTTAGGGTTGGAGGAGATTTGAGCTTGAAGTATTAACATTTTGTTTACTGACTAGGAAATAGTTGCAAGGGGAGAGGGCTAACAAGCTAGGGGCTACTTATCACAACTGGTGGGCTGCATGTGGTGGAAAAAAATCTTTGTTGTCAAGACAATTTTATTAGTTTCAGAAATTTTAAACAAAACATGAGCATGCAGAGTTTGCAGAAGTTCGGTGTCCCATTGGCATTGTACAGATTTGTCGAGATCCAGATGTTCAACCCCTAATCCCCTCCTTGAGCAGAAAAAAGTTAAGCATGACACCCAGATCCATACACTGACCCCACACCACACACCCTCAGAGATTGAATTTGTGACACTGTACAAACAACCATCTTTTGTCAATAACCTCTTGCCTTGAGCTAAGGTTCATAATAAAATGTCAGATTCCATGGTGTTCCATGGGGAGATAGAGACAGTGATCCACCTTGTAGAGAGTCTATGAGGAGTTTCCAGGTGGCACGGATTTTTTCTTGCTTAGAACAATTGTAACATATGAGGTGTTTAAAAAAACATCTAAAATGTTAATTCAGGGACAGTAAAACAATACTTTTTTATTTGCTGCAGTACTTCTAAGAAATGAATAAAATCATAAGGTACCTCTTTATAAATGTTGTATCCTGGAGCAGATCTTATCTTTTAATAATGTATGATCAGCACAAAGGGGCTCACATTGTACCATGTTTGTTTCCTCAAGGGTCTCCTCTTGTGCAGTCTGTCTGCTAATTTCAAAGTATTTCACCATCTCTATCACCCCATTCTTGTCCAGCTTCCCCAGGTTCAATGTTTCTTTTAAGTCCTTTATTTCTGCAAAATTCTCCCCTTTTCGCACCATTCTACTGTTGTAACCCCAGAATCTTCACTGTCACCTTAAATTCTTTGTGTGTGCACCTTGAAAGACACTGAAGCCAGTGGCGTAACAATAGCCCCCGCAGCACAGCTGTGCGGGGCAGCCCCGTGCTCCAGGGGGGCCCTCCGGCACTGTGCATGGGCGGGAGGCCCCTGACCTGAGAGCTCCTGACTGGCCCCGGAACATGGGGGGCCCTCCATGAATTTTGCAGGGGGCGGGGTCCTCAAGGTTTGTTACACCACTGCCTGAAGCTCTGGACTGGAAGCCATGGCTTGAAAGAACAAGATTCTGTTACTTTCAGCTAGTAAGGATGATTGGCCACCTCTTTTCTGAAGGATGTCCACTGATAACTGCCTCTTTGGGAAACCATAGCAGCATATTTCCTGATGGCTCTACAAGTTCTACTTATCCCAGTAAATACTGGGATTTCCACCCTTATGCACACATCTCACCTTGTGACTACAGGACCAATTTAAAGGCAATGATCGACAAAATACTGTCTTGTTTGAGTGGGGTGTTTCTAAAGGGCCCGCCTCGCCATTTTGTTTCACATTTAAAAAGTAAGTTACATTTGTGACACACCTTTTCTGCAACAATGATTGCTCATGAGCAGGCCTTGAAAGTTACAAATAACCCCCTACTCTGTTCCTCTTGAACACTTCCCACCCTTTCACCAACAAACACTCACTATCCCCATGTCAGACACCAGTTAACATGTTTTAAAATCAAATGTGTCCGAAACTGCTTGAGGCGAAAGATATATAAATAATCCCCAAAACAATTCCACAGATAACGCGGCATTCTTATCAGTTACCCACTCACAAACTCCAAAGCAGAGATGTGATGCAACGTGAGTGGTTGAAATTGTACTCATCTGAAAAATATTACAAACAGGATTGCATCCACAGAAGATATAGAAACAGGACTGCCTCAATGGGGCTTCACTTGTCGTGTGTCACGCACAATGAATGTATCATATCATGGAATATTTAAATGTTCCCATAAGTTATGCTTTTCAAGTAATAGCTGACCGGCGGCATTGAGTAGAAAGGTTGAGTGTGGTCTAATCACTCTAACAATCTATATCATAAAGTCTACATGGTGCTCCTTTTGAACAAAGTACCCACTTGCAGCAGAAGTGATACATATAGAGGCGCCTTCATATTCTGTATTCGCACCAGCAACCTGGTCCCAACCCCTGAAGTAAACCCTGAAGCCCCCACAACAATGCATTATCCTTTGTCTCGCTTGACTGTCATGGGTGTGAAGAAATAAAGCATTGAGTGCAAGCAGGGACTGTCACTCTGAGTTTCTCCACTGCTCTCTCCAACACATGCACTTTCTCTGACAGCACAGCACACACCCACACTCATATACAAAAAAAGGCTTCCGCCCCCTACATGCCTCACATTGCCTTGACTTCAAAATGCTTTAATGTCACATTTGCCCTGTACATTTGGTAGCCCTGAACTCAGGGTAAATTGGAAACTTCATCAGGGGTTTATTGAAAAGAATGGTGATAGGGTAAGAAAGATTAAAGAAGAGCCCTTCCGATGGATTGGAGAAACGCCATTCTAAGGGGGTCTACCCAAGATGTGATTAACAGAAGTAATGTATTGATTTTCCATTGCGCATCTGCAGCCCTTTCTAGGAGAGAGTCGGATTACCGTGTCAAGGAGAAACGGGGTGACACAAATATTCATTCAGGAAGGGGGTATTATGTCTGTTTTATTGACAGAAAAGTGACTCTGTCTCCTAGGCCCCAGCAGACAAGTGTTTCGAACCACAGCCTGTCTTCCCGATGAACACCCTCAGGGTTTAAACTTCCAGTCGTTGGTGTTTGGCCGGCGTTCTCCACATGTAGCTTAAAGTAAATTAAATTAGCTGAATTGATATAGAAAATATTTCGAAAAACTCCTGCACCTTGAATGGTAAGAAATTGAAATATGGATGAGGAGACCTTTAATCCAAACATTGTGAGAGGTCTGAGGACACACTAATTTTACTGCTCTTCCTCCTTAGCCCTCCCCCATGTGGTAATCTCCAGTTTATACCAGCATCAGGGCATTTGAAATATTGGTGGATACTCAGGTGTGCACGTCCAAGATCTGCAAAAGCAGACACACATCATATGGAAAGCCCAAGGGTTAACATGTACTATCCTGCTTAAAGATATCCAAGCCATCTGTCTGCCCCCTTTACCACTCGCCTCCTCCTTTGACCATCTCAGGTAAGGCTCTGTCCTAGCTGTTGTAGCAGAGAGGGGCCGAGTTTGAGGATTGTGAATGATTGGAGAACCAGTAGAGGTAGCACAGGTACTTCCAAAGAGAACATCGGTCAATGTTCAATATAAGCAGGGCCACTGGAATTATGCGTCCATGGAGGACCAAATTATGTGATACAGTTGACTAAATTATGTATCAAGAAAAGGCAAACTATGCGAGGTAATGCAGCACATTTTATGATAGTATTACTCCATTGTTTTATCATTTTTACACATTGTAACACTGGACAAATATTTCACCTCATTAGTACGAGCGAGCTGAATTGCCAAAAACAGTAATAGCAACTGAAAGATGACCAGTCAACCTTTGTAAATGGCCTTCCACTTCGCGGGAACACATATAGCCATATTTTAGAAACATCGGGTCCATTTGAGCTAGAAACAACATCTTTTGTTAAATCTGCAGATTTTGCAGCAGATGATGGATTATGGGGCAAGTACGGCACATCCATAATTATCTGGAAAATGCGGCAGCACCAGAATCATATAATTTTGGTAGCCCTGAATATAAGTTGGTGGGGGGTAACCTGTCCTTTCCCAACATGTTGGATGTATCCATGTATACCATAGGACACCAACAGCTGGCTTTAGCTTGCTTAAATTGCAGGGAACTACCAGTAATTAAATGGCAGTGCATTTATAGCACCTTACCCGGGCCATCCCTAAGTGCTCTCAATTTAGAAATGAGAAACTGGGGCACAGTGACAAACACTAATCAGCACAAGATCACACAATATGCAAGGGCCGTACTGCTACCGGCACCTCAGCATTCACCAGCAGAGCCTGTCCCTTTCAACCTAACTCTGTGATGCCTGCCTGATGCCTTGGGAGACCTGGGGATCCGTGGGGCAGATGCTGGCAGCTTTATTCTCAATATGTCAGATGAAAATGTGATTTCTTGTGCGGGCAGGTCCATTTGAAATAGATTTCAAGCGAAAGCCATAAGACTTTACCTTTAAAGAGAAACAAGCCCCAAGGCACGCAGAGGTTTGCTGCATTAAAACAAATAAAACGATGAATTGCGAAAAAGGTTAAGGGACAAAGAATAGAAACTACTGAAATAGTAAAAAATAAGAAAAATGGAAAATCATATATTGCCTGACAAGAGGTTAACCTTTGCTGTTTAATATATGGCGTTTGTTTTTCATATATTCACTATTTACAGAATCTTGGAAGATCCTTGCCCTACCAGGCTGACAACAGCCCTGGAAATTGCCACTGCCTGGCTCGCAGGCATTTCATCACGCTTGTTAGCTCAAGACAATCTCAAAGAGGTAGGGAAAAATGAGTTTGTGCATTCTAAGCACCGACTGTCATGGAGCGGAGCACTCCCTTGGGCTCCAGAAACTTTAAATAATTTGCGAATCAATTAACTGGCGACTCCGCATAACACAAATTTCACACTCCTGGGTCAGCGCATTATAAGTCTAGTAGGAATCATAACATTTTGGAGAAAAGTTCATAATGGAAATCATTAATTAATTTAACGGGACTTTTAGTTATGCATCACATTACAGAGCTGTAAAGAAGCAGGGATTAATTAGTCGCTTCTCAGACAAATTGCATTGCGCCTACCAGCCCTGGTGAGGAGGAAAAGTTTCCAACCGGTTCGGTAACGGCTATTTCCAGCCACTGCACAGCGTTGACTTCTGAAAAAACATTTGCGTCAGTGGGTGTTTGCTCTTCTTAATCGACTATTTTGTTTTTTTCCATTTATTTATTTTAGAATATACGCACTACGTAAGCTAGGCTTGCTTTCGCAGGGTTTGACAGTGTCTAAGAACTCACGTACAAACAAGGTAGAGCAGGGGAAAGGTCCTAAATCTCCCAGATTCGTATTACTAAAACTGGTCAGTATTGATTCGAAAAATTGAGCAAGACAAGGATCCGGGAAATTGGATCAAAGCAGATATCTGCTCTTAACATTCAATCACCCATGGTACTCCTAAAACATCAGGCTGATGTTATTCCGGACATTGGCTCATATGGAGAATGATGCTATCTGCACCAGATTCAACATCCCACTTATTTCAGCTTATACACTACAGAAGTACATTCACACGATTTGCAATTTTACGGATAATTGAGGCTTTTCATGGAAGAACTGGGACAGAACCAATTGTCAATATCCTGGACTTTAAATCAGTGAAATTCTTTTCGGAGATCTGCTTTCTTTATAACATCCCTTACAGGTATGTCTTCAAGTACAAACATTTAAGGTCAGTACTTCCCCTACCGGAGTGGAAAATTATTGATTCGTATTCCAAAACTTCAAGGAATTGGAGAAACTACACCGCACAGTCTTACAGTGATTCGCCTAAGCTTGCACAAAAATGGATATCAGAACTGGAGCCTAGGGTCAAGAAGTGAGATGAAGACAAATCCGTAGAGGCTATGCTTACTAGGATTCTGGCAAATCTAAGAATGCAACACTTTCCGTTAGTATGTGGGTTATTTCATACACCAACTAAATTGCTTAAATGAGAAGAGAGGCAATCCGAAGTCAGTGACCGCCGTGGGAAATGTAGGAAAATCTGGATCACAGGCCCACGCATAAAGATTGATCTATTGAAAGAGAACCTTTTCTAAGCTCTCCGGCTTGTGTCAACTAGTAATTAACCCACCTACATATGTGATTACGTTTCGAGAGAACCATAATATTCAATCAGAAAAGGTACCAGTCAGATATTTTGTATTCAGGAGCCTGTTTCTGGTCCAGCAATGGTTTTCATCCCAATCACCATTTCTCGAGGAGTGATGGGCACTGGAAATTGAGGGTTTAGTCGGTGAACAAAGAAGTTATGAATGGATTGGCAATTGCAGTACATTTTCTAAAAAAAATGGGCTTCGATACTGTGCTATCGCGACAACCTAGGTTAAGGATCATGGAGTTTAATATGTCTGTGTTTGATTATTTGGTGGGGCTTACTAGCTTCTACTCAGACATTTTTTTTTTTTTTGGGAGGGGTCTATTTGTAACTCTTTTCCTCCTTTGCACTATTGTCATCGCTAGGCCTGCTGATGTGTATTTATGGACCTTAACACCTTTCAAATATATATTTACTGTGTGGCTGAAAATAAAGATTTAAAAAGGTTTACTTCCAGGGCCCAATTTGCACACCGGGGATGAATATATGTGGCAAACAATTGTTAGTTCTAGTTGAAACCCCCGATTAACGAGCTGGAATTTTTTTATGTATGCTGATAAATGGATTTGCTGCCACATACATCAGTATAGTGAAACATCACAGGTAAGCAAATTTTCTCCTATGTGCAACTCATGGACGGTTCCCAGATGAGCACCAACACACTTGCACGCTTGCAATCATTCGCACATTTTTGGCTTGAGTGTTCCTACACTAGATATGTTCAGAGATTTACTCCTCTCTTTACATACCCTCTGCAGGGTAAGAAAGGGTATAACACATCCGCAGCATTGGTGATGGGGCAAGGGAAGGGGTTTCTCATTAAGGAAAAATATTTTCCTTGTGCAGAAAAAACGTTTAAAATTGTAAATGAAGTTTTACATTATATTTGAACATTAATAAATGTTCCCCTATTGCGTTTATGTTTGTCTTACTATTGAGCTATATGAGAACAGCAAGAAAGAGCCACAACTTCCCAAAAGTACTCCTTGATTTTTCTGTGAATTCCAACCACAAAAGCAGGAGGTAGCCCTTGAAAAAGAATGTCTCACTTTTGAAGAATAGGGTCCCCTAATCTCATTCTGCATTGACTGTGCTAACGGTCTATTTGAGTTGTAGACTTGTCTAACCCTCTTTATGAAACTGTTTGATCGTGGTCAAATTATCTTCCACTACCCCCGTTCCCTTGTCTTCTGTACAGCAACTTCCATTATTTACCCTGCAAAAAAGACTGGGAATACACATGATAATGATCCAGCTATTGATTTCTGCAGGTAAGGAATCTCAGTGCACTGAGTACTGGCTCAGTGACCTACAGACAAAAGGTTTTA
Organism: Calotriton arnoldi; assembly: GCA_963921515.1. Classification (NCBI taxonomy): domain Eukaryota; kingdom Metazoa; phylum Chordata; class Amphibia; order Caudata; family Salamandridae; genus Calotriton; species Calotriton arnoldi. The sequence continues at coordinate 220,187 of CAWUFW010006966.1, read as the reverse complement.
AACCCAGTAGGATCAACTCAGATATTCATATGCCTGTGCAGGAGACATTGCGCCTGTTAATAATAGCAAATATTAGAGACAATAAGTTCAGTACTAAGATTCTCTGCTTCTCTGATTCCTTTTTCTATTGGAAGAAAAATCCATTGGCATCCGAATATTGAATTCTTGTTGTCTTTTAATCGCCACACGTGTGCTGCTCACTTTTCAAGAACTCACTTGAAATCAGGAGTGCACCTTGAGGGCACCGATGCTATGATTGCCGAGCTTGATATGCAAAATGATGCCTTGATTGGCATGCTTTAAATGAACCTATTTTCCCCATACGTTTGAAGCAATGCCACAATAGAAAGGAAGAGATGTGGGAAGTGGGGGCAGAGGAGGGAGGAACGGAGTGAGGCTGTGATGGTTAGCAAAGAGTGAAATAAAGGAGGAACAGTGTCTGAGCGAGTGTGGGAGAGAGAGAGAAATAATGTGTGTGTGTGTGCGTGCACAGTTTATGCATGAACAGGGCTGGCTTTAGGGCAGTGCGACTGGTGGCATCGCACAAGGCCCTGACCTGTGGAGGGGCGCTGACCTCAAGGAGGGGGTGGGGGGCTGTGTTTCGCAATAACTTATGATTAGAGAGATAAGGGGCACTTTTGACTGGTGGTAGTGAGAGAATCCGAAGAGGCAGTCATGAGGTGTGGTGGCAAAAATAATGATTGTCGCACCGGGTGCCACCAGCGCTAAAGCCGGCCCTGCATGTGAATGTGTGCGTCTGTACACACGCGCACAGCGTATACGCACACATTAAAGTGTCCTTGTGTATGTACGGGTATGTATATGAAAACGAGTGCACATGAATGTGTGAGCACTGGTGGGGAGTTGGGTCTGTGTGCACGCATCTGATTCACAGGGATAGCGTGTGAGTGTGAACTACATGGAGGGTTAGTCATTTGCCAATCATCCAAGAGATTAAGGACTCAGAGTGTGAAAGCAGGGGTATAGCACAGGCCCCTGCAGCCTCTGGGGCACAGGTGGGGGGCAACTCTTCAGGGGGCCACCATTCATTCCATGCCAACGAATATCTGTGAGATATGGGACACTCAGGGGCCCCTCATGACATACTGCACGGTGGGCCCTTCATTTTATGTTACGCCACTGAGTGAAAGCGCTGAATACCCTGCTCAGTTCATTAGCACAGTCACTAGTCTTCCTTTAAGTAGGTGTAGGGTCTGTGAATAAGGCTGAAAACACTGTCTTAGTAGCTGGTGCACTACGGCGTGCAAGAAACAGTAAAAACATGGAATACTCTCTTTCGTCATAAAAAGAAGAAATAGGTTGACTGAGTCTACACAATCTCTTAGGTCTAACACTGCTTAGTTTGGCAGCGTTCAGTGAGTACCTGTGAAAGTACAACTCAGGTGGAAGAACCTTCTGGTCTTTTCAGGCAAGGCTTCGGTGTGGTAGCCAGGGAGAAATTAACCAACCAGTAGGTCGCCCAAGCTCATCCATGGCTCACGCAGGTGCCTTTATCCACAGGATCCGCTCGACTGTTGGTGCTGACTGAGCATACAACCAGTGACTGCAGTTCACATTTGTGCACAAGACAAACAAACGTGTTCACTCACCTGCTGCTGCCACTGCTGTGCACTAATATAGTTAGAAATAGTACATTATCCCCTCCAACAATATTTAGAGCAAAGGGGTACAACTAGCCCATTGCATAATAGCTCATTAGCGAGTTAGTAGCTTTCCACAAAAAAAATTGGTTTAGAATAATTAATAATACGTGATATGGTCCTTGTATATTTTTAAAATAGGGCTCATTGTCTGCCTGTGAGTACTATGTAGACTGTATGCAGCATTATTTAATCTTCTATTTTCTACCAACCTTTTTCGAGGTCCAGTTAATTTGCGGATGCCACTTTCCATATTTTCCATAAGATATTTGGATATGAGATAGTATTAATGTAAAATAGCGCATTCCCTCCACAACAGAAACACTCTGGAAATAAATACCTATTGCAGCACAGAAAGGTGACTCCCCCTTAAAAACAATATTAAACACATGGTCTTCCTCACAAAACGCCTTGTGCAGCCACTTCCAGCTCAGAGAACGTCAACCAAGCATGCCTATTTCTTATTGATAACAAAACACATTAGCCACATTAGCCACATTGAGCAACAGCGACATCTTTATTGCATGATATAATTATATATATATATAATTATATATATATATATATATATATATATATATATATATATATATATATATATATATATATATATATATGTGTGTATATATATATATATATATTATTATTATATATATATACATATATACATGAGATTACACATGCAATCTAAGCCTATAAGCCTTTTCTATATACATATGTATTTATTTATGCTTTTATATATTTATGGCTACACATATTAATCTGGCTTCTCATATATAATTCCTGTTTTCTTGCCAAAATAATAGTCTGTTGTCAATGTCCAATATTTGTTTGTGAATCACGTGGTGACTATTTACAACACTGTTTAATTATGCAGTGCAATTGTGATCAAGGCCAAGGATTTGTCCGAAATGCGTCATGGACATGGTTGGAAGAATTTAATAAATTGCACTTACTAAAAACAGAGTCTGTGCCCGGAGTTATCTATTACTGGATTTTCGGGACTTGTGCTGATATATATATGCGTGTGTGTGTGTTAAATAGTTCTAATACTGATCTTGCCTTTAAACTAAGGAGCCATTTTGTGTAGCACTGATCCAGTTTCAACTGTGTATCCATGCAAAGCATGTTGGCAAAGATCAAAAAATAACAAACAGTCTCCTTCAAATAAAAACGTCTTATTAGTTGAGTGAAGTACACTGACAAAGACTAATTTATGCTTATTCAAACTGCTCTCGACATCTTCAGGTGTTTCCAAATGAGCTCACAGAAGAGTGATTAAATGCATCTGATAACAAGGCACACATTGCTGAAATTACTTACCGCCTCATTTTATGATTAATTAAACATGTAGATTAAAGTTGCAAAAGAATTTAGATTAATGAGCAAGTTAAGTCTTGCTGATATAAGTGAATTGGGAATTGGATGCTCCGTGGAACTTTATAAACATGCATTTTATAATGAGGAAGACAAGGCTACATGTTGAATCCTAGCCACCAGGGCCTTCGACGATGCAGTCTTTTTTAACATGGTTTGACAGCTTTCAAATAACATTGGAAGACTGCAGGCTTTAAACTTGGAGCAGCCCGGGAGTGCGCCCGACTGTAGGAGCGCATGTGTCGGGAGGCAGACAATAGCCCGCCTCTCCCAGCTAATGACCCCGCTGCAGCAGCTGTTTGCAATAATTACCGGCTCAATTGTTCTATTAATCAGAGGGGGCGCTGTATTACAAATGGTTATGCAACTTGTAAAATGATATGATGGATCAACGCAAGCTCTATTGCGCACTGTGCCCAGCTTATGCCGAAGAACAAGCAAAGCTGATAGGACGCTTCAGCCTGAGTCCAACAGTATAGAGGCAATGGCTTCATGACCACAGAGAAGTATACGTGGTCACTGAAGGGCCAGACCTGTGACAACCTCCCTGTTGAGAAGGCTTGTCCCCTTTGTTGAATCCGCAGCACACTTCTTGCCTTCCCCTAATAAACCATTTGAGAACTGCACTGCACTGCACTGCACTGCACAGCACTAGCATTAGAGCAGCAGACCAGGGATCGCACCACAATTATTGCCGTCATTTATTTTCCCTACAGATTTGGGGGTCTTCATTTTCTTTGTTTGCATTACAGCCCATAAATTTGCTCCTCCTCCACATGATCTGACTGCCTTCACCTCCCTCCAGTCCTCCAATACCAGTGATTCTTGCCCTGACCATTCCTCCTGCACGAGCTGGTTGTACTTACCACTTACTGCTAGGACCATTGGCAGGACTGGGATCCATCTTCCAATGACACCTCTATCTCAGGTTCTGAAGTCCTCTTGGCTTAGGTCCTAGCATGTTGGTAGCACCTCCCACCCCGATATGTCTTCTATTGTTACCAGATGTTACCCCTTCTGGAAGCCCCTGCCCGCGCCTGTATTTTAGAATTGGAACCTGTATGTCCCCATTGCATGTTCACATATGCCCCCATCATAAAATGGACTTGGAAAAGACATGTTCTTTATATTAACTCCTCTAATTTTCCTTCCAATTTCTTCTAGTGTGTCGAGTTAGGTTAGGAAACTTCATTAGTAAACTTCTGCCTGAGGATCCCATTTACAAGATCTTTTCACGTGGTAAAGTAGCCTGGAAAAAGTACTAATGTATGCCAAGTGTGTAATATGTAGGCTGGGGACATGAATATTTCCATTTGAGTGAAAAAGAGGATGTACACAGAGGAGTGTTAGAGGGGAGACCAATGACTTGCAATGTACATTTGTTTTATTTCAACTGAGTAGTATATACTTGGAGGATTTATCTAGTGTAAGTGGTGTAAGAAAGTGGGATAGAGGGCCCAGTGTCAACATCATTTGTAAAAAGAGGCGTCATGAATGAAAACTCGTTTTGTGAAAGGAAAAAAAAACTGTAAACAAATGCTAAAGTTGCATTATTTTCCTACTCAAGCATAATGTAGGCAATGCGTACATCAAGCAAGAATATGTTTAGGAAAATAGGCGTAAGGGGTTCTTCTTATTTAAATGTCTATTCTCGTTATGCTGCTGGTATCAATTTGTTTTGTAATTTTTGATCCATGACAGATTAAACATATTTAATTACTGATGGTCTTTTTGTTATCTATCTATCTATCTATCTATCTATCTATCTATCTATCTTTCTATCTATCTATCTATCTATCTATCTAACTAGCCATCTGTCTGTCTGTCTGTCTATATATTTATATATATATATATATATATACATACATGGTTTCAAAAGGTTTTCCTATTTCGAGGGTGCACTCGCACAGCAGGTAGGTGACCCCTTAATTAACACATAAAAGCGCAGTCTCACTCCGACCTTGTAGTCCTCATGCCTGACATGTTTCGAAGATTCCTTCTTCTTCCTCAGAGGCATTTCGTCATTCCACAGTGATGCTTGTCAACCAATTCCCCCTGCTTGCTCATTCATTTATAGGCCTCCGGTGTGCCTGCCATAATGGATTTGTTCTATTGCATGCTGGGAAATGTAGTTGAATATTACCAATGTCTAACCGAGTGCAGGCACAGCAGCACGACGATTTTAAAAGCGGAATCTCACTCCGAGGCCCACTCGAGGGTGAAATTTGTCCTTGTAAAGTCGTGCATATACACAGAGCCCACCGGAGGGAGAACATTGGTAATATTCAACTACATTTCCCAGCACGCAATAGAACAAATCCATTATGGCAGGCACACCGGAGGCCTATAAATGAATGAGCAAGCAGGGGGAATTGGTTGACAAGCATCACTGTGGAATGACGAAATGCCTCTGAGGAAGAAGAAGGAATCTTCGAAACATGTCAGGCATGAGGACTACAAGGTCGGAGTGAGACTAGCTTTTATGTGTTAGTTAAGGGGTCACCTACCTGCTATGCGAGTCTGCTCTCGAAATAGGAAAATCTTTTGAAACATATATACATACATATATATATATATATATATATAAATATAAATATATATATATATATACATATATATATATGTATATATATATGTATATACATATTATCTACTGGCGGTCGCCAGTAGATAGTTATAGTTACAACCTATTATCCATAGGAAATCCGCGTCATTCTATTTGCAATAACGTTGGCGCCGGTTGACGAATCTTCGCGAAAGCTTCCAACTTGTTGGGGCGCTCCGGTCCGCTCCTACCCTGAAAGTCTCGGGGTGATACGTCAAGCGGGGGCCGAGAAAAAGGGGGGTCCCAAAACGCGTTTTCCCCATTCATTTTTCCATAGGAACCTTTAGTCGCAGCTACAGCCCGAACTGCTGAACGGAATTACCCCAAATTTGGCAAAGAGGTAGCCCTTGGTTCAGACTGGTGCCTTTTGCTAAAATGGTGTAAATCCGTTCAGTAGTTCCTGAAAATTCACAATTAAAATCACATATATATCTATGGGCGCGTCGGATCCGCGTACCCTCCCGATCACGAGCTGCATGCTAATTGGCTGTCAACACTCCAAATCAAGAAGTGTTGGCAGCCATTTTATCCTCGGTAGAACCGAGGGACAGAAACAAGTGCGCAAAGCGCAAAAGGGGGCAGGGTAGAAACACCCTGACCCCTAGGTCTGCTCAGGGGTCCCACAAGGACCCCTGGGCAGAAAAAGATATATATTTTTTTAAATCGGCGGGATGCGCTTAGGGTGCGCGTATCCCGCCGTGAAAAAAAAGAAACAAGTGCGCAAAACGCACAAAGGGGGCAGGGTAGAAACACCCTAACCCCTAGGCCTGCTCAGGGGTCCCACAAGGACCCCTGGGCAAAAAGCATTTTTAAAAAATAAAAAAAATCGGCAGGATGCGCTCAGGGTGCGCGGATCCTGCCGGAAAAAAAAAATCGAAGCGCGGTCTCCCGCGCTCGATGTAGTGGCCCCGGGTGGCCCAAGTCCCGGGGGCATGGTGGGGGGATAATTTAATGTGTGGGGGCCTCAAGGGCCCCCAAGCCCCGAGGACCGCCACCCCCGGGGCTTTTTAAAAAAATGGTGCTGGAGGGCTCTGAGCCCTCCCGCAGCCCGAGGACCACCACCTCCCCGGGGCTTTTTTTAATTAAAAATAAAACCAGTGTGGGGGCTCCAGCCCCCACACGCCCGAGACCGCCACCTCCCGGGGCACTAAACATTTTAATATGGGGGTCCGTTACGGACCCAGAGCCCGGGGACCACCACCTCCCCGGGGCTGTGTACTGAATGGGAGGGGGCCGCGAAGCCCCCTCCTGGAGCCCTTGATGGCCCTGGGGACCACCACCCCCAGGGCCGGCTCCTGCAGTGTCCCGGGGTGCCTACCCCGGGACACTGTAGTTTGCTATGGCAGGACGGGAGCCTCGCGGCTCCCGTCCTGCCATAGCAAACTGCTTGGATATTGGAAGAGAGAGCAGGGAAACCTGCTCTCTCTTCCAATATCCAAAGCGACTGCTTTCCACATGGGGAGCAGCATGTCAGCTGCTCCCCATGTGGAACTGCTATGCCGGCTCCCAAGGGACGTGGGGAGCCGGCGGGACTGTGGGGGATTGGGGACCCCCACAGTCCCCAACGGAAGGGCCAGCCCCGGGGATGGGGTCCCGGGGCAAGTAGTGGCCCGGGAGGGGGCCACGCGGCCCCCCTCCCCAAAAAAGGAAAAAAATAATAATTTAAAAAAATGGAAAGGCCGGCCCCGGGGGATGGGGTCCCCGGGGACTTAAAATGGCCAGAGAAGGGGGGCCATGCTGCCCCCCTCAAAATAATAAATATAGAGGCCATGCCCCGGGGGATGGGGTCCCGGGGCCAATACAGGCCCAGGGAAGGGGGCCACGCGGCCCCCTTCCCGTTTTTTTGTAATTTAAAAAAGGGGTAAGGCCCTGGGGGATGGGGTCCCCAGGGCCCAAAGAAAGAAAAATGAAGGGGGCCACACAGCCCCCTTCAGAGACAAAAAACAAAAAAAAACGATTGGGCCCGCAGGCCCCGCCCCTTCCTTCACCACTCTGCAAACGCGCCCCTGGCGCGTTTGCAGAGAGAACAATTCCCCTTGAATACTGGGGGTCCCTGGGGGCCAACTAGCCCACCAGGAACCTCCAATATGCGCCAGGGGGCTGCGTTGCAGAGACGTGTAGAGAGGCCACACCCCTTTTACACCTCTCTGCAACGCAGCTCTGTGGCGCTTTTGGAGGTATATGGTGGGCTAGTTGGACTCCGGGGACCCTCAGGATTCAAGGGACTTAATCCCCAACTTAAAACGCGCCACGGGCGCGTTTGCACAGTGGTGAAGGGAGGGGCGGGGCTTCAGGTGACATGTGTGCAAACAGGCCCGTGGCGCGTTTTAAGATGGGGAATTAAATCCCCTTCAATCCTGAGGGTCCCTGAGGGCCAACTAGCCCAACAGGTACATCCAGAAAGCGCCACAGAGCTGCGTTGCAGAGAGGTGTAAAGGGGTGTGGCCTCTCTACACGTCTCTGCAACGCAGCCCCTAGCGCATATTGGAGGTTCCTGGTGGGCTAGTTGGCCCCTAGGGACCCTCAGGATTCAAGGGGACTTAATCCCCCAACTTAAAACGCGCCACGGGGCGCGTTTGCACAGATGTAACCTCAGGCCCCGCCCCTTCCCTTCACCATTGTGCAAATATTCCTCTAAAATCAGCCGAAATACGAATTCCGATTTACTCACCTGTTATCAGGAGAGACCTCAGTGCTGTATCTTTCAGCCCAGTACTGGTCCTGAAAAGTAATTCTAACCATACTTACCAGTAACTTGAATTTCCTTCCATAGGCTAACATTGACTGGTTTCACTTGGAAATTCTTCTAAGTGTGGAGTTTTGGAACTTTAAAATATTCCTCTAAAATCAGCCGAAATACGAATTCCGATTTACTCACCTGTTATCAGGAGAGACCTCAGTGCTGCATCTTTCAGCCCAGTACTGGTCCTGAAAAGTAATTTTAGCCGTACTTACCGGTAACTTGAATTTCCTTCATAGGCTAACATTGACTGGTTTCACTTGGAAATTCTTCTAAGTGTGGAGTTTTGGAACTTTAAAATATTCCTCTAAAATCAGCCGAAATACGAATTCCGATTTACTCACCTGTTATAAGGAGAGACCTCAGTGCTGTATCTTTCAGCCCAGTACTGGTCCTGAAAAGTAATTTTAACCGTACTTACCAGTAACTTGAATTTCCTTCCATAGGCTAACATTGACTGGTTTCACTTGGAAATTCTTCTAAGTGTGGAGTTTTGGAACTTTAAAATATTCCTCTAAAATCAGCCGAAATACGAATTCCGATTTACTCACCTGTTATCAGGAGAGACCTCAGTGCTGCATCTTTCAGCCCAGTACTGGTCCTGAAAAGTAATTTTAACCGTACTTACCGGTAACTTGAATTTCCTTCATAGGCTAACATTGACTGGTTTCACTTGGAAATTCTTCTAAGTGTGGAGTTTTGGAACTTTAAAATATTCCTCTAAAATCAGCCGAAATACGAATTCCGATTTACTCACCTGTTATCAGGAGAGACCTCAGTGCTGCATCTTTCAGCCCAGTACTGATCCTGAAAAGTAATTTTAACCGTACTTACCGGTAACTTGAATTTCCTTCATAGGCTAACATTGACTGGTTTCACTTGGAAATTCTTCTAAGTGTGGAGTTTTGGAACTTTAAAATATTCCTCTAAAATCAGCCGAAATACGAATTCCGATTTACTCACCTGTTATCAGGAGAGACCTCAGTGCTGCATCTTTCAGCCCAGTACTGATCCTCAAAAGTAATTTTAACCATACTTACCAGTAACTTGAATTTCCTTCCATAGGATATCATTGCCTGCTTTTTGCTGAAAAAGTTTCTAAGTGTTGATTTTTGAAACATACAAATATTCCTCTAAAATCAGCCGAAATCCGAATTCTGATTTACTCACCTGTTATCAGGAGAGACCTCAGTGCTGCATCTTTCAGCCCAGTACTGGTCCTGAAAAGTAATTTTAACCGTACTTACCAGTAACTTGAATTTCCTTCCATAGGCTAACATTGACTGGTTTCACTTGGAAATTCTTCTAAGTGTGGAGTTTTGGAACTTTAAAATATTCCTCTAAAATCAGCCGAAATACGAATTCCGATTTACTCACCTGTTATCAGGAGAGACCTCAGTGCTGCATCTTTCAGCCCAGTACTGATCCTCAAAAGTAATTTTAACCGTACTTACCGGTAACTTGAATTTCCTTCATAGGCTAAGATTGACTGGTTTTCAGCAAAAAAGTTTCAAAGTGTTGATTTTCACAAACTACAAATATTCCTTAAAAATCGCCTGTATGACTTAAACGCATTTTTTCAACTGTTTACAGGAGATGCACAAGTGCTGGATCCAGGATCCAACACTGAGTAAGAAAAAGTAACGATAACAGTTTTTACCTGCTAAGTGAATTTCCTTCCATAGGATAACATTGGTGATTCTATGAGAAAAAGTTTCTAAGTGTCAACTTTTAAAATACAATAATATTCCTTAAAAATCACGACTGTAACCAAAACGCTTTTACTCAACTGTTTACAGGAGATGTACCAGGACTGAATCTAGGATCCAGTCCTGTGGTTATAAAAGTAATCCATAAAGTAACTAATTGCATTTAACTAGAAATTCACATTGAGCTGAATGTTGCATTGTGTTTGAAAATGTGTTGCCCATTGCAACAACTGTAACTACTGTACTTAAAAGTCTATTGCCTATCTGCAAAGTATTTAAACTAAAGCAATTCATTCTGAGAAAGTATTTTTTGTAATGTAATGTATAATGTAATTACAATGTAATTTAAAAAATAAAATATGTAAAAAAAAATTGTTTCTAAAAATGTAGTAAATCAGTATGAAAAAAATTAATATAACAATTAATACATTTAAAAATTGTCATTTACAAAACCTTTGAAATTCACTGAAAAAACCGTAGGTTTCAGGCACGTTATAGTTAGAAATTAGCATTTAAAAAACCTTTGAAATTCACTGAAAAAACCATAGGTTTCAGACACGTTATAGTTACAAATTAGCATTTAAAAAACCTTTGAAATTCACTGAAAAAACCATAGGTTTCAGACACGTTATAGTTACAAATTAGCATTTAAAAAACCTTTGAAATTCACTGAAAAAACCATAGGTTTTAGGGACAGTTTTAGTTACTTGGACATTGCACTCGTACAAAACCCGTGAAATTCCCCCGTTATAGTTAGTTCAGCTAACTATAACTCGCGCCCCCGCAATGCACTGCTGATGACGTCACATATTACATCACTCATGACATGGTCAGTGACATCACTGGATCGGATTTCAATATGTTCCAATTCTTGCGAAGAATATGTTGAATTTGTTTATTTTCTGTTGAATAAGTAGTGACCATTTGGGCGCATCTACGGTGGTGCGTTTTGAGTACAGCTGGACCAAGCTGTTACCATTTGCCAAACACTTTCCCCAAGGAAATCCTCTCCGCACTCACAGTTCCATAACTCTCATAAAATAATAATCATGCCAATGCCTCCAAAGCGGTTCCACGGTGCTTTTATTTAGTCATAAAAAGGTCAGCACACCCCTACGCGTTTCGATCTCAGCCGAGATCTTGTTCACGGGGATTCAAAAAGCGAAACATTCAGTTTTCTAATCATAATAAGATGCTGTTGGAGATGATACGGATCTGCCTAAACGAAAATATTTTTATGTTTGGTGAAGAGATCTACCGTCAGGTAAAAGGGACGGCTATGGGTTTTTCGTTTAGCCCTAGCTATGCCTGCCTCACAATGGGGTGGTGGGAGCGCAATATGGCATGGAACACTAATAATGACCTACATGTTAATAAGATTGTCAAATGGCTACGTTATATTGATGATCTGATTATAATTTGGGATGGCTCGAAACAGGAATTTGCTGATTATTTTAACATCCTGAACAATACTCCCACTGATTTAAAATTTACTTACACCATCAGTAACAACAGGGTGGTGTTTCTTGATACTGAGATTTATATCAGTAATAATGAAGTCCATACAACACTACACCGGAAGGCAACTGCCACCAACTCTGTGTTACAGGCAGAGAGTTTTCATAATCCAAGTTGGATCAATAACATCCCATATGGCGAATTTCTCAGGGCACGAAGGATTTGCTCTGAAGATTCGGAATGGCAGAGGAACAGTGAGCAAATTGCAGAAAGATTCAAAAGAAGAAATTACAACAAAAAATTGGTCCTATCATGTAAGCAAAAAACATCAAATCTAACACGCACAGAATTAATTGCAGAAAAACAACTACCCACGAATGTGGAGAATGACTCTCAAAAAATTCGGCTGGTTACTACTTATTCAACAGAAAATAAACAAATTCAACATATTCTTCGCAAGAATTGGAACATATTGAAATCCGATCCAGCGGTGGCTAAAATTGTAGGTGATGGCCCGGAGGTAACGTTCCGTAGAGCCACCAATTTAAAAGACCATCTTGTACATAGTCACTTCAGAAACAAATCTAAACAGACTACATGGTTAAAGGTGACTGGATTTTTCAAATGTACACAATGCAAAGTATGTGCAATAGCTAAAAATACAAAACAAGTTGAGATGGCAAATAAAAAAACCTGGGAAATCAAGCAATTTATAAACTGTAAAAGCCAATATGTGATCTATATGGTGGAGTGTCCGTGCCATTTGAGATACGTGGGGAGCACGATTTGTGATTTAAAGAAAAGAATACTTGAACATGTGAGGGCCACAGTAAACCTGGATAGAAGCAATGCCATAGCCAGACATATGGAGAAGGAACACAATGGAAATTGGAAACTAATGACTTTCTTTGCATTGGAACAAGTGGTATTGCAGATAAGAGGTGGTGATCGGGAGCGAATTCTACGCCAAAAGAGTCCCGACACATTTTGAATTTCCGAACTCTGACCCCGTGGGGATTAAACCAGGACGAAGAGTTACATTCACATCTATGAACAATGGATTCCCTTTCTAGAAAAACACACTTGGACTTTTCTTGTATTTTGTACTTTGTGTCTTGTAATGTTCTCATGAGAATTTCTGAACAGGAGGCCTCCCTTCTTTATGTTTTTAATTTTAAATTTTTTTTAATTGTTATATGATCGCAATGGTACTTCTTATAAGGATGACATTTAATTAATTCCTTGTTTGTTGTTGGTTTAGTAATTTTGCTTAGACAGGCATTGAGTAGAGACAGGCAGCAATGCCTATATAATAAATGATAGGTCTTTTAGGCTCGAAAAGCATAAACAACATCATTCATGCATTAATGTATTTGGTATATACATAGAGGAGTAGCCCCACTGGAGGGACATATAAAACGTGAAAATGGGAAAGCAGGAATGTAACACACTTGTCATAAAATGAGATAAGTGAAGAAATCGGTTACAGTAGCACAGTGGGCTCACTGTGGGGATGTATAATGGTACAACCTAAAAGGATTTAAAAGGAATTAATTGCAGATACAACTAAATGAGGCATCTAATTGGTAGATCTATAATAGCTCGTGGTTAGCGAGGCAACCCAGAGTGTTGTTGGATACAAGGGTTCGATCCTGGGGTTGGCCGGGTGAAATTTAAAGTTGTACATTATTATTATTATATATTTTTTGTGTGTTATAATATTTAACTTTCTCTTCAGTATGCATATAATTTTGTTATATATATATATATTCTTTGAGGGTGGTGTTTCACTTTGTTGTATCATGTGAATGGCAAGTTATAAGTTTAAATGGATGTCTATCTCGAGTAAATGGTGGTAAAAGACCATTGGAATTGGTTTTGATGACAAATGAGATTTAATTCAATGTTATGAGTGGGTATGATAAACATAGGCATTGCGAAAATTCTTTTTTAATTGTTTATAAGGAGTGGTTTTGTAAAAAAATACGGGATGTTTAAAGGTTTAGAACTATTAATACCAGAATGCACTTGGGCTGTTTACGGACAATGATGTCACATGGGTATATATGGTAGAAATGATGATTGGTTCCGTGTTTTTTGAATCCCCGTGAACAAGATCTCGGCTGAGATCGAAACGCGTAGGGGTGTGCTGACCTTTTTATGACTAAATAAAAGCACCGTGGAACCGCTTTGGAGGCATTGGCATGATTATTATTTTATGAGAGTTATGGAACTGTGAGTGCGGAGAGGATTTCCTTGGGGAAAGTGTTTGGCAAATGGTAACAGCTTGGTCCAGCTGTACTCAAAACGCACCACCGTAGATGCGCCCAAATGGTCAAACAATGGGACCATGCAGGAAATGATATACATATATATATATATATATATTTATATATATTTATATATATATATTACAGCCAGCAATAATGACTATCTAGTTCATCAATAGGAAAGTGTTGTATGGTTTATAATTTCAGGCACATTTGACTAGTTTGCTGTTCAGAAAACGTGTAGAAGTGGGAGCATGTCAATGTGTTACAGGAGGGCCTCAAACATTGTATTTTCTATTCAAATTCCCATAAAAAAATTCACTCTCCCATAAACAACCTTTTTCTGAATCATATTAAACTTGGCATGAAAATAGTGCTTAAACTATGGCTATGGCTTTACACTCAATATGAGTAAATCGATTCACAGCTTTGTGCAAAAATTAAAAAACAATAATGTATTAATATTCTGGCAGTCTCTGGGGGGCGTGGCTAGCAGCCAACGAAGATGGCCGTTGCCTAGAACGACTCCGCGCTCGAAGCTCTTCCCCCAGTCAATCCTGTCATGTATCAGGTGTGAAAACACGCACAGATCGTGTGCCGCGGCACCGGAACACCGGAGGAACAGTTGTGGAAAGTTGGAACCCCGGGCGAGAGACCGGAGAGCAACGCGACCGTGTGGCGCGGTTGAGGCCCAGGAACAGCTGCGAAGCCGGGGCCTCGCGTAAATTAAGTGCCGACTGCAGTGGGGATCGACATGACATGGAACCCCCGAGGAGGGCCCCCACGGCCGCCGGGACGCCCTAGAAGACCCGAAACCTCCGCGGTGGCATGAGCATGCGGACACGAACGAAGACACGCCTGGCAGCCGGGTGCGAGTGACAGCGCGAGGGGAGAAGATAACGCTGAGGCATCGCGCCGAGGGCCAGACCGTGTGTGCGAGGTACGGCCTAGCGGCAAGTTGCGAAGAGACGCGGGTGTAGACTAGAGGGTGGCCCCGCTCATAAACTAACGGCCCAGACGCCATCTCTGCACTAATTGCCTCCCGCGCCTGGCGAAGGAACGGGCCTGGGCCAGTGAAGAAGACAGCAGCACCAATGCAGGCAGGCTGACGCAATGATTCGGGGGGCTGGAGGGTCCCACACTATACAGAATCCGAAGTAAGACCCCAGCAGACGGCCTTGAGGAGTACTCCGGTGTGAAAGGACGATGGAGTGACGAGGCCAGCAGCTGAATCCGGCACCGGTAATCAAAATAAGGCAACTACCGGAGGCTACGCCGGGGAAAGAACTGTAGTGGTTCCCCGTACTACACAAGTCAAACTAACGCTATACGCAGAGCCCAACAACACACATCGTTGACACCAGCACTGCCGCGGAGCCATCTGGGGGCTGAACATTTAATTCCCCAAGGCCTTGCCCGATCCCTGAGAGATAGGCCTGACAGGGGGGACCTATCACCGGGAACAGGAAAACCGAAAGGCCGTGCGCGGACGGCGCTCCCACGACAGGCAGCGGCGATTACTGGATCCCCCCGCCCCCAGAGTGACCTGTTGCAACACCTCCCGCCTCAGCCACCATGGGAGGCAGGGTACAACGTACAGTGCCGAGCAATAAACTTGACAAATACGCCTACCACAAGGAACAGACAGACGCACCACCTCCGCCCACTACGGGAGGCACGGACACTCCGCCTCAAAAACCCAAAGAGTTCACTCTCCAAGATGTGATGGCCGCACTAAATCAGATGCAAACGTCCAAGGGAACAATCTCGACGGATATCACACTACTACGTGCAGATGTCTCTAAAATGAGCACCAGAATAACAGAGGTGGAAACCACCGCGGCGGTTCTCTCCATGGACACGGTGACACTGAAAAAGAAGGTCCAGACACTGGAGCTGGCACAGAAACAATTGGCAGACAAGCTCGAAGACCAGGAAGGACGATCAAGAAGGAACAATGTACGCCTGGTTGGGGTACCAGAGAGCGTGAGGGGACCGGCTCTAGATCTCTTTGTCGAAGATCTTATAAAAAACCAACTGCAGCCACGGGGGCTGTCCAGCTTCTTCTCGGTGGAGAGAGCTCACAGGGTGCCCGGAGGGAGACCCCGGCCGGGGGCTCCCCCAAGACCGATATTGGCGTGCATATTCAACTTTCGCGATCAAGACACCATTTTACAGGCGGCGCGCATAGCCCCCCCCAATACAAGTGGACAACTGCAATGTGACCCTGTATCCGGATTATACGGCGGCAGTGACCAAACAGCGCCGTAACTTTGTGGAAGTCAAAAGAGAACTCCGCAACCGTGTACTCAAGTACGCAATGTTATACCCGGCAAAATTGAGAGTAGAGGCAGAAGGAAAAACCTGGTTCTACGGAACACCCGAGGAAGCTGCTGACTGGTTAGAGGGATGGCGACCGGCGGGAGGCCCAAGAAGACAGGGACTCAGACAGAAGCAACAACCCACGACAACAGAGCTGCAAGACAGAAAAGGGCTAGAAGCATCGGAAGGGTCACAACACAATGCTGCCGAGAACTCAGATTGATCCAGCAATTACAGCTCCTACGAATTGATGGACTTACGCTGCAGATCCCACGTGGTGACCCTATGGACACTTGAGGACTGGGCCTAAACATTTAGAGGTGCAGTTTGATCGCAATGGACTACGAGTAATCGAGGGGACTGGACAGAGAGCGCAGAGTAACTCTCTCCCCTTACGCAAGTACAAAGTTATGGGGATAAAGCACTCTGCTGAGTCGGGGTGGTGAGTAGTTTTAAATCCGCTGTGCAGGGAGGCAGGGAGGAGGGAGGGGAGATGGGTACAGTTAAGGTTTTTTTTTTCAGTTCTAGTTTCAATCCTGACGCACGGTGCTATATCAGAGGACATACATGGCGACAACGCAGTGAGTATCATACGGACAACACAACACTTCGTCACAGCAGATGACAAATATGACGCAAATAAACACGATAGTTGATGACATGGACCCTCAGACACAGGCCTCCCGGCCGTCATACCTTCCATTTAAGGTGCTGTCATGGAATGTGAATGGCCTGGGAGATAAAATAAAACGAGGATTAGTCCTACAATACATCAAACGTAAGGGTCCCGCTGTTACGCTTCTCCAGGAATCACACTTGATGGGGACAGCTTGTAAAGCTTTAGATAGGTGGGGATTTAAAATGGTAGTACACTCTGATTTTACTTCCGGTTCTAGAGGGGTGGGGATCCTAGTTAATAAACGCTTCCCATTGATAATAACTGGGTCCCGGAAGGATGACCAAGGACGATTCACAGCGATAACATGTCAATGGGACGGTAGAATCTATAACCTAGTGACAGTTTACATCCCACCGACGCTACACCAGACAACTTTCCCGGCCCTGGGGAAGTTCCTATTGACACTCCCACACGGCGAACTAATAATGGGGGGAGATTTCAATACGACCATGGACGCATCCATTGACAGGAAACCCCCTAGAGATCCCAGCAGCGCAAACCTCAAACTGGTAGAGTTCATTGAGGCTCTCGGCCTGATGGACGTATGGAGGGCCAGATACCCGACAGAGCAGCAATACACATTCCGTTCAGGAGTGCATAATAGCCTTTCCAGACTAGATTACATCTTCACATTAGCGAAGGGGCTGGTGGGGGTGACAGAGATTACACACTTATCTAGGGGCATATCAGACCACTCTCCAGTGCTTATTACATATACAGCCTCCACCCCGAGACGGCGCAGGCTGTTTCCGCTGCATCCCGCATACCTTAAAAACCGCAAGATTGGTAAAGATCTCCTTAAAATGACAAAGAACTACTTTGCGGAAAACCAATCCTCAGTCCCATCCCCGACAACACTGTGGGAGGCCTATAAATCAGTATTGCGAGGGCAGGCTATCTCCCTAGTTACGGGTCATAAACAGGGTCAGCAACAAAAAATTGAAAGTTTGGAGCACGTAATATCCCTGGCAGAGGCTGAACATGTCGCAAACACTGATGAGGACACGACACATAGGGTACACTTGGCACAACAAGAGTACAAGGCCTACACATGGGAAGAGGCAAAAACTAAGCTCACTAAAACACAACACACTATTTACGAACTAGGTGACAAAGCGTGTAAGCTCTTAGCATGGCTGGAGAAGAAGGAGAGGGCTAGTAAATGGGTGGCACAGATCCAGCTAGAAGATGGAAGGATAACTGCAGAACCCCAGCAAATAACTGAGGCATTAGCAGCACATTACGAAAAGGTATACACCCCAACGGCCACGGCCACAATAGACGACAATCTGGAATTTCTTAGAGACATAAAAATGCCCACACTGTCCCCTACTGCGGCTGAGGCTCTAGAAGAAGACCTAGCTGCGGAAGAACTCACGCTGTCATTAGGCGCACTGCATACGGGGAAAGCTTTAGGGCCCAATGGAATTCCGGTAGAATTCTACAAGAAAGCAGCACCCCAAATCATACCACACTTACTTAATATGTATACAGATAGTTTAGAGAAGGGGGTCCTGCCCAGAGATCAACGCCTGGCTACCATAGTGGCAATTCACAAGCTCAGCAAACCACCGCATGAATGTATGTCATATAGGCCGATTTCCTTAATTAACGCTGAAGCGAAAATACTTGCAAAAACACTGGCCATGAGGTTACAGCCGCATCTTACTACAGTGATCCACTCGGATCAGTCCGGATTTATGCCAAATCGGAACACTGCACTTAATTTACAACGGTTACATAGTGTCATTGCGCGCAGATCTACTATAGAGGAGGACGCAGTTATTCTCTCGCTTAATGCGCGAATGGCGTTCGACCTCGTCGAATGGCCCTTCCTATTAGCGGTCCTCCGACACCTGGGATTCGGTCCCAAGTTCTGCGCATGGGTCCAGTTACTCTATACGCAACCATTGCCACAGGTTGTTGTGAATGGCCATATATCGACAGACTTCCCGTTAGGTAGGGGGACGCGGCAAGGCTGCCCCTTATCACCGCTCCTCTTTGCGCTGGTGTTAGAGCCATTGGCCGCCTGGGTACGTCAAGATCCGTCTACCCGCGGATTAAAATGGGCCATGGGCTGGGAGGATCGCATTTCGCTATATGTGGATGATATACTGCTGTATCTGGCATCCCCGGCGCGCTCGATCAATCGCCTGTTGGACATATGTACATCATATGGGCGAGTCTCCGGATATACCATAAACTGGGCAAAATCGCTTCTTTATGTACTCCACCACGGCTTCCACGGGGATGTGAAATTCAGATAGCTGACAGAGGTTTCAAGTACCTAGGGGTATAAGTAACACACGATAAAACACAATTCATTGCTGAAAACCTCACACAGCCCCTGATGCGATTTCGACGCGATGTCAAACATTGGCGCTCCTTACCGCTAACGCTACTAGGGAGAGCAGCCCTCTTTAAAATGATGGCGCTCCCAAGATTCCTGTATGCACTACAGAATACACCGTTCCCAGTCACCCCAGCATATTTTACCGCGATAAATGCAGAAGTGACCAGTCTGTTATGGGATGGAAAAACGCCCCGTATAGCCATGCTTAAACTTACAAGAAGTTGGTATGACGGTAGCATTGCCCTCCCCAATATCAGAGTCTATTATTGGGCTTCGCAGCTCGTTGTCATAAATCAATGGCTTCACATATCCCAAGACGACCCAGCATATCGCATGGATAGGCACCTCCTGGAAACTGTAGGGGTTATGGGAGCACTATACAATAAGGTCAGGAGGAGCAACCTCACAGGTCCAACGGCACACACGATCCAAATCTGGTTCGAGGCACAACTAACGCTGGGTTGGGAGGGAGTAATAACAGAGGCCATGCCATTATGGGACACGAAAAGATTAGGTACACTACGGAACACCAAAGGATTTCGGCAGTGGGATCTGATAGGAATCTCAAGGGTGGGAGATCTGTGGAAGAAAGGGGAAATGGTCACATTTGCACAACTACAGGCCACATATGGACTGGCGAAAACCGAAACGTTTCGTTACATGCAGATCAGACACGCGCTCACGGCAATGATTCTACCGGGTACGCAGCTCGCAGAATCTTCACCACTAGAGGATAGGCTCCTGACAGATCACCTTCACAAAAAAGCCATCTCCCAAACCTATCGGAAAATAAGAAATAACCAACCAGACCCCACTGAAGCCCTTAAAACCAAATGGGAATCGGAAGTAGGAGAGTTAGATGACGCAGATTGGCAAGAGGCGCTTGCGTCCCCTAAGGAGGTAGCGATATCGTCAAAGCTCAAGTTGGTACAATTAAAATTTTACATCGCACTTACTATACACGGACACTCCTACACAAAATTGACCGGACGAACACACCGCTCTGCCTTAGACAATGTGGTGCACCGGGCACACTCTTCCACACCCTCTGGCTCTGTCCAGAGATTGCACATTACTGGAGGGCAGTTATGCGCACACTCTTGCGGGTCATGACGGTTGCGGTTCTCCCAGAACCAAAAAGATGCCTCCTTAATATATGGGAGCCCACGGATCTCAACCATACGACTCAGGACTGGGTGACACTAGGCATGACATTGGCGAAGCGTAATATTGCACAATGCTGGGGATCCCTACAAACCCCTACCCTTCACCAGTGGTGTAAAGACATGGACAATGCAATGATAGTGGAGAAATCAGTCTACGTTCACACAGGGTGCCCCAAAAAAGGGACACGGTGTGGGGAAGGTGGAATACCTACCGAGTAAATATATGTGAACCCCCGCATGAGTGACTGGACCAAAACAAAAAGAGGATGCGGGATAACGTCCATCTTGATTGCCCACTAGCTGGTAACCGCACAGAGTATTTCCCACTGTTAAAGCCAGCCAGTGAACTATTGTATAGCTTTCTGAACCACTCTGTATGTACCGTCAAATCCTACTGTACTGTATTCAATTATTACTATATTACTCAAAAGGCCAATAAAAATGTTTTAAAAAAATATTCTGGCATTCTCAGCTTGGGAATCTACTTGTGTGAGAATGGCTGATCATTTTAAGCCAGGCAGTCATTCCACGGTTCATAATGTGCTTATGCATCATGCCCTGCAGGCAGTTGGCGCAGGGGTACTTGGGTCAACTCCGGGCCATTCACCCAGCTCCCAGCACCCACTGGACAAAGATAAAGCACTTGCCAAGAAGGCATTGGGAGAAGGAGTGTTAGGCATAGGGCATGGCCCAGGTCATGTCCTTTTGCCCAGAGATGGCAGGGCAAGGCCTCGTGCCAAGCTAGAGGCAACTGGGAGCAGAGTTTCTGAGTACCGGGCATGACCATTTTGAGGTATTACCACTTCATTACCTACTTTCCGTGACCACTGGTCTTTGCTGGTGGTAAATCAGAAGAAAACTAAAGAAAACATGGAGCATACACTTTACCGCAGTTTTGCTCTTTGTCACCTCTGCATCAATCCATTGTTCTTACCACATTGGATATTGCAGCTGGAGGAGGCTCCGTTCCAGGACTTTACAGTACTTCTTTTTATGAACCGTTTAGTACATGTGAATGTCAAACCGTTTAGTCAAAGGGCACATCAGTTCTGATCACAGAGATGCGACCATCTCCTTTGAAGAAGGTAAGTGTGAAATCTCAGAGCCGGCTTACTGTACAGAGAAAGTTCTCTGTCTCCAATGCTTCTAGCCCAAAATGTCTTTTATCTCACTCTTTACTGCTTTCATGAACAAGAGGACCGGAGCCAATTGTGTGATAGTGTTGTGGTAAAACCATCTCCGAGGGCAGGGGGAGGGGGGATTCTTAACACGTCCATCTCCACTCCTCCATTGTCATTCTGTCCTATGGCCTCAAATATCTGCACAATTAAATTCTGCATCCCTGCTGTATGGCCTTCCCAGGTTGGGAGGCTGAGACCTTTTGCTTTGAACTCCCATTTCAGCATTCCAATGAATTACACAGAACATGGCGGAATGTGCAAGACAGACAGCAGAAGGTCAGCTTCATGACACACGTGCTGAATTATATCCATCAAACCCCCCTGCTGTTTTTTAACTATGTGAACCTCATCACTATACCAGAAGAGGTTGTAAATAGCAGATCTACGGTACTCAGAACTCACGGCTTCTTCACTCACGGATTTGTAACAATAATTCACAAGTTCACATTTCAAGGATACATACATATGTGAGTTGGAGTACCAACCCGTGAAACCACCCATCAAAGAAGTATGTATGTAAAGAAGTATGGACATGTCATCATGAAATACATTTTAGTCAGTTCCATATAATGCATGTTATTGCGTTCTGCGGCTACTTTACATCTATGCGGTGTTATACTTTTGCATGTATTTTCAAATAGGATATTTGTGTTTTATTTGGCCTTTCCTAATGAAAATATATGCATAGATCAAATAACTCAGGTAACCACTTTTAGAGTTGTAAGCATCGTTAGGTAGGAAATATAGTTGGTTGTGCATTACAAATCTGCTCATATTACCACACCTGCAGAAGTTAAAAGTCAAATAATATCACAATTATGTACTACCACCAGAAGATGGAATCTTCCCCAGCAGCAAAATCTGCAAGTGGTAATCAACACCAGCAGCAAATATACACCAGCAGAACATGCACAGCAGATATTATTGACAAGGGTAATTATTTACAACAAGGTATACTGCAAACCTTACTAAATTTACATTTTAAGGCGAGTTTCTTTGCAGCATATATTGCTATACCATCATTGTCTGGTCATTTAGTTACCACTTCAAAACCATACTTCAAACCTTGCCAGTTAGTTATGAGTTTTGATCGTTTTTGACCAATTAGAGCTGGTCTTATGTTGGCAATAGTGACCCTATTTTAAAGTGGTATTTTTCTCATGATAGGATTTTACATCAGAGCAAACAAATAGTAGGCAGTAAGACATCATTAACGTGTGTAACGTGATTGTATCACCCCCATTTATAAATGGTTGGGAAGAAGAAATGTCTTCACATGGAAAGTTATTTTTCATATGCAGGAAAAAGAATAGAATATTTGAAAAATTAAATTTACCTTAACCCTATGCATGAGTATTTTCTGCATTTTAGATTATCTACAGGAATTGAATTAGGATACAATGATATATGCCTGGAAATGTATGAAAAATCATAACTTTCCCTGGTATATACCTTGGACTTTTGAGAATCAGCAGAGAGTAATAAATGTGCACTTTTCAAAGGGGCAAGTCTTCACATTAGAGATTTGTATTGGATAGAAGCTCATGAATTATATGAGTACTTATGGGAACACATTAGAACACAAGCCTAGAAACTACAGCATGGAAGACACACAACTCACTCACAAGCACTGAAGCATGAATAAGCATGATACCTCGGGCGAATCGCTAATATAGGTAGCAGAAAACTATAAGCTCTGAATTCTATACTCAGCAGTGCTCCTTCACAGCCTTAAACCTTTCATGGATGCATCAACAGCACTCAATGGGAGGCTTTCTGGTGATAGTAGGTACTGCCTCATTAAATGGCCAACCTTGTATTTTCACACTTTGTATGTGTGTGTGTGTGCACGCACATGTATGTGTGCAGGCTTTTCTTACTTCCAGGCCACACCCCCTCTGCAGTGGATGCAAACAGTTTGTGTACCTGTGGCTTTGTTCATGTTACCACATCGGTACCAAACAATGCAGCTGCCCAAGTATGGAGCAGAAGGTCCATTGTCATTTGAGAATAAGAGGTTGTCTTTAAAATGAACTTCAGTTGACCTACTCTGCAGAGCTCTGATGGGAGTCACAATGGGGGCGCATCGAGCGAAGCGGGGAGAATCCTTTGAATTCAGTGACATCACTGGAGAGATACACTCTAAGACAAACAAGGATCATCACTTACTGTGTGCTTTTCATGTATGCTACTTCTTGGATAGCAAGAAAATTGCCAGGAGGCGGCATTACTTCATTTTAATACAAATCAAAACAATTATCTTGGAGGAGCATTCATTTATCTCAAGCAAGGATATGCTTCACTGTCCAGTGGCAACAAGTGCACTGTACGTAGGATTTAATTGCAATTAAAATGTTTAATAGAAAACCAGGAAATCACATGTAGACTTGCATGTAAGACAGTGTGTAACTGGCACTCAGGTGCAGGGTCAAGTCATCCATAGAAAATTTAAGATCACTCGGTGCTCACGAAGCAGCGGTGTGCAAGACCACCACCTCTCAGGACTAGCATGGTTATCCACAGGTATCTGAAATGTTTGCAAACAATCTACACAACCTATCTAATATCACATACTCTATAGTGACTGTAGCATTTCAGAATGCTAAAAATGTTCTTGGTCTCAATTCTAAAATCAATTGTGGTTTATTTGTGTCCTATTGAACTCGGAACAATGATGTATTGTATGGCATTGTGATAATTATTCTGTTTATAAACATGTCTGATAACTCCTGTGGGTCCCATGTAATATTAAACACAACTGTATCTTCTCTGGTAACTGGAGGACATCTTTGCATAATTAAGATGAATAAAGAAGGTGCTTCGTGTGTTTTTTATTAATATTATGCGTTTAACAGCAAATTAAAATTAGGACTGGGTAAAATTTAAATTATGCTGGTGGAATTCACATACTTTCTCATACTCTTGGAATTTCGTGTTAAGCTTCTTGAGCAGAAATTCTTGAAATTACGCCACTAAACCAAGTAATTATGTGCTGTTCGTAGCAAAATGTTACCATGAACGTGCGGGAAATAACAACAATGGGCATAATGTGTTGCAAAAATTGATGTGAAGATACATTTTGCACTAAAATGTTGGGCTAACTGATGGGCTTGTATTTTACGAATGTATGCATAATTTTGCTTAAGTTTCTCAAAATGATATGCAATTACGAAAAAGCAAACAACTGGATTTTTGCACACCCCTAATTAAAATGGTGCATTTACACAAAACGTCTTGTTTACTGTTTTGCTATCACTGCACGGGACAGGCCTAAGACATGAGCTTCATTTATGTTTTTTTAGTGCCTGACTCGTTAGCCATTTTTAAATACCTTTCTTTGAAACAAGTAAAAGCATTATCATAAGTGGCATTGAGCAAGGCATTAGGAAACGCTGCAGATATTTGTAATACATCAAAGATTCTCAATTTTTTCCCTTTCTGGCTACTCTTTTTTGGATAATATTTCCAAAGCTGGCAGCAAACAAAGCTCTGCGATAGGAAAACCCAAATGCCTGCCTGTATTGTCTGATGTGAAAAGCAGATGCAGTGGGAACAGATCTGGTCACCTTAATATGGTCATGAAGTAGTCGTCCCTGCTAGCTGTGTAAGCTTCATGAAGATGAGACCGGAGTATCTCGTACCCTAGCAATGTAGAGAAGGCCAGCCAAATGCTTAAGGTGTGCATTCCAAAGTACTGGCCATGTAGAGTGCAAATGATTTGTGTGCAGATCTCTAACTACCAATGCTCTGCCCTGTGAGTCCTCCTTCTCTAAACACTTTGCCTCACCCCAGACCATTCAAAGTTGTGAAGTAACTCAAGACTTGCCTGCTGCACATCACATACGGACCTCGGCTGTTGAACTGAACTCACGCACCCATGCAAGAGATAGATGTGTCCAACAGAACCTCTTCCTAACCCAACATTCGAACCTCCCCTTACCGTACAACGCTCAGACTCAGCATCCCAACAGTATGCTCACTTGACAAAATCTCCTGATGAAGTAGAATAATGCCATAAGGGAAGTAGCAACCAAATTCAAAAGAGAATGCCTTTGCAGTGTTTTCGAGGCTGTTGATGGAGGGTTACAACCAGGCCTCATTACCTGGGACCAGTTAGCTCTAATAATTTGGCCCACAGTATCTACCACCAGTTCAACAGTACAAGTTTATGTATCATTCCATCTTAGGTGTGAGGGTGATCACCACGACTTACCTCCCTCTACTCCTCAAGCGTGCCTGCACAACGTCTCACGAGCAAGCTATGCCTTTTCCACAGATATGCCTTACTTATTACACAATAAGTGTTTGGCTTTAACTGAATGTTTGTAAGTAAGTCTGTGTAAATTAACTTAGTAATGCTTTCCTGCCATATCACCTCATTGACTATATTGTGCATTACTTTTCTTGCCAGGCTATGCTAGATTTTGTAAAGAAAGAATAGTTCAGCAATAAAACACCTTTATCCCACAATTAGTAGCACACACAGACTCATCTAAGGGCTATGCTAAGATTTTTCCTGCTGATTGCATCGTGATATAAATCTGAAACCTTACAATATTATTCATAAAAGTACGTCCACCAGAAATGAGAACAAGGAAGCAAGCTGTACGCACGTGTACCCCAAACAGGTGACAAGTATTCAGGAAGCAATGCTTCGAAATATCACCATGAGAGTGTATGGAAGGCCTAAACGGAAGCTCCACTCCAAGCCTCCCACTGTAAGTTAAAGTTGTGAAGCAAATGCACAAGTGTCAAGAATATTCACAGAATTTAGGTTAAAAAATGCTAAGCAGAATGCTGGCGCAGTGCCCTGCCAAACCCCCAATCAGTTGCCAGAGACACAAGATATTTCAGTTGACAATATCACTGTACATGACTGTGGAGCTCCAAGACAGTACACAGGAGTTCATTTTGCTGCATTGCTTGTGCTCACAGTTTGGGTAAAATGTATTTTGTGCTTATAGTTGATCTTGAAGTAAAACAGTCACATTTCCTGATTTTTACAGGGGACATTAAGTGGGGATATATAATGTTTTGGTTCACTTTTTAAAATTGTCGGCAGCTGTCTGTCGCTTATCGGAACCAAAAGGCGATTTATGTTGTCAATATGTATTTTTGTGAAATAAGCTATTATGTGGATGTGCTCAAGTACATCTCTTCAGTCCCAATTAAAATGGCCTGCTTCCCTCCTAATGCATGGCTGTTTATTTTCAGGGGAGGTTACCAAAAACTGTTAGCTGCTTAGGGAAATCCCTCTATCTCAAATTTATGCTGCCCAGAATCTTCAACTAGTCAAACTGCCCATTACTTGTTGTTATTGATCGTATTTCTGACCATTGTCTACGGCAAGATGGAATCGTTTGCACCGTTATTTTATTATTGCCATATCTATGTCGTTCGTGCATTATATGGGCCACTTTTTAATCATCATTATCCTCATTATCCATCATTATCCTCCCAGGATCCTCCCAGGATCACACGTCTGTCTCTCTGGCCATCCGTTGTGTTTTCGGGTGTATCTGGACGGGAAAATGTCTAATCTGGTATGTGGAGCATCTCAAATTAGATAAAGGAAATATTTGCATGGTGTTTTCATTAGTTAATATACTCATTTATACACAAAGATGTAAGTATATTTGAAAAGGCTGAAATGAACATTTGTTTTGTTATACATTATACTTTTGATGAGATGGACGGATTACCGTGCACAGTATATGTCTCAATTACTGTCCTATAATGGTGCATAAAATTCACATTTTAGCCACAGTTACTAATCATTACGAGTTTTCTTCCATGAAATGTGCACATTTTCTGAGGTAAGAACATAAAAAATATGAATTTTGCTCAATATGTGTTTGAAGATTAATTACAACACCATCCTTAAAGATCAATACGTAAATTTAAAATTTGAACATAATTTAAATTAAACCTCAGTGGAACACGATGACTCAACAGGGCCAGAGCTGAGGCACGGTCTGAAGAGCTCAACAATTAATGTTTTTTTTATAGCTATAGCTTTGAAGTCCCTTGTAAAGCATGATTCTTTTTTGTTTGCGTTATGGCACATCAAAAGTAATCAGACTCTTTCTTGTTCAGTTGATGAAATTTTTGTACAGAAATTACTGCATAATTACTGTAGAAATAGTGGTACCTAAGGGTAGGTAATTAGCATTGAGTACACTCCTCAGCACTGTACAACTAAAAATGTTTTGTGTCCTCAATTCAGGCAATGTTTAAACTTGTGTAATCATAATGTCATTGGCTGCAAAAAAAAAATCTTTATTGAGACTCCGTCAGTGCCACTATTACTTGTGTGTGTGTGTGTGTGTGTGTGTGTGTGTGTGTGTGTGTGTGTGTGTGTGTGAGCACGCACCTACAATTGTTCATAGTTATGTGATTGAGCTATGCGCTCACCACTGATAAAAATGAAGTGTCATGAATTTCATCAAGGCAGATTTAGCTCTCCATCCTTCTCTGGTAGGTAAATTGAGCGCCCTTAATTGGGTAAGAGTAACGTTATCTACAGGACTTAGACATGGCAGAAGTACACTGTTTTGAGGTATACTAAAGTTATAACTATTACATGTGTGCTCAAGCACATGCCCAACTGTGTGAGGGTGTGCATGTGTTTGTAAGTGGGTGGTTGCATGTGGGATGAAATGCTTCACCTGTCATACATTTCTACAAACCTAGGTGTGCACTGGGCTATTACCAATTCAAGATGGCTACTTCTTTCGTAATTGTTGAGTTTTACATTGCAGATCCACGTTTATTTCCGTGTCAGTGGAATCTTCTCCCATATTATCTTAATCATCAGTTCTATTCATTTTCACTCATACAACTTATTTTGACGAGAGCTAATCCATAGACGTAAGGGAACAGGAAAAGGTAAGTGCTTTTGGACACAAAGCTCTTAGTATTAGTTGATTTTGTTTAAACTGGATGCCACCGTTTAATCTTTCATCCAAGAGCACGTAAACTACAATCAATCACTCCAGCATAAAGTAAAAAAAACTTGGCTGTGCAAATTTGCTGAACATTCCCAAAATCGTACATTTAGCTATCTTACAAGAGACGGTTTAAAGTAATATGTTGTGTGATCCAATGTGCATAATTAGCAATACATCTGGCAACTCTGAGTTAAAAACAGATCCAGGTCACACGTAATTTATTAACCTCAATATAAAGCACTCGAAATCCAGGATGCCTTCAAGGTCTGAAAATCTGCTAATTCACTGAATCATTTTAGCTGCCTCCTTCATTAAAATAATATCCGTTCTAATGCAATAATGCAAGCACTAATACTACAGGATGAATGAAGTGGGCCTTAAAGTAGTGAAAAGGGTGAGCTGAGGGTATGGACAGCCAACGTCTTCACTGTATGTGATATTCAATCACACAGGAGCTACTGTTTTCCCTGAGGCAAAACAACTGAGAGTCTTTTCTGAATTCAGCCAAAACTCTCCTCCAATTATTAATGCAGCCTTCATTTTTGTTTAGATAGTAAATAGATTTTACCAGAAGCGCAATTTAATTTATTATCTGTAATTTAAAATAATTCTCATTGTTATGTGTGGACTTGTTGCAATTTTGTTGTTCACAATGCTTAACTCACGTGTAAAATAACTTGCAGGCCCTTCGTGATACAATATTTTAATTCCTCAATTGGATTTCATTTTGATTCTAATTACGGCTGATACAAACATGTTTAATACTACGACTCAGGAAAATGGATGTGATTACACTGTGTTCCTTTAAGCGAACAGTGGTAAAGTAGGCAGTTGAATTTATTCATCCTTTTAAAAAAAGAGTAAATCAGTCTTTAATTAATTAAGCTCCATTAAATTGCCCATCCTTTTCAGAAGGTAGGAGTGACATTCGACATTGCCGTGTCATTTACACCACAGGTAAAAACCACTGAACAAAGAACTTTCTGCAATTCTCCCCCTTTAGCTGCTGATTATCGCCTTGCGCAAATTCTCTTTTTAGCGATATCCCACCTTGACTATTTGCAATGTATCTTCCTTAGAATGTCTGACACCATGATGCACACACTTCACAGGGACAACAACTATCAAGCTAAACTGGTCCCATCAGGCCACTCCTAAGGTCCCTGAATTGGATTGTTGATCAACTGCAAATCTTTACCTCTAAGGGAGTTAGTCTTTTAGTCTAGAGTAGATATGATTGAAAGAATTCATTCCTTATGAAATGGGTTTTAAAGTGCAAGGTTCTAGCTCACAACATGTCCACCGAGAAATAAAAACCTTGCAAAAGGAGTAAAACCCCACCGGTTAAACTCTTCCTATTGACGGTATGGCCCTAGTCCCCACGCAGACCATGGGTTTGGATCCCTGGGCTTGCATCCTTTTTCTGTTCGTTCCAGTTGACGAAGTTTTCAACAGACACAAGAACACATGCACACTATGCAAAAGCAATAAAGTCAATAAATACAGATAAGATACATACACGGTTCGTATTTGCAGACAAGTGCCAGGATTTGCTTTCCTGTTTGTTCCTATTTTCAGTAGCCAAATCACTGAAAACAATTACAACAGTCCTACCAAAAAATAATGAAGTAAGTTTAAAGAGCAAATAAAGAAAGTAGAGTTTCTGCTTTAAGCTGATTTGAGAGTGAAAGCCCACTAAGAACTGAATAGCTCTTTTAGACCTTAGTCTGCAAACTGATCTCTCTCTGAGCCTGACTCACAAAGCTTTACTCCATTAGTAGGTGTGGTTTACTTTTGGAAATACAAGAGTATGTCAGGAATAAGTCAAGCATAAGCCAAATTACACCTCCTTAAATTAGGTTTGTTTCTGCAGTAGCCTCTGTGATCTCCATGTTGGAGAAAACATGTTGTGCTCCCAACATCCTAATCTAGTATTGCTCAACTCCACCCCTTTGTTCCTTTAGAAGGTCATGGATTGGACGGTTATGAGCCAAGATACCAATCGTCTTTTGTATGTCTTTTTCTGAGGCTGTCAGCTCTGCCTAATGTCCACCATGAGTGTAGGACTGAGAATGATCTTGTATACATTGCAGATTATTTGTTTTCTTTTGTTGGTTTTCCAGTCCTTGTTAGTTCTTGATTCCATTGACCACTTGAAGCTTTTAGGTTAGACTTAATGTGGCAGGTTTATCTGTTTTTGTTCAGTGTTAGTGGTAGAGAGTAGAAAGGTCATCTGATGGTTAAAAACATGAAGACAGATATATCTTGTTTGGCCTTCCGCCTATCATCTTATTCCCTCTACGCCTGAACTCCTACCCAAACTCCCTTCTCAAAAACCCATATGGACAGAAAGTTCCAGAAAGTATTTACCATAGTGTTAACTGAGAGGCTACTGGGAGGAGTATAAAGTCATGATTTTGAGAGCTGGATGCATTCACACTTTTGCAAACTAAAATATTTCAACTGAATGGAAAGAACAGAAAGACTGTGACTTTGCGTTTGCCAGAATCAGGTAAACATGCACACGTCATGTCTGTCTCTATCCACAGCATGTCATACCTAGCGATACAGGATTGATGATGATGTATCCCCAAACTCTAAATAACCCAAGGTCTAAGTAACTCTCCCTTAGCTCTAATATCTACTATACAGTTGTATCTCACTCGAGCTTTGTTTTTTAATGCTCACGGATGCCTCTGTAGCCCCTTATATGGGCAACATATCCTGTTGTTATGTGCATACACAGATGCTCCTGGGTCTAGGTCTTTGCTCTATTAATACCCCTAGCCAACAAAATAAATAATGACGTGTTGTATGTACATTGCAAGCACCCTTGTTCACTCACCCACATTTGCACAAACAGATTTGCTGGTGGGTGATTTATAATAATCAGACTTCCCTATCTATACACAGCTGACCTTTGTCTAAAAATAAATTAGATGCGTGGAAATGACAGATTTTCCCATACCAATCCCCTTAGCAGCAGGCACCTGTTGGGCTACCTTTGCTCAATTAACTCTGACATAAACTTGAAACGAGTTTCCAAAATCTTAAGCATTTTTACAGAGACTTCATAATGAAATTGCTTTGAATAATTGCTTTGAATATGGAATAGTTCTAAGATATGTTGAAATTGAAATAAGTAAGTTGCAAATATTTAAATTAGAAACTAATCATTTAAAAGAGGTCGAAAAAAGCAGTTTCCAAACTAAATCAGGCAACAAACAACCAGAAAATTATAGTAATAAATACTTACAAATAGACAGGAATATCAGCCCCAGCACCCAGAAATCACTGGTTAGTTGCTTCTAAATTCATGAAACTGACCTAAAAATGCAAACGAGAAACACAAATTAAATGTAAAATAGAACTCCAAGCCATAATGAATGCATTACTTTGTATTTTGTTTGGGGGGGAAAAACAGACATTTTCTAACTAAAATCAACTAATTGCAACCAGCCCAGCACCATTGTTACAATTCAAGCCGAGTAATTTGCACAGTATTTGTTTCCAGGAAACCCGAACCATGAGAAACCATTATTACATTGTTCTGCCTTTTACACCATAGCAACACAGTCCATTATGGCTTCTAAGAACTTGCAGAAATGCGAGCACGGTTATCATCCCAGCGTTCAAAACAAGCGGAAAATAAACAGCAAAAAAATGGGGGGGTGGTGGAGCTCGACACATAAAGGCAAAAATCCATTTTATGAATGGCGCTGCAGCGACCAAATGAACTGAAATGGCTCGGTGACCCTCGAGGAAGCTCAGCTGGACTGAATCTGAGGTAGATTCGATAACATGAACTAGAGGGGAGTTTCTGTTTCACCCTTTTCTTCAATCCCCAAGTAGAAGCTTAGCAAAAGAACAATGCATTCAGTATAAAGCAGACGAGGTCTGGATTCTTTTTCCTCAAAACCCTGAGTTCTGGCGCAAAAAGGTAACAGATGCAACCCTAACCCACAGGGCTTGCCTTACAAAATTCTTGGGCTAACACAATGAGTCACTTTATGCCGCTAAATATCCATGGCTTCCCGCCGCTCCAGAGCCACTCCCTCCCAGCACATGTGTTAGTGAGTGGTTAGCAAGTTTATTTTTATTGTTCCGCCGTCTAAAAAGCAGCCCATTTTTACTTCTTCTGAAAACAAAGGAACTCTGTGGCACAGGGCCTACAGTCTATGGCCCACATACAATGCTGGCATAGACAAGTGCCATCTGAAATGTAACACAAGGGCTACTCGTTTGGATTAAAACATGTCCCCACTTGTGTGAAGCTGGCTTATTCACCAGCAAATTGCAGGTGAGGGATGGCAATGTATTTTTATTTACACTTCCATTTTATTGACACTTCCGTAAACACGCACAGGAACCACTGAAACAAAGGGACTTGACACAAAAATTAATTTTATGTGGTCGACAAGAGTTGAATGATATTCCAATCATTGTTACAAGATACCCAATGAATTGAATCATGACTATGGGTCCGATGTACAAAGCTTTTTTCAGCTTGCAAACGGCCCGA
Organism: Calotriton arnoldi; assembly: GCA_963921515.1. Classification (NCBI taxonomy): domain Eukaryota; kingdom Metazoa; phylum Chordata; class Amphibia; order Caudata; family Salamandridae; genus Calotriton; species Calotriton arnoldi. The sequence continues at coordinate 187,194 of CAWUFW010006966.1, read as the reverse complement.
ATCGGGCCATTTGCGACTTGAAAAAAACATTTTTAAATGTACAAAGCCCTATTAGCAATTCGGGAAGCTATTACCGAATAGTAAATGGGGTTTGCGAGTCGCTATTAGGAAGGGATGTGCCAAGGGTGTCCCTTCCTAATAACGAGTCGCAGGGGCAAGTAAGAATGTTTTGCGACCGGAATGTGGTCGCAAAACGTTCATACTTTACTGATTCCATGAAGGAGATGGTAACCCATTCACAAAGGGGAAGGGCTTTGTGAATGTGGATGCCAACATTTTTTAAGAGCAGGCAGTGGTCCCACGCTCTTAAAAAATGAAAAAGAAGCTTTTCATTTTTCTTTTTTAATGCAACCCATTTTCCTTTAAGGTGAACGGGCTGTATTTCAAAATAAAAATTTGTTTTATTTAAAAAGCAGTCACAGATATGGTGGTCTGCTGACCTCAGCAGGCCACCATCCCTGTGAGTGAAAGCCATTCCTAATGGGTCGCAAATTGCGACCTGTCTCATGAATATTAATGAGGCAGGTCCCTTGCGGCCCATTGGGAATCGCAAACAGTGTAAAATACACTGTTGTACAAAGCTGTTTCTGGTTTTCTAATAGCGAATCGCTAAAATTCACTATTAGGAAATCGCAAACAGAAGTCTCTATATATCTGGCCCAGCATCTTATATCTATACGTAATATACGCAGTAGTATGCCGAACAAAAATAGCAGACATGTAGGAAAGCCCGTGGCCTGTATTGTGGTGGATAGGAAAGATTTGGCTCTGGGTGAAGGCCTCTGTCACAATTTTGCATTGAACCTCTGGGAATCCTGAGAGGCATATCTATATGTACACAGATGTGCGGCGGACAGGTCGGAGTGCAAGCAGTAGAGGACTGTAATGATAGCACCCTTCAACGACTGCTTCTTTAGCCACAGTGGTTGTTTTACAGTGCATACTTACCCTCCAGTCTAGATACCACTTAGAAAATCAGGGGGCTTCTGGCATTGGCAGGTGTCAGTCCTTGCACCCATGTGAATGACTAGATCCAATGATGATTGACTGTTGGGCATGTGCATAGTTATTCCTCAAGAACAGATGAGGGCAGGACTTTTGCAGCTCTGGCATTCACTACTTTACATACACACCATAATTCACGCATGGATATTTATGCTAATAAGCAATAGCACCTTAAAGCACAACATAATTAAATTAACAATGCACAATCAAACCGAAAAATAATGCTGCACTTACAGTCATCTCTTTGGTAGTGATAAAGTTAGTATGATTTGTAATCTGAGTTGTATTATTTACATTTGCAAATGATTCTGTCACATCTAGAATGAGGTCATGAGCATTGCATTTGATGTGAGCATATCAACCATGGCTTGCATAGCTTTTATGAAAGTAATGGATTGTGGAGCTAAGCATAACTTGCAAATTTCCGTGTTTCTTCAGTTTTAATTTGTAACCATAACTGTGCTTGAAATGTGTTTTTTAACTGAATGTCGGTGGTTTTTTAAACATGTTAAGTTTTTATAATCAAAGCTAACCATAATTTCAATTTCATTTTGTTTTTTTCAGTGTTTGTGTGTGTGTATGTATGTATGGATAGATAGACAGAGAGAGGGAGAGACATAGACAGACCCATATATATGCATACATAAATATACCTAAACATTTGCTCCCTCTGCCTCTGTCTTTCACTGAACTCCCATCCTCTTGCTCTCTCTTGCTCTCTGTTTCTGTCTCACTTTCTCTCACTCATTCGTCATGCAGGGAGCAGCAACACATGATATGTTCTTTCTATGACTCATAGCAGGTGCAGATTTGAAAAGAACCTCAAGGCTCAGTTTGATCTCAAGAATATCACCCAGCATCTGACGTTATAAGGACCAGGGCATAAACCAATAAGCAGACTGCTTCTCCAGTACACCTTACCAAGATAGAATCAAGTTGAACATTTGTAAAAAAATAAATATGGAATATTCTGGAGTTTATAAATATATATTTTAAACATAGTCAACCAGTACTCTATCTTGAAATCCTCTTCAGTAAACGTTGATACCTTTGCATTGTACTAAAACTCAAACAAATATACATTGGGACTGATTCACAAAGAAAAACTATGCTTTCAAATAAGTTCACTACTTTTTGATATTCACAAACTCTGAGTGTAAGTTACTATGAAGAAAAGAAAAACAGTGTGTCCAGCACTATCAGCACTACACATGGCCAACCACTGGTACTGCAACACCCTCCCATAGCAAATAATGGAGCTAGGGATGTAAGATAAAGCCCCATAGGAAATAATATTAAAATTATTATTTAAAACAGTTAAAAATATAAATAAATATAAAATAATGTTTATATATACTATATTACCTAGTGGCGGTTGCCACTAGGTAGTTATAGTTATTTCAGCTTTTCCATAGACAAAGCGTTTTTTGGTTTTCTAATAACTTTGGCCCCATTTGATGAATCTTGATGAAACGTTCCCCAAAAAAGTTCATCCACCTCAGCTCCACCCTGGAGAGTTTCAGGGTGATCCATCAAGCTTGGGCTGAGAAAAAAGGGGGGTGCGAAATCGTACAATCTCCATGCATTTTCCTTAGACTTCTTTAGGCCGGGCTATAGCAAAAACTGCTGAATTTAATTACACCAAATTCGGCAGGAAGCTAAGTCTTGGTCAGCAGATTGTGCTTTTTGTGATTTGGTGCAAATCTACTCAGAGGTTTTTGAGAAATTAAGGTTAAAAAATAATTGTATATTTTGGCAGCAGGGCTCGCAAGAGTCCCAGAGACTCTTGTGGGAACGTCAATTTAAAAATAGAGCATTCTGTTTGGCCCAGGGAGCTTTATTTCCCTTGTGTCATCTCACTCCCACAAGAGTCAGACTCCCACATAAGCGAGCGCTCTGATTGGCTGCCAGCAGCAAGAGAAAAATGCTGCTTGCAGCCATTACAGGTCTCAGGGACTTTGGGGCATATTTACAAGGGCTTATCGCCACAGGAACGTCACTTTTTGTGATGTTCCTGTGGCAATAAACTCTTTGCCTTATTTACAAGGTGGCGTGAAGCCACTTAACATGGCTTAACGTCGCCTTGTAAATAAGCCCCCCTTTCACCCTACACTCAGCGTGAAAGGGGCGGGCTATGGGTATTGCGGTGGGCGTTCCTCCATAACACCCATTGATTTTGATGCTGCCCCCTATTTACAAGGGTAGCGTAAATCTGGGGCAGCGCCAAAATTAAGACCAAAAAAAACCTGGAGTTAACATGGCAAAATGAGGAGAAATGATTAATTTCTCCCCGTTTTTGCTGTTTCTATGTGTGCTGCATTGTGAAGCACAAAGAAACAGCAAATTGCCATGTTTGCTTGTTTATGTCCAGGAAGGTGTCCCTTCCTGCACATAAACAATCATTCCCTCAATGCAGGCACCATTGCACTATAGTGCAAGGGTGCCTGCATTGGTTCTAGGCAGCTGAATTTATCGCCAGAGCTAGGGAAAACGCAGGAGTGCACCAAATCATTATAAATACGGCACATCCCTGCATTTTCAGAATGGCGGAGCACTGTGTTAGCAATTTTAGCTTAACGCTGCGCGCCATCATTATATTGTATAAATGCCCCTTAGCCCTGAAGTTGTGTAAAAAAAAATAAAGACATATAGGGGCAGGGTAGCGCTATCTTGACCCTCTAGAAACACCCCCGGACCAAAAAAGGAAAACAAATGGCAAAAATTACCGCAATACCACGAGGGATCAAAAAAAAAGTTTTACAAGTTTTTTTTAATCTAAGCCCAGGAGTCTACCCCCGGGTCCAAAGACAATTTTTATTGGGGGGTGGGAGAGACGAGTAGTGATGTCATCAATGATGAAATTTGAGATGTCATCAGTGACGTCATAAATGATGTCATAGAACAAGTCATGAGTGATGTCATATGTGAGATCATAAGCATTACATGGTGGGGCGCAAGTCATAGTCAGCGTTGCTAACTATAGCTGTTGAATTTCTGTGTGTTTTTTAGTTCAAAACATTAATGTTGACGCTGACAAATTCACCTAACTATAACGTTATTTTAACCTTTCTTTTTTTCAGTGAATATATATATATACTGGATAGACAGACAGACAGCTAGATAGATAAATAGATAGATAGATAGATAGATAGATAGATAGATAGATAGATAGATAGATAGAGCTACTCAAACAGATGGACTCACCAAAGAATAAAAACATCTTTCCACTACAACGTTTCAGCTTCCGCCTTCCTCAGGTAGTTCAAGATGGTTTGCTAAGTGGCTGCACAGATGACACTGCTGAATTTTCAAAAAGTATCATGAGTAAAGATTTAATTTGGAATGTGGATTCAAAGCAATCGAGAGAACTCTTGAGATATACAGTAATCAGGTGGTATTGTCAGTGATGTTCAGTCCATCTGGATGCAGTGATTTTAAACAGTACATCCAGAAGGTTTCTCTGGAGTCCAGTAGTTCTTCCTTTAGGACATGTTCCACAGGGAAAATCTTCAAATCTGATAGTAAATGATCCACAAGCTTAAAATGATTGGCAACAGGCTGGTCAACTTTCTTATTATTTATTGCCGATTTGTGGTTCCTGACTTGTGTCCCGAGGTCATACACTGGATTTGTGGTTCCTGACTTGTGTATGGAGGTCATACACTGTTTGGTATACATATTGTTTTTTACAGCTGTGGCGTTGGCACTGAATCACATAAATAAAGCATGTTGAGCAACATGTAAGATGCTGTCTTATTCCATTAGTCCTTCTCGTAACAGAACTAGTTACTAATGATATTTGTAAAAGGTATTCACACGTGATGCACCTTTGAGAGTCACAGCAATGAACCCCTGCAATTGTTACAGCTTACTTGAGTTCATATATAAATGTATATATGATCCAGTTAAAGGATTTTGCCGAAATGCGTAGGTCTGTTTCCTTCTGTTGCACATGCACTTTGCTTAATTGAAGAAAATTTATGAAAAAATAAAAATAAGAGACTACGGCTGAAGAATCCGATTACCTCTGTGCGTGCCGTCTTCCTGAGTTGTTAGAGGTGGTTTGGTTGGAAATTTTGTCGGGCAGTGGCTGGGAGTGTGTATCACCTACTGGGGTCGCTAGTAGGTAGTTATAGTTAGGACCATGTTTCCATAGGAGAAACGTTTTTTGAGTTACCTATATCTTTGGCGCCGTTTTACGAATCTTCCTGATTTTTTTATTTAAAGTGCCCCGGGATTCTACATGTGCATGGATTGTTTCAGCGTGATCCGTCAAGTGGGTGCTGAGAAAAAGGGTGATGTCAAAAAAAGTGCGTTTACCATGTTAATTCCCATAGCGTCTTTAGTCACGCCTGCAGCCTGAACCACTGGACGGAATTATACTAAATTTGGCAGTAAAGTAGATTTTGGTTCACAGATCACGCTTTCAGTTATATGGTGTAAATTCATTGAATAGTTGTTGAGAAATGTAAGGAAATCCAAATTTGTGTATCTACGATTGTGGCTAATACGCAAATAATAACAAGGTCATGCAGAGAATTGCAGAGCTCTAATTGGCTGCCAACACTTCAACCAGGAAGAGTTGGCAGCCATTTTGAGACTTAAGTTCCTCCAAAAAAAAGTGAAAAAAAAGAAAAGGAGGCAGGGTAGGAATATCCTGATCCCCAAGCCTTGGTCGTGGAGTCCAGAGGTACCCCGGCAGGACAAAAAAGCGTTAAAAAAAAATTACCATAAATTCACAAATTGGCACCAAAAAAACAAAATTAAGACAAGCACGGGCTCCCTCACTTATTTTGGAAAGGGCCCAGCTCCCGGGAGCATTTCCTTTAAAAAGGAAGGGGGCACACTGGGACTCCCTACTGAGGCTCTTTGAGCCACATTGACCACCACCTCCCCAGGGCAAAAAACATTAAATATTATAGGGAGTGTCAAGCTGGACCCCCTATGTCCTGGGAACCACCACCTCCCTGGGACCAAAAATAGATTTTGAAATGGGAGGGGGCCAGACGCCCCCCCTCCCAGGCCATATACAGCCCCAGGGACCACCACCTCCTCGGGCTTGGCACATGAATCACAAAGGAGGGTGGCTACATGGCCCCCTCCTGGAGCCATATGTGGCCCTGGGAGCTGCCACCCCCCAGGGCCAGCTAGTGCTATGTCACGGGGTGCCCACCCCCTCGGACATAGCTGTTTGCCTTTACTTGTCAGGAGCTGACAGCTCCCGCCAAGCAAAAGCAAACATTCTGGTTCCAGTGGGCGGGAGCTGTCAAAGGGCTCCCACCCGCTGGAAGCGGAAGTTTCATCCCTTTCCTTGCCTGCAGACATGCATGCTGGGAAAGAGATTAAACTATTGCTCTTGCACACAGTTAGATGCATTTCCAGCAGCTCCCCATGTGCAATAGCAGTGCTGGCTCCAATAGGAGTCGGAGAGCCAGCTGGGACAGGGGGGCCTTGAGGCTCCCCCTGCTGTCCCATTGCACACTGGGTGCCCTGGGTAGGCTCCAGGGCTTCCAGGGAAACATGGCCAGGCCCCAGGGTTCGGACCCCAGTGCCAAAATCGGCCCAGGGAGGGGGACCGTGCAGCCCCCCTCCCATTGCATTAAGGCCGGGCTCCAGGGAATGGGGTCCTTGAGGCTTAAATTGCCCCGGGAGCCATGGCCCCCGCTTACCCAAAGAAAATATATATTTACTGAGGCTGAGTCCCAGGGGTTGAGGCCCCGGACGCTGAAATATTCCCAGGGAGGGGGGCTATGTGTCCAACCTCCCCGAATCTGTTAAGGTAGGGCCCCGGGGGATAGAGTCACCAGGGCCGAAATCAGCCCGGGGAAGGGGGCTGTGCAGCCCCGTTCACCTTTTCAAATTGGGCCAGTCCTGGGGGATGGAGTCCCTGGGGCTGCAATCAGCCCAGTGAAGGGGGCTACATGGCCCCCACTACCCATTGAATTATGGCAGGCCCTGGGAGATGGGGTCCCCTGGCCAAAATTCAAATGTGGCATGGCAACTCACATACCCTCTTACAGACCCACTTACCCACTCACACACACACTCACAGACCCACTTAGACACTCACACACCCACTGAAAGACCCACTCACCCACTCATGCACCCACTAAGAGATCTACTCAGACTCATTCGCCCACTCACAGATCCAGAGACTCACGCACCCATCACAGACCCACTCAGACACTCAAGCACCCATTCACAGACCCACCTAGACACTCATGCATCCACTCACAGACCCACTCAGACTCGCATACCTACTCACAGACCCTGTCAGACTCATGCACTCACTCACAGACCTACTGAGAAACTCATGCACTCACTCACAGACCCACTGAGATACTCATGCACCTACTCACAGACTGACTCACACACATGGAGGCACTCACAAAACCACTCAGACACTCTCACACCCACTCACTCAGACACTCATGCACCCACTCACAGGCCCACTCAGGCACTTATGCACCCACTCACACACCCAGTGAAACAATTATGCAGCCACTCCTAGGCCCACTCAGACACTCACACACCCATTGAGACACTCATGCACTCACTCTCAAAGGTTACAGGTTACAGTTAGGAAATAAAGTTTAAAAACCTTAGAAATTCACTGAAAAAACCAAAGGTTACAGGGACGTTATACTTAGCCTCAGATTTCATTCTTTAAAAAACTGTGAAAATCAGCAGTTCTATCTCTGTTTCTTTTTTTTTAATGAAGTTGTTTAATATCAACCACTGCTCCTTAATTTCATTTAGAAGGGCACGACTGCTGCAATCATTATAAAAATTTTGAAAGTCCGTGCCATTCTGTGGAGATATTCCTTACCTACTACTTTCAGGTCTGGTCTAAAGACAACTTCTCTCCAACATCATGCTTTCCAAAAATTGAATAATAAAAACACATACTTATATGCTTACATAAAGGGCCTTTCTGTCAGCCCTTTTCATGCAAGTGTCATTTGCATTTTGCTTCCATTCACAATAGAATAGAGAGCATTGTGCCCCACCCCCATTTTCTCCATTCAATGTCTTGCACTGAGTGACAGCATTTTGTGTGAGCACATGTGCACACCCACTTGAAAAAGGGAGGCCTTCTGTGCCAATCCGGTGTGCTTGGACCACTCCTTTATATTTATATTTTTGCAAAATGTTGCATATCACATATGGTTGAAAAGACAAATAAAATAAGCCATTGAAAATCACGCTAAAGCCAGGCTAATTGGTCTTTCTATGGCTTGGTTTGCTTGTGTTCTTAATTTCCTGTATTTTTCTTCTTTTTTGCACAGATTTGGTACCCCGATCCCAAACATGCTATCAAACTGCAGATCTGGTGCTCCTCAGGAACACTGTTCATGTTCCCTGAGATTAAAGAGATCCTCCACTCTTTCTTCCAATCTGTAGTCTTGAGTGGGAAGCCCCTCTCGGCTTCCATGTGTAGACTTTAGCCATTTGCAGCACATGTTGTGTTTTTAGCTGGGAAACATTTTGCCAGATACAATTTTTGTTCACAACCATATATATCATTCAGGATGAAGAGTTCTCTTTTTTCATTTCCAGCTTTTTCCTTTCTAACTTCTGGAGATACTCTTCTCATGATTGGGATATAAACATGTTTTATGATATGAAATGGTGATTGTACAGTACTTATTTTGTAGAAACAAAGAATGCTTAGAAGCTTTTCTTAGGTACTTCTGAACGCTACGTTGCCCAATTCCAATACTGCATAGTTATGATTCCACTGCTTTTTATTCCAATGCTTTGTTTGGGCAGAAGTTGTATGCTTCCTCAAAAAGGTGCTTGCCCTCCACAAAGCTGTGTTCATTTTGTTTATTAATCCAACTGCCTCAGATTGATCATCCAGGGGCACACATATGACATTGTAATGCTATTAAAGTGTCTTAGATAATTTGATTAGTTATGGTTGTTCTCTCTGTCAGCAGCACAGATGGGAGGAAAGCAGCCATTAACCTATAAGGATGCTTGGGTCTGGATTGACAGTGAAACTGTCACCTGACCTTTTAAACTACACCAACATTATTCTTCACTTCTTTGCTTCCACACAAATACATATCCATCCCCATGCTATTTACTTGCAATGCTTCACATTGACATACGACATTCCTTTAAAATCAGACATATTGGCATTGACAGTGCTTGTTTCTCCCTTTCACTTTCTTACCTGTGTCATACTGTGATGACTTAAAATTATTCCCAGCCCCCAAAAATGAGTATCAGTGCCCACCACTTGCAACCACCAGAATAAATGAATCGCTGGTGTTCAGGTAGGAAGGTCTGCACAAGTGGTGCTAAATCAGCTTGTGGCTAAAATGCAAAGTAGATGATGAATGCAAAATCCACTATCCTCAGTTTTACAAAAATTAAAGAGATTCTGGTTTCAAGGGTGACAAGCACACTCTGTGCTTTGCCTTACCTATTAGCTCCATTAATGAGAACCCTTGAATGGGGTGCAAGTGTAGTTCGGGAGGAGTCATGGCAGTGCCAAAGGCTCAAACCAAAGTTGTATTTAGGAACACACCTACACTCTGCGTGTACCAAGGACTGAAGCAAAGGCTCCACACCTCCTTTCAATGTATAGGAAATTCCATCTGCGGGTGCCAGCTCGTGAAATGTGCGTGTAGCACTTCTTGAATAATTAGCAAGCTGGCGGACAATATTGCTCGCGAACTAACATTTTTACCTGGCATTAAGGTCACCAGTAAACACTATATTGGCTACGGTAATGTCAGCACAGCTTTTAGCATGATGCCAATTGTAGAATACCCCTCGCCCCCAGGGGCACATTTTGTGGACCATGTCGCTTCCATCAGTATCGGGAAACGAATCTGATTCGTCACGTCGATACAGTATCATTATATCTGCGCGAGCCAGTTACAGGCTCATTATCATCTGATTTATGCCATTAGGGCCGCCGTTGAGCCACCAATTAAACAATGACAGAGTCTCCTAAGGTCATACTTAATTAATCTCAAAGACTACAAATGCCACGTCCTGTGCAGCGCCTCGTGGGGGGACTTTAAGCGCGCATCAGGCAGACTTTGTTGTGGTGGCGTAATTGGGACGTAGCTGCAGCTTTCGGAAAATGAGTTTAATTCGCATTCATTGTTACATCTGTAATAAAAAAGTGATGTCCTGGGGAGACTATCTCTGGGGTGGCAGTGCTAATGGGAGGGCACAACGGGATTATTGAGTCAGAAATCCCGCCAGAAATATAGCCCGGTTTTGATTCGTCACCACCTCCAAGAGTACACCGGAGCCGGTTCAACCATCCTGGAACAAGTCGAGTTGAATCCAATAAGCTTGGATCAAAGGCAGTAAGCAATTAATATAAAACGCTTTCTCAGTCTGATGCATTTATAACCAATAAACATGGCTGTACTTGCTGATTTGAAACAGACTTATGGTTCTAAATTCTACACATTTAACATAAGGTTGTTGCTATCTCCCACCACACAAGTTCTAAAAGTATTTTCTTCAAGACAGACCGTCCTCCTTGACAACAACAAAATCCTTGCATCGGAACAATGCTCTCAGAAGGATTTCATTATGCAAATTATGTTCAGCAACAAGTTCCAGAATTTGATGTTATATGTCAAAATATAGTGAACAGAAATATCATCTGACATAAATATCCCGTCCTACATATCGTTTACAAAAATATCCTTTCATTTTTGTGCAGATTTTCTATTTTAACAGTGGCTAAGCAGAGTGTGTTTAAAAGACTATATGATTTAAACTGTGTTGTGAAAACTGATGTTTTTTTCCAACTTTGACTGATTGAATTTGTGTCCTAGTTTACCCTGTACTGTGCTTAGGCCTGCAGGGTCAAGCACCCAGCCCATACCCCCACATGTTTTTATTTTTAAAGTTAAAAGACCAAGTACACCCTCGGAGGCTAAGCAGAGTGTGTTTAAAAGACTGCTACATCTGTTTTATGGTTTAAACTGTAAAAATTATATGTAGCACTCGTTGTTGGTTGAAAAAAGTGATTTGTTTAAGTGCGCGATACAAGTCTGGCAGTCCACGGATCGCCAGACTCGTGGTGGCCCAGTGGTGGCAGTCTTCCAACCGCCCTATTATGACCAGGGCGGTTGGGCCACACTGGGACCACTGCAACCGCCAGGGATCTCTGGCGGTGGTGCAGTGGTCTTGAGGCTGCAATATGGGGTTTATTATGAATCTGGCAGTCCACGGACCACCAAACTCATGAGGATGCGGCAGTGACGGTCTGCCAACCACCCTATTATCACCAGGGTGGTCGGGCCGCCCTAGGACCACTGCAACCGTAAGGGGTCAGAGATCCCTAATAGTAGTGTGGCAGTCTTGAGGCTGCAATATGCTTGGCGGGGCAGCTGCAGGCCCTCCAAGCATATTACAAGTTTCCACACCGCCACACTTTTCATGGCGGTGCTACCGCCATGAAAAGTGTGGCATGAGAAAACAAAGAGGGCCCTACAGGGCCCCCTGGTGCCTCACACCATGTGGATGCACACAGGGGGGCACAACATGTTCCCCTCTGTGTGCATGCACCCCAGTACCTGCAAGGCATGGACTGCAGCAGTCCATGCCATTCAGGTACTGATTTTGACGTTCCCATTGCAGTGCCTATTTCATAGGCACTGCCCTGGGAATGCCAAAGAACCGCCCGCCAGACCAGGAGCAAACTCCTGATCTGGCAGGCAGATTCTACACAGGTTTGGTTGTGCGGGAGTGGGGCGGTCCTGCTCCCGCACCGCCAAACTCATAATAAGGTCCTGAGATTTGGGCCTTACCCGCAGGGTTAAAACCTGGACCTGCAAAGAGTAAATTGAGCCTGTCTGTCTCCAAGGCGATTCTGGTCTTCAAGAACAGCTTCCCTGCCCCAGGGCCATCAGCCTGTGCTTAAGGTCACATGAATGAATAAATGAATGAATGATTGCATTTGTAAAGCATACAGCTACTCAATCAATATAAACTTTATTCGGTTTTAACAACAAAACCATAAAAGTTACACAAAGAGATTAAAATATATAAGTCAAATCTCCTTAAACTGGTAAAAAAGTCAGATTAAAATCATACTCCCCAAGTGCAATTCAAAATGTAAAGTGCAATGTGCAATAAATACATATGTACAGTCCACAGGAATGTTAAAAACTACAACCCCCAGGAGCATTTGTATAAATTATGCACGTTACATAAGTGCAAACATAGAAGTGTACATTCGAACAAAAAATGCATTGATAAAATAACAAGTTAAACATCCATAAAAGATCGCGATTTAACACAAGCTTTTAAATAGCCAAGTGTAAAGAACAGTGACTCCGTTGACAACATCTGTAGGTGCAGAAGTGCGGGGCGAACCTGTCTAAAATTCAATCGTTTTAAATAAGGGACCAAAAAAGTCCTACGAGGAACTTCATAGAATCTACAAACAAACATAAAGTGCAACAAATCCTGCGGAGACTCACCGTCGCAGCCGCAGGATAGTGACACACTTGCCCTCTTATGGTCTTTTGGTCTAACCAACAGGAGATGGTATAGATTCATCCTAAACCTTGTTAAAAGATATTTCTCATGAGAAGACAAACACCCCATAAGATAGGGTTCAGTTGACAAGGTAGTTTTCGTTAATATAAAATTGCGTACGCTGGGTTTCAACAGCTCCTTCGCTTCTCTTTCCATCCTCCACAAACTCGTAAAAGCTATTCTGCTTAATTCGACATCCTTCTTAACTATGCATTCTGGCTTGCTATACAGATCGCCACGCCCTATCCCTTTAAAACTCTTTTGAATATAATTTAACCAAGGGATACGTGAGGCTTGTTCTAACAGCATACACTCTCTTAGTAATAAATGGTTAAAAGACAGATCTGGATTTAACCAACATTTCAACCAAAAAATCACTGACCGTGAAGGGAACGGCCACTGCAAACCCTTTTTGCCGTGAGGGGAACGGCTCTCTTTTTTCTGGTTCTCCGCTTCTGCCACACAGCCGTGAGGGGAACGGCTCGAAGGAACTACAACTCCCGGCAGGCAAAAGCTGCACGCCTGCTCCTGCTACCACGCAAGCGCCAGGAGGTGCTTTTAGCCCTGCCGAGTCCCCCGCTGCGCGGGACGCCTTGCAGAGCGGATCACTGACCATGAGGGGAACGGCCACTGCAAACCCTTTTTGCCGTGAGGGGAACGGCTCTCTTTTTCTGGTTCTCCGCTTCTGCCACACAGCCGTGAGGGGAACGGCTCGAAGGAACTACAACTCCCGGCAGGCATACAGCTACTCGAAACGAGTCCCTTAAATGCTTCCTAAAGGTTGTTACATCTGTGTACTGATCGATTTCTATATCTGGGGTTCCTATTAAACTTAGGGCTTAGGGTTAGGGTTCTACATGGCTGATAGGTTTGGGATTCTGCTTGGTTCCTGAGGCTAGGTTTTCTATTAGACTTAGGGCTTAGGGTTAGGGTTCTGGTTGACAGATACGTTTGGGATTGTGATTGGTTCCTGAGGCTAAGTTATCTATTGGGCTTGGGGCTTAGGGTTAGGGTTCTGATTGGTTGCTAGGACTAGGGTTTTGATTGGCTATAAGGACCTGGTCTCCTATTGGTCCTAGGGCTTAGGGCTAGTGCTCTGATTGGTTAGGGCTAGGACTAGACTTCCCATTGGCCGAAGGTGTCACCTGATCACAAGGGCTATTTAAGCTTAGGGCTCAGGACATCTCAGCCCGGGCGTCGAGGCTAGAGGTGGAGAGAGCAAGGGCAGTTGCCTGTTTGGGCCTGTTCGGGATAGGTCCAGAAAGGCTGCCCTTTTTTCCATTCACCAGCACTAACCTTAACCCATCCACAAACATATAAACACACTCACAGCAAATGCTCTTGACTCATGTACTACAAACAAACCCTAACAAAATTTCATTGTCTCAAAACCCACTACAAAACCCCACAACACACACATATACACCCTTCTACACCACCTGCCACACACTCCCACAAATCACCACTCTGACCTATACCGCTAACAAATCCACACATCACCAACACAACAGAAAGCCACATTATGCATAACTTTGATTTATCCAGACACACTCTCCCTGTTCATACAAAGCACCAGCTCTGCCCTCTACCTGCTTCTAACAGACCCCTTTCTGTCACCACCAAACCTATACGCAGCCCACATCATTTCATCCACCAATACCATACTCTTCTTTTTGCCAAAAACACACAACAAAATACTCATCCTCATACTCGAGTTCACCACACATATTACTTCTTCCAGCTATCAAATCTAACACAAACACTCATAACATACACACTTTTTCATCAAATCTAACACAAACACTCATAACATACACTCTTTTCCACATCACCACCCCCTTTACCATTCAACTTCCACTCACCAACAATACTTCACATACAAATTCTTCTCAGAAAACCACTACGTCATCATTTCCTCTCACTACTCCACAAAAACTACTCCACAAAAACAGTACATAACACACACACTCCCACAACAAAATAACACCCACACACACACACACACCCACACACTATTGCATAATACTTTCCATCACAAACTCGAAACATACACCCACTCCCACCCTCCTAACTACACAAATAATACATCCTAAACCATATTTACTGGCAACCTTTCTCTCTTCCCTCACACCTAACAGAAATACACCAACACAACAATTCTCATTCAAACGCCTCTCATCCATTGCACAATTCCGAGCCTTACAACATGACCCACATGCTGCAACATCACCCCTAACTCATACACCTTCCACCCTAAACAGACACGAACAAAATAAACAGAATGTCACTCTTCACAACTTCACATCTCCATGTCTATTACACAAGGCTACTCTACAAAAACTACACAGCTCACCAACTCACTCTCAAACACCATCCCCACCACCTGCACACGCAGACCCATCAAAATGGCTTCTAAACCTGTTGGACGAGAATACGATATAGAAAAGCAACACAATTGCTATCCTCATGCAGCTAATATCAGTACTAATGACACACCTGCTAAAAGTTCAAAGAATACTGCCCACTATTCTACAAAACAAAGTCACACCATCACCAAAACACAATCTCTAAACTGCCTACTAAAAAATGCTCGATCACTCTCTAAAAACAAGCATCAAATCTACGATCTGCTCACTGGCACACAACCTGACTTACTCTTCATAACTGAATCATGGTGGGGCGATGACATGGCTCCAGTGTTGCAGGAAGCCGTTCCTCTAGGCTTTCAAACTATCACACAAAATCGTATAGGCAAAAGAGGAGGTGGACTAGCTGTTATTTTCAAGCAAACAGCACATCTCACTAAAGCTGACAATGTTTCAATACAAGATTGTGAGGCCCTCTTCACCAGATGCAACCTTACACCAACTTCCTGATGTAACTTCCTTCTCCTTTACAGACCTGCACCTAGCAATGCAACATTCCCAGACACATTTCTAGATGCTGTTTCAAACCTAATAACACTCCACTCCACCCAATGCATTCTGGGTGACCTCAACATTTGGTTTGACAAACCCAATATGCCCCATCCAAAAACCATCATCACTGCCCTTGACAGACTGAACCTACATCAGATCGTCCACAAACCCACACACATGGTTGTATGATACAACCACGCATGCCTAAACCCTGCATGCCTAAACAACGTGGTCTGAACTATGACCGTGTCTTTAGCACACATGTATTTACAACTAATTTCGTTGTAAGGGCATCTTTACTAAAGGGATATGTGTGGTAAATCGCATATCCTAGCCCACCTGCCCTGCACCTAACACCCAATACCCCAGCCCTGTAATCCACCCCGCCCCAGCCCTTAAAACTATCCTGGCCCCTCACCCTAAGCCCTCACACCCTGTCATGTCCCTAAAAACTACCTGACACCCCTGCCCTAAGCCCTAAAACCGACCCCGTCCTGACCTTATACCTTTTCCCCTACCCCTGAGGCCTAAAACCCTGACCACAACCCCCACCTTAAGCCCTAAAACTGCCCCCGCCCTGCCCTTAAAACTGCCCCTTTCCCTCCCCCTGCCCTGAGGCCTAAAACACTGCCCCAGCTCTTAAAACTACCCCGACCCCCCGCCCTGACGCCTAAAACCCTGCTCTCTACCAAAAAACCTACCCCCCACCCTGAGTCCTAAAAGGGACTCCCACCCCTAAAATCTACCCCCAACCCGGCCCCAGCCCCACTTACCTGGTAGCATCCAGAGCTTCCCGTCCCAATGCTTCCTGTTCCTCTCCCCGCCCATCCAGACATCTAGGTCGCTGTCTGCCTTAACCACACGTATGCGTGGTTAAGGCAGATGCATTGTTTAGGCAGGCGTTGTTCTGCTTGTGGGGAAATGGCACACGTATCTCAGCCCGCATTGTAAAGGCAGTTTCTCCACAAATATCGCTGGACACATTCTAGATGTCATTTTTGCAAATCCAGAACTAGTTACCTTTCAAACTATTACTCCAGTCACATGGTCCTACCACCCTTTGCTAGCTTTCCAAAATAAAAAACTACAAAGCAACACACCTAAAACCACCTACCATACATCCACCTATCAACCATGGAACAACTCAATTTTGAATACTTATAAACACAACTAACATCCAACACAGATCTAGACACAATACATTCCATTCAAAAACGATATCAGTGGCTACAGGAAGCTTTTGATATCCTAATACCACTCAAAACAACAAAACAGGACAAAAGAAAACAGGCACCTTGGAGAAATACAGAACAAAAAGAGTTAAAACAGCAAATTAGAAAGCTGCAACACACCTGGCTCAAAACAAAGAGCAATCAAGGCAAACTTCCCCTACAGAAACTTAACAGATTATACAAGTCAGCAATCAAAAAAATCTAAATAATGTACTATTCAGACAGAATTCAAAATGCTAAATGTGTAAAAAATAATTTTACAAAATTCTCACAGAATTCATAAACCAAAATGCATAGAAAGAACTCATCCGATTACTCAAGAATTCACAGAAAAACTGGCACATCATTACACAACCAAAGCAGACACGTTGGACTCTTATTTAAAACAAAGGAAAACCACCAGCACCAACCAATTTTCAAAAAGAGTAGGCTAACCCAGCTTCTCCATTGCTTCAAACAAATATCACAAAGTGAATTTATGGGTCTGGTCAAAGCAAGCAGGCCTGCCGGCAGCCCTTCTGACCCTTGTCCATCACAAATAGTCAATGACATTCTTCTAACTACCTCTGCTGCCACACCAGTAAGAAGAATCATAAATAATTCCTTAACTACGGGAAGCTTGCCAGAAGACCTAAAAAAGTCTTACATATGCCCATTTTTAAAGAAAACTAACCTGGACCCACTTGACCCCGACAACCACAGACTGATTACAAATTGACCTTTCCTGGACAAGCTGATAGAAATAGCAGCATTCGCTCAGATGTCACAATTCATTGAAGATAGCTCCATACTTTCCGACTTCCAAACAGGAATCCGTCCATGAAGATGCACAGAATCTGCCCTCATAGCCATCTGGATGACCTTAAAAACACAGTAGACCGCAACGGGGTTGCTGCACTTCTTCTCTTGGGCGTCTCAGCTGCCTTCGACACAGTTGACCATGGCACTCCAATCCAAAGACTCTACGAAGACGGCATAGAGGTGACTGCCCTGGACTTGATAACATCCTACCTTCAAACAGAACAAATGTCAGTCATTCTTGATCTTTCTCATCCAAACCGTACTTCACAAAAGCAGGGGTCCCTCAAGGCTCTATCATCTCACCCATGCTTTTCAACATCTGCATGAAATCATTACCAGCAATCATCAATGAATTTCAGCTCACATGCTATAACTATGCAGATGACACAGAAATACTCCTTAAATTGGAAACCCCCAAAGACATTGGAAACTCACAAATCTTCCGTTGCCCCAGAGCCGTTGATCAGTGGATGACATGGAGCCACCTCAAACTGAATGCTTCCAAAACAAAAATACTCACCTGTGGCGATTGGAAAAATTAAGACCCATTCGCCGCCTGGCCTGACGATCTGGGACCACCTCCCAAAATAACTATGGAAGTAAGAAACCTTGGAATTACCATGGACTCCAAGATGTCAATGAACACCCAAGTGGCAAGATCAAGCTTCATTACTATGAAAACTCTGCGATGCATCTTCCCCCACCTGGGACTTCCACACAAGGTCCAAGCCACTATCTCTCTTCTACTGTCTAAACTTGATTACGCCAATGGCCTCTACCATGGATCATTTTTTATCAATTATGAAAAGACTACAAATGATTCAAAATTCTGCTGCCAGACTACTCCTACATGTAAAGCCACAAGCCCACATCCTCACTGCCTTGAGGGCCCCACATTGGTTACCAGTTGCCAGAAGATTCACATTCAAGCTTCTTTGTATCACCTACAAAAGCAATACATGGAACAGGACCGCTTTTTATAAGGAATAAAATAATCAAATACATTCAACAAAGAAACTTTCACTCCAGATTGGCAGCTTGCCTAAAAATCCCACCTTACAAGAAAAAAACCATAGGTGGCACATCTTTCTCTGTTCAAGCAGCCAAACTATAGAATTCATTACCCCAAACATAAGATCCAAGATCACTATCTTATCTTCAGAAGACTACTCAACACTTGGCTCTTTCCTACATACCCACCATTCTCAAACACAAATGTAAAGCATATCCCTGTGTACATAAACATTAAAATGTGATTATATGATATGTGTATTTCTTGATATAAATAAATATAATAATATGTACTTATGTATCTATATATTTATTACTTTACTCCTACTATAAAATAATATTTTGACACTCTATAGTGCACTACCCTAACTTTCACCCTATACCTCTCTCAATATATCCTCTACCTCCACTCTCTGACTCACCCAAACCTCACTCGACTACTATGATCTCCAAAATAACCCTTTCTAGACTCTTCCCTCCTCTAGCACTCCTTGGGTCACCCCAATCCCCATTTTAATATTATGATCTCCCAAACAATCCTTCTAGATTCTTCCCTCACCTATCCCTCCTTTGACTCATCCCAAAACTCATTTTACTACTATGATCTCCCTAATCCATTTCTAGAGTGTTTCCCTCCTCTATATCTCCTTATACTCATCTCAAACCACACCTTACTACTATGATCTCCCAATAAACACTTTCTAGACTCTTTCCTCTTCTATCCCCCCCATTATCCTTTTCAATCCAACTCGCATGTCCACAGCTCAAATCAACTCACCTTTCACTACACTAATCCACCACTAATCTTTTATGGGTTCCGGAGTAGCATGGTAGTTGCCGAAAAGCACTTTGATGCCTCGTCAGGGTTAGTAAGTGCTATATAAATACAGTTACAATTTACAAATAGGATGTAGTTTTACAAACGATATTTAGGACACAATATTTTTGTCAGACAAGATTTAGTCCACAATATTCAGGTACCACACCAAATCTGGACATCTTGGCATCAGGAACTCAAAGGTGTGAAATTTGAATAGGAAGTCAATCCTGTCTAAGAGTTTAAAAGGGTACTCTGGGGTTATGGTCAACTGAAAATATATTGTGGTTGCTGTCACCACAAGTAACATATTTTACATGCCGCAAGAGAGTGCACTAGCCTAGACGTCATAAACTTGTTCAAGATGAAAGCTGCCAAGAAATCCCACATAGCATAATACCATTCTTCACTGCTGCAGAATGTAGGGGTCTGCTGTCTCAGGGCAGACGTCAGGAGAACCATTCAAGCTCTGGTCCTCTACTGTTCAAGCTCTGGTGGAAGAAACCTGCTGGCTAGCATCAATGTTTATACACTGACCCCTCTGAATGGCACGCCACTGCTAGGCGCATAAAAGGACTGAAAAGATACAACCTGACCACTCTGACCCTGAATTTCGAATACCGGATGCGCCTTCAAGTATGCTTCAATTTAAAAACCTCCTGCATTATCTGTAAAGCAGAATGTCTGCACCAGAGTTCCATGTTGTCAAACTGCCTACTTCAGGCAGCCAGGGTATCACAATACTGCAGTCAATAGCAGGGCAAAAAGAGAAGAGCAGCAGTGCAGAAATAGAAAACCACAGTCGCAAAAAGAGAAGACCAGAAGTGCGTAAGAAGAAAGCCGGATGTGCAAAAGAGACCAGAAGTTGAAAAAGTGAAAACCTGCTGATGAAAATGAATAAAGTAGGACAAAGACAGAAAATCAGGTATAAGGACTTCTCTGACTTTCTAGGAAGTTAGAATCTAGAAAAGTTTCCATTCACACACTACATTTTTACTTTCACCCCAGCAATTTGAAAGGCGCTTAATTAGGACTTTCGTCTTCAAGGAGCACCTCAACAGCCATCAATATGGACTTAGGGCCTGATTACAAGTTTGGTTGTGCGGCGTCCACTCCGCCCCGCAGTCACACTGCCAAACCCGTTGTCAGCCCACCCACCAGATTAGGAGTTTCCTCCTGTCTGGCAGGCTGGTTTTTGGTGTTCCAATGGTGGTGCCTCAGAAAATGGCACTGCAATGGGAACGCCAAAAACAGTGTCTGCACGACATGGTCTGTAAAGTGGACTCCAGCGTCGTGGCGCCTCTCCTCTTCCTGCCTGGTCCCAGCAGCCCATGGGACAGACTCCCATCCAATTCCCGTGCTGCACAGCAGCACGGGGATTGGCTTGAGCGGGCTAGAAAGATGCTCCGCTCAGGCCAGGGAGTCTGTGGGGTTTCTCCAGCCCAGCTGCTCAATACAGCTGGGTTGGAGAAAACATAAGTGTGCATGTGTGTTTTGGTCAGCCTGAGACGGCCGGCCAAACACACATGAGCACTTAGGGAGTGCACGTAGCACTCCTCCTCCTTCCTCCCATGCCTCGGCCTGATCCCCTCCCTACAGCGCTGGCTCAGAGCCAGCAAATGCAAAATAAAACAATGTAAGAACGTTTTATTTTTCATTCGCTGGTTCTGAGCCAAGCAGTGGGGCGACGCTCCTCCGCCATTGCGGAAGAAGCGCCACTGCTTACAATGCACCTGGCTTCCCCGGCCATTTCTGCCAGAGGGAGAGCGGCACTTTCTGATAATGCAGCAGAGAGAGCACTCGGGAACGACAGAATAAGTGCAGCAAATGGGATAGGAGCTTTATATAAGGGAAGGAAGGCTCGAGATCTCTTCTGTGTTGGGCATCCAGAGAGGTACAAGCTTATTAAAATGAAATGATGAGGCCGCGCAACAGAGTGCCACTGAACACTGTTACACTGTTACACAGCCACAGACAACAGTCAACTATTTAAAAGGAAGCTGAGTTGGTTCTTAGAGGTCTTAACTATTCGAGAGTATGAGAACAATTCTCAGTTCGTTGAGGGCGTCGTTTACATTCTTTCATCTCTGCTTTTTTGGGATACAAGGCTGGATGCGGAGCCAAAAGCAGACCTGCAACAATGTTCAAACCCTCCCAGCTTCCTTCCTCTCTCTCTCTCTCTCTCTCTCTCTCTACCACTCATTTCTCCCTCTCTCTCTCTGTTTCTATCTCTCTCACTATCTTTCTCTCTCTAACCTCCTCTTTCATTCTCTCGCTCTGTCCCACTCTCTTGCTCTCTCCCTCTCTATCCTTTTGACCCTGCTGTGCCTTCTGCTGAGCCATAAACGCCAGGTGTCTGGAGATAAACCTCAACCTTCGGAAAAAGGCCTCCAATGGCCCAGACCGCCAAAGTTATGTCCCATGGGATAAAGGGCCAGTCCGGCCATGTTGGAATGGGATACCACTGTTTTCGTGTTGCTTTAGCAACACCTGTCGTTTGACTGTGACTGTGAAATGGCTGTTGATCTCTTGCTCTGCATAATCTCGACGATTTTAATAATTGCTGGTTATTAATAACCATGATAAGGCTGCTTTAATGAATAAGGGAAAAACAAGATTCAACTGAACGTTTCAAACTCTACTGCAGCAAAGGGGGATGTTCCCATCTCTGCTCTTTGACATATATTACCAAGATACCAATATAGTTTTATTGCGCAGATAACTTTATGTAGTGCTATGTTATAATGACAAGTTGTCCTTTCCCTTTAAGGACAACTTGTCTGTCACGAGCGCTTCCCCCGAGCGCTGTTTACTTTTGTCCCTGTCTCTGCACTCTGGCGTTTTCATTCAAGCTGCCTCAACTGTACACTTGGGCAGTTTGGATGACAGCACCAGAGGCAGCGGTTGTGGGTTGCTGTTTGTCCCACGCATTTTTACCAATAAAGTTATTGGATTTAAACCTACCGTCTGCTGCAGCCTCCTTCCACATTTGGCGATGATTGGCACAGCGACCCACCGACCGGATCCCCTCGTTGCCTTCACTTTTGGAAAATTCACTTTCAAAGAGTGCAATTTTATTAAATGGCAGAGGGTGGTAGAACAGAAGAAGTCTTGTTAAAATTACTAATGAACAAGCTATCAAAATTGTTTCTGCAAAAAAACAAGGTGTTTGTGTTTCTGATATTGATTCTGTGCAATTTTACTTTGATAGACCTATTCCTTCCTCTGTAGTCACTGATTTACACTCACAGGACAGCTTTAATACCAATGTTCCTTTTGAGGTTCCAACTTCGGCTTCATCTATCCCTGGTTCAAGTCATCAGGTTTCATCATCTGCATCATCATCTGCATCTCCTACTCCTGCATTAAGTGACTTGGATTTCTCCAATTCTCATGGTTCTTCTCATAATCGCTTGGTTTCTGGTACTTCACACAAGTCACCACGGAATGTATCTGTGCCTCAAAGATTCAAAGATTTCTATTTGATGTAACTTTTCATTTTCTTACTTTTCTTACGCTAGCTTGTATGGGCACTTGTTTGCTTTTATTATGCTTTGTTTCCACCCACTGTTGTGTATTGCACTTTTCCTTCTTGTTCAAACAAAAGGGGGTGATGTTATAATGACAAGTTGTCCTTTCCCTTTAAGGACAACTTGTCTGTCACGAGCGCTTCCCCCGAGCGCTGTTTACTTTTGTCCCTGTCTCTGCACTCTGTCGTTTTCATTCAAGCTGCCTCAACTGTACACTTGGGCAGTTTGGATGACAGCACCAGAGGCAGCGGTTGTGGGTTGCTGTTTGTCCCACGCATTTTTACCAATAAAGTTATTGGATTTAAACCTACCGTCTGCTGCAGCCTCCTTCCACATGCTACAAGGCCACTTTTTAGCTGCTTCAGAGCGCTTTAAGACACTTTAGAATGCAGAAATCTCCAAATAAGAAGAGAATCAGAGTCAGTAGATAGAGTAGTATTTTGCGTCCGAGTGCGGTGGGCATGTAAGGTACATGGCACTATGGTCACTCTTGGATGATGCTCAGCATTGGTCTCTTGGTTTTTCTCACTGCACATGCTCTAGCCTGGTGTACTCATAGTACCTGTGTGACCCTTAGTTCCTTTGAGGAGGCTGTGGTGTTTGTGAAGATTGGGCCCATATTATGCCCTAGCTGGACTCTCATGGGAGCTATGTGCATATGCCAAATCTTCCCCTCTGGTCCCTAAGATGGAGTTTCTGCTCTCAGTCAAAAGAAGACCCCATTGTGACCTTTAAATTAAATAGGGGTTAGGTCAATTTAAGAGCGACCTGTTCTTTACACTGGTATCTGCTTGGATGAGAGGATTAGCGGTTGGTAGGGTTGCGGGACAGGACTGTGAGTTTACGAGTGAGTATGTAAGTAATTAGTGAGCGAGTGACTGAGTCAAAATTCTACGTAATTAATCAGTGGCTAACAATTAGCAGTTTCTTAAACTGAAGCAGAAAGCAGAGCGGTTTTTGTTATGTACAGTCAACCCAGGTCGCTGAGAAAGTAAATGCACCAATTAATTCCAAAGGAAATGTGGTATTTATTGATATTCTGTTAAGCATTGCTATATCTCAGACCATAGGACACCAGACACAGGCTTTCCTTTAGAAATGTGTCTTTTCTTTCCAGGAATGTTCAAAAATTCTTGCTCACTTTCCGCATTCATGTACCTTCGAAGTTGTCAGACTTATTTTGCACAATTCTAGGTGTGCCAGAGGAGGTTCCTCCGTTATGGCGGAGGAGCGTCGCCCCACTAGGTGGCAGCAAATTTAAACACATAAAAAATGAAATGATAATAAACCTATTTTACTATCATTTTATTTTTATTTTTACCTGCAGGCTGCCAGCGAGACGCGTCATAGGTCGGGGCAATGCAATCTATGACAATAGTGGGGAGAAGGGGTGATGGGCACTACTAAATGCGCATGACGGTTTAGCTGGGCGTCCACAGGCTCCCAGGTACTGTCTGAGCGGCAAACCAGGCCGCTGAGACCAATCCCAGCGCTTGTCTCGTGCTGTATAGTATAGAACTCTTCCCTCGATTTTTCAACCCTGGGGGCCCTAGTAGCTTTCCAATGCATAGTAATCTTGCGCCTAGCAAGGACCAGAGCGAATCTATAAATTCTGTAGTATTCTTGCGTTTGGCTGGTCTAGGGAATCCCCCCAGAAAGCACGTCAAGGGTGCACAGTCAGTCGATCTCTGAGTCACCTCATTAACACAGATCACTACAACGCTGAAAAAATCTACCTGTAGGGGGCAGGATCACACCTTATGAAGCATTTCTGCTCCTGGCTCACTGCATCAAGGACATGCCGCATCGGCAGCATAGAAGATCCGGGAAATTTTGCCCGGAGTCAGATATGCCCTATGCAAATAATAAAAATTAGTCAGCTTAAACCTAGCATTCTAGATACAGTATAAGAACAAGCAAGTATCTTAGCTTCTGAAACAGGATGTGCAAAATCTTCTACCCATTTCTCTCGAAGTCCCACTAGAGGTGTTACAATATAATTTCGTAGTGCTTGATAAAGACAAATCACCGACCTAAAGTGGTCCGACATAATACAAGCATTGTGCTGATGAGACTCCTCCGCGCCCATGCTCCAATGAAGACACACCTTGGCTACTACCGCCAAATGTAATAAAAACTGGTCTCTCAGGATCTCAAAGGTAGCTGAAAAATCTTCAAACAATAGGAGTTCCCCATCTCTATAAAGATCCCTGATTCTATGCACTCCATAGACAGACCATTCCACCAGGCCTCTCAATCCCCCGCCTGGTGGAAGTTGCTCCAAACTTCTCAGAGGGATATAGAGTGTATGGGGCACAAGGACATGTGTATGCTGGAGATCACAATGCCAGTAGTGTAACACAACCTGCATTGCAGAGGGAGTCACCCGAACGGGTCTCCTCGGTGTCACGGAAATTCTGTAGAAAACACAAAGATCTGGCAACAACCCCATATTCACCTCCTCAGGAAATCTTCAAGAATGGATCTATTGAGCAAACCATTGCAATTGCACTGCCAAATAATAGGCCTCAAAATCTGGAGCTGATAGTCCCCCCATAGTTGTTGAGCGCTGTAATTTAGATAACAGCACTTTACACCTACCCGTTTCACATATAAGATTAATCAATAATGAATCTAGTTCACAGAAGATCCTACGGGGAATCACTATAGGTAGCGCAGAAAAAAGTATCACAATCGGGAATGCCACCATCTTTGCTACCGCTATACGTCCTGCCACCAACAGCTGACAGCAGCAGAGTCTTCCAGAAGTCCACACACGAGTGAAGACTCCCAGTGGCCACACCAATGTTACCCTCCAAAAGGTCAGAGGGCTCATGGTAGATTCAACCCCAAGATACTTTAAGCGTGTCCCCTTCCGGGCAGGCCCCCTAAGATCCTTAGGTTGAGGAGCATCTTTAAGCAATGGAAAAAGGTGAGGCTTACTCCAATAGATGCAGAGGCCGGATGCATGACAAAAATGCTCAAGGAGGCCAATCACATGTGGTTAATCCTCATTTGCATCTCTCAGGAACAACAACATATCATATGCATACAGTGCTGGATAATGTACGACGCCCTGTACTTCCAATCACTTATAGACACCTCCAGCCCTTGCACTACAAGCAAGTGGCTCAACGGCAAGAGCAAACAATAATGGGGAGAGGGGGCATCCGTGTTGTTCATCTCTCCCCACCACATAGTTCTCTGAAATATATCTTATCACCCCCATCTCCCTATTATTTTTTGCTATTGCACTTGAGCCACTTGTCAACTGAGTCAATTTATGTGCACTCCAATTCAATGAACACAAAGTGCACTGTCATTGTAGATGTCAGATTGAAAGCAGCAGTAGCTGTTATCCCTGAAATATGCTTAAAGTAACTTTGACAGCACCCAGTGCATTAGGATGGACAGGGCACACACAATAATATGGTAAGAATTCACAGTGTAAGACAGCAGTAACAACAAGATGACATGTAAAAGAATGCCAGATAACAAGGGAGGCACTGACCAGTCTGGTATCACAGAAATGCAGACAGCAGTAGTAAGCTGGCACATGATGAGGCAACAAGGCCGACACCAAGAACTCCAAAAGACAGAGAGTACTCAAAGTGATTTGGAAGCAGCATACTGGTAACATGTACAGGTTTAACAGCCATGCAATCCCAGGCTGATTGTTCGACCTGGCCCTTTCTGCAGGGTCATCCCCAAACATTTTGCCTTCTCTCCTCCATTTTTGCTGAATTCGATTTTGTTGGCTCGAGGACTCTGTGCACTTTACCATTGCTAACCACTGCTAATGTGCTTGTGCTCTGTGCTCAAAATATGGTAAAATTGGCTTATACCCAATTGGCGTACTTAATTTACTTATAAGTCCCTAGTAAAGATGCACTACATGTGCCAAGGGCCTGTAAATTAAGTAGCCCTTTAAACATGTCTCAGGCCTGCCACTGCAGAGCCTGTATGTGCAGTTCAAACTACAATTTCGACCAGGCAAAAAAGCCTTTTGCCAGGCCCAAACTTTCCTTGTTAATACATATAAGTCACCCCTAGGGTAGGCAGTGGACAGCCCAGAGGGCAGGGTGCAGTGTGTTTAAAAAGTTGGATCTGTACTTTTAAGTTTTACATGTCCTGGTAGTTAAAAACGATTACATTTGTTTTAGCTACTTCAAGGCCTATCTCTCCCATAGAATAGCATTGGAGTTGACATTACATTTTATAAGTGTAATTTCCAATGGGAAAAGATAACTGATTTATGTTTGGTGTCTCTGGAATCACAATTTAAAGGCATTACTTTAGAAGTAGGATTTTAATTTGCAATTCTGAAAATGCGACTTCTAGAATGCTGGCTTGTTCCTGCCTCAGTCATTTGGTGCCTGCAGCCTGTTTCTGGGTCACATGACTGGGTGTGGGTGACAGTTGGGCTTTGTGTATTCCTCCTAGGCAGCCACACACAATGGGAGCTTAGGTGTGACTGGATTGGCCATCACTGGCAGGATTGAAGGGAGGAGCTGGGCACAGCTCCACTTAAACTTGAATAGGCTGTGTCCTGCCTCCATAGAAAGGGCTTCATACCCCCTGTAGTTAGTCTGGAGCCAGGACCAAGAAGGTAGGGCATCTGTGTACTTCAAAGGCATACCTCTATCAGCTTTTCCCCACTTTAAAGGCACAACTGGTATAAATACTGGTCCTTGGGCATCAGCACTTCATTACACTTCTGGACCTGTGGATACTCTGCCAGGAAGAAGGACTGCTGTTCTGCTGAAGGACTGCCACTCTGCTGGTCTGCACTCTGCTGGACTCCTGCTTTGCTGACCTGCTGCCTCCTTCCCCCTTGCCTGGGTGACCAGTCTTTACTAGGCCTGCAT
The DNA here is from genome assembly GCA_963921515.1 of Calotriton arnoldi. Classification (NCBI taxonomy): domain Eukaryota; kingdom Metazoa; phylum Chordata; class Amphibia; order Caudata; family Salamandridae; genus Calotriton; species Calotriton arnoldi. Next base: position 159,486 of record CAWUFW010006966.1, on the reverse strand, counting down.
CTCTAAAACCAAGAACCCAGAGTGACTCCAAGGGCTAGTTGGCTGGCCTCCTGATGTGGCATCTCATTCACATAACAGGCTTCCAACAACCTTGAATCTGCACCTGGATTCTGCCATCTATGAATCTACCCTGCCAAGTGGTGCTACCCCAGTCCTGGACCATGGAACTTGGGCTTATGGTGTTTTACTAGCCTCTGTGGGTCCAGCAGAATGATGCACCTCCTCTGATGCATTGGTGGAACCTTGAGCAGAAATGACGCATCTCCGCTGCTGCGTGGATTGGACACGTTGCAAAGACTCTCATTGCTGCTGCAGCCCGCATCAACTTCAGAGCCATTGCTGCGTGATGTATCCTTTGCACAGGGCCTCACATCTCTCATCAACGGCAGCCTCCACGATGACTTCAGACTCCACATTGCAGCCTCGCAACTCCTCGGAACGTACGCATTGCCGCAACTGTCTGGCGGTTTCCCGTCTCGGGACTTTGCATCGCAAGACCTTGTCAATGGGATTCTCGATGTCAACGCAAACAGAACCTCGCACCACAGCCTCGCCACATCTCTGCACCGACGCATCGCTACAGCTGCACGACGCATCTGTGACATGGATCCATGCAATGTTCCGCAAACCAGGATTGAAGGTACTTTCTTTAGCAGGCCTAGCTGGGTCTCTGAAGCCAGCCCATGCTCCATCACAGTCAGCCTGAAATTTTGTCCTGATCCAGCGTGAAAAGATATCCATAGTTGTCGTTTTGTGCTTTTTGGCACTATCTCTATCTAAAAATGTTAAAATTCAATATCTATGGTTATACTAGTTGGATTTTTGTAGTTTTAGTCTTGTTTTATTTATTAAATTAAGCTTGTTGTTCTAACCTGGTTTGGGATCCATTTTCTGTGGTGTGTTCACTGTTTTACTGTTTCATGTGTTGCATAAATACTTTACACATTGCCTCTTAGTTAAGCCTCACTGCTCTGTGCCAAGCTGCCAGTGGGTTGAGCACAGGTTAATTTGGGATTTGCTTGTGTCTTAACCTGACTAGGATTGTGGTAACTGCTTGACCACGGCTCACACCCCAGTCAACCAGTAACTCAATTTCTAACACTGATGAAACATCTGAAGGAGACAGCCAGTTCCAGCATTGCATCATGTCTCGATAATGCAGGAGGGCCAGGCAATAATGAACACACAAGTCGGGTGCTCAATGTTAGTGTATGTTTGCCTCAACGGGAGCATAAGCAATGTGTGACAGTTTGTGTGTGAGATCAATTGCCATTCCACCACAGTATTTTTGCCCAAGGACATAATACAGTGGATGCGGTCCTCCCAGGCTGTGATGAGCCACCGTAGCAGGTCTTCAAACCTTTTTGCTCTGAGTCCCCCCTACCCAAATCAGCCCCCCTCCAAAACTTTATGGAAAGACTTGGGGGAGCCGGAGGGGTAGGGCTGAGCACAGTAGGTGGGGCTTATGAGATGATTTCAGGGACACTTTTTTAGTAGTTCATAGTCCACAATAAATGTGAGACATATAAGAGCAAGCACATAAAAAACAGAACTAGACAAAACACTACTCCCATTAATTAAGGTCCTCACATTCTTGGGTCCCAATGCAACTGCATCTTCTGCACTAATGATAACTGCGGCCCTGAATAGCAGGCTATCCCTTCTGCCTCTTTCACTCCTTCCCCACCACGTCTGGCCATCACTCCAATCTTAAAGCAGACTGTCTGTCCCTTTCAGAAAAATGAGCTCCCACTTGTTGCCTAACTCTTTGCAGCAAGGGTGACCTTATCCCTAATGCTCTCCCCATGTCTCTATTGTAAATTAAGACAGTCATAATTGTGATGCAGTGGGCCCATCACACTCCTGGGCCCCAGTGCCATTTTACCTGCTTCACTAATGAGAGCTGCTGCCTTGCAAAGCGGCAAGTCTCCCCTGTCCCTTGTTAAAGCCCTCCTCCCATCCTCCTTTCTGCCTTCTCTCTGAAGCCTAAAGCTAAGGTGTCTTCTCTGTTCCAATTTTCTCCTCTCTTGGGCCATTGGTCCAATACTGAAAACAACACTGGCACAGTAAGGGTGCACTGAGCCCTAATGCAAGAAAGGGATGAATAAAGCAGCCATAATAGGGGTTTAGTTGGGCCTTCACACCCCTGGGCCCCTGAGCCCCTGCACCTGCAGCACCAATAATACCTATTCTTCTGCCCATTCCACTGGGCCATTATTTCTAAGCCTGAGGCCCAAACCAGACTGTCTGCCCCTTTGTTTCGAACAAAGGCGAACAATACCCACATCTTACCCCCTCACATTGCTTGTGATCTGGGCCCCTATGCTAAAAAAGGAAAATGTCTTCCCACCTCCCAGCCTTTTGTGCAAGTAACAAATCCATTAATTGGGTGCATTGGCCCCTCACACTATTATCCCAGTGCCAATGTACCTGCTGCACTAATGGTAGTGATGGCCTTTAAATAAAAATACAAGCCCGCATTTCTCAACACCTTCTTCAGGGCATCTTTCTGAGGAAGGGGAAGCTGTCCCATTTATAAATTAAAACATTAGCTCCCATACAGCGTCTCTTCTCTGGCCATCTCTTTGACGCTATCCACGGATTTTCCTCCTGTCCTCTTTCTCCTGGACCATTACTCAAAGCCCCAGGGGTCCAGATGACCAGGGCTCTGATTATGATCCTTTTGGGCTCCTTCCTTCCACCCTTTCGACTTACCTGAAAGGACATCAGCATGTAAACAGAGGCCAAAGTTGGCATGGTGTATGAGGACGAGGGTGCCCATGTGTTTTTAATTTTACAAAAACTGTTCCCATTCTGTTTTTTAAAAAGAATCATCCCTGAATTATTAATGGGTTCCTGGAGGTACCTCTGTGTGAGAGTGAAAGCAAAGGGTTCAAAGTGCTTTACTTTACGGAGTCACTTGAAGCACAATGATGACAAAGATTTATTATTTTTCAGAGGTAATGTGAGGATGCTGAGTTTTGGAAAGTGACCTTTTAATGGACTTTAAAAAATGCCTGCACTAGGTACAGTCTGGGCATCTATTACTAACATGTATTCTTTGAAAGCACTTGTTTTGTCATATACAGGGCCTCTGGAATTATGCAGTTCCCATTGGAATTATGTGATTCTGCAGCCGCTGGATTTTTCGCATGATTATGTATTTGTCGCATTTGCCACATAATCCACCATCTGCTGCATAATCTGCAGATTTTAACAAAAAAAATTTTCTAGCTCAATTGGATCAAAAGTCACTAAAACATGGTCACGTGTTTGCCCTTCGCAAATGTTAACTGGTCATTTTTCTGTTGCTTATTTCTGTATTTGGTTGTTAAATTGGTACTAATGAGGTGAATTCTTTGCCCAGACATAACTACCATGTGAAAAAAAAATCACAAAATAATGAATACTAGCAAAAATGTGCTGCAGTATACTATATAATTTGCCCTTTCTTGTCACAAAAGTTAGTAAACCCTTTTACACAATTTGGTGCTGCCTTGCCACAAAATTACAGTGGCCCTGATCACATATACAAAATCAGTGTGTGGCAACCTTTCTTATGTTGTGTATAATACAATATTTAGAATAATGCCTTACATATTCACAGTTCTTTCTGTTTCAAGCTGGGACTTCATAGCACTATAAATATACAAATCACGATTCTGCACTTCGCCAACAAGGATTCAATTCTGTGATTCTCTGGTTTGACGTTGTGTTTTCAGGCCATCTTCATTTTCTTACTGAGACATTTGCACCCACCTGAGAATGCGCCACAGACTCCCGGGGAGAGGAGGCACGCACCCCATTTTTAAGACCTCTGATATAGAGGATGTAGAGGAGAACAGGTGCCTTTTATGCAGCAAACAAGTCTAGGTAAGTGCTGATTCATGCTTCATACTTGGAACTGTCTTGGGCAGACATTCAGTTGCAATCTACTTCCCTTGTCTTTTTTGTGGATTTTGCTCCTTCAACAGATGTATGCATATGTGGTTGGAGCCATTGCCATCATGTACAACCTGGAGTAGGCATGGGGTGGTGTGCAGGCCTACATGGCATTCCTGGGCAGAGTTGAAGGGCACTAACTTGGAGGTATCCTTTTATAATGTAGTTCTGGAGATTTACCAATGCACCCAATTGCTGTCTGTCTTTTACTACATTGATGGGCAATAGAAAGCCTGTTTTCTGTGCTTGTGTTACACCTATGGCATGCATGCTATGCCACTGCTTTTGTCATCACAAATGTTGCGCCCTGCTTCTGAATTAGACGAGCAACCTCATTTACAAAAGTGATGCGGTGATATGCAATGTTGTCTTTTACACATGGTTTAATGTTATTTGCATGCACGCAAAGTTGGCAGCAGTGATCTTCTATCAAACATACAACAGGCTTATATAATGCTAAAATTCAAGGACATGGCACCTAAGCGCCAGAGATGCCAGTTGAAAATGTTTCACTACAGCAAAGTTGTCAATGCCTCCCTGAGAGGCAGAACTACTATCCCTGCGAGGGTGGTGTTATGGCATTAGTACATCAGGGCCACAGAGTGACACTGCTAAAAAAAAATTGAGGCCCCCTGAAATCAAGAAATTGTGATTATTTTTAAGTTGTTTCTTAAACTGGTAAACAATGGTTTCAGTAGTATTAGTAGGTTTCATCTGTTACTATATGATTGCTTCACATTCTCTGCAAGTTGCAAAGGCAATCTTTTCTCCAAAGACCCACAATATGTGCAGAATAAACTAATTATGAGGGTGTTATGAATTTTCCTCTAAAAACAAAATTTATATGTCAGTAAAGGAGATCGTATTTTTTACCACAACATATTAGTTTATTGTTTTATTTGATTTGTTTCTAGTAGTACCAGCTTTGTTGCTTGCGGCCACTTCCATTTATAAAGCATATGTTCAATCATTTCGGGCAGAATTACAAAAGCATGAAAAATAAGTAGGCCCTATCAATGTATATCGTGTCACTTCATGGCAAATGAAGCTGTAACTTTATGACTAATTCACTTCGTATAATGGTAGCTTTTAGCGGCTAAATCGTGCATTTTTTAGAATGTAGTTCCAAGGCAAAAGTATATCTAATCCTGTCTTTTTTCACTGTGTTCTCAGACCCTCATTACAAGTAACCTGCTTAATCATAACTTTAGGTCAAATGCTGGTTTGGACAGGGATCGGATTACAAGTTGTGTTGGAGGAAAAATATCTTTAAAAAAGGCGAAATGTGCAGATTTCGGCCTGTTAAAATACCGAGTATGCATGTTATGTCTCATTTGCATGTTGACAATTCAGAAGAGGTATTAACTAGATACAGTAGCGGCCCGTGGTGGGAGTGCTACCGGGCGGTGACGTGGGGCGGGAGAGGGGCAGGTTGGGGGGTAGTAAAGTACGGAATACGGCCATATAGAGGTAAGTAGACATATAAATAAATAAAACGAATTTCGTTGCGCGCGCTGTATCGCATTTGGCGATGCAGCGCGCGCAACGAAATTTGGTTTATTTATTTATATGTCTACTTACCTCTATACGGCCGTATTCTGTACTTTACTACCCCCCACCCTGCCCCTCCCCCGCCCCACGTCACCGCCCGGCAGCACTCCCACCACGGGCCGCTACTGACTAGATATGGTAAATACCTCACTCCGTTGTAGTTGTATTTACCAGGTGTGTAAATACCTCACCCTATTCTCTCTAACTTTTAATGAGTGTGGCAAATATTACACCCTTTTCCGTAGCGGATTGTAATGAGGCCCTAATACTTGTTTGTTTTACCTTTTACCAGTAGCGGCCCGTGGTGGGAGTGCTGCCGGGCGGTGATGTGGGGCGGGGGAGGGGCAGGGTGGGGGTAGTGAGTACGGAATACGGGCGTATAGAGGTAAGTAGACATATAAATAAATAAAACGAATTTCGTCGCGCGCTGCATCGCCAAATGCGATGCAGCGCGCGCAACGAAATTCGTTTTATTTATTTATGTCTACTTACCTCTATACGGCTGTATTCTGTACTTTACTACCCCCACCCTGCCCCCACCGTGCCCCTCCCCCGCCCCACGTCACTGCCCGGCAGCACTCCCACCACGGGCCGCTACTGCCTTTTACCAAAGAATGATTACCAGTCCCAAAATACAGAGAAAAAGAAAGGGATTGATGCATTTCTCATGCCTGACCTGGAACAAAATGAAAGCAGCACAAACTCGAAATGTTTTTGCTTCTGAGGCGTCTGTTCACGTGGACCAGGAAGTAGAAGACAGTGTCCTGAGAGCCCACTCCTGTGGGCTGCTTGTGGCTATGATGTGGCTGTAAGGTGGGCAGACAGCAGTAGTGAAGACCCTCTTCGGCCCGAAAAATAGTTTGAGCTTGCCATGATCTAGCTCCTGAAACGAAGATGGTAGTGGGTCGTGACAATTTGTGGTTTCCACTGCCCATCAGTAACTTCTGGCGTATGATTGAGTTGTAGCAGGAAGTAGTGGAAGATGCTAAGGCAGGAGCCAGACTGTGAATTCTGTCAGAAGGATCCCACGCCCACTTCTAGCTGGCATGGCTTCCTTTACCTGTGAGTGAGGGTAAAGGAGGGCACCCTCAGCATGCAAATTAAGTGGCCCCACTAACGTTTGATAAAATCTTGCAAGAAATTCCTGGCATAATTTTCTGATTAGAGGCACGCTTTAACATCAGAACATGCAAGTTGGAAGAAAATAGATTCTAATACTTTATATAGAACAGTCTCCAAATAATGTTGTTTCATACACTGCAGAACGCCATTTTCATTTAACCTTCTCAAATAGTCTATATTTTTTAGGCCTATGACTTGGAATAAGGATTCAGTGTGCGTAAAAAGAGTCTCAGTGTACGGATCAGGATGTTCGTGACACATAGGTACTTATTATACAGAAATGTGCTTTAAAGACATCAAACAAAAACTTGAGAATGTAAAGAAACGTGCAAGCATGTGGCACACTACAGACTGACATGAAGCCTGCAACTGACACGCCTGCAACATGGATGCTCAGTGGTGGTGCATCTCATAACTAAATATGCCAATCGCTAGTACCAACTGCGATCCCTACTTCTCCAGTGTACACTTTACATGAACGGGATGGCTGAACATCAGGCAAAGTATTGTTTGTCTGGTTTTAAAACAAAAGTTAAACTCAGAAAAAAAGTAGATAGTACCTCAGGATCTAAATATGTAATCATGTTCTAAATGTGTATTAAATTCCGATAGCTATGAAAGTGTCACTACTGGGGAGATAATTTAAGAAAATGTTCAAAAGCAGAGGCGGGAAGCTTCATAGTTGCAAAATTTGATTTACTGAGATGAGCAAAAATTGCCCCGGTTGGTATTTGTGGAATGAAAGTCGAGTCGATATAAGAGCAGCAGTACAGAAATGAGAGACGAGCAAGTCAAAACTGCTCCCAGTCCAGGCTGATATCTGCTGCTCCACCTTTTTTAATTCTGACGAGGCATTCTTTCCTCCCTTGAGCAAGAAATATCTCTTTTTGTCTGATCTCTGCTCAGCCTCTTTGGCATTCACGCCCATGTGGAATGCAGGGGATGGTTAGCTATGTATGGGGGAGGAACCTGGTCTTTGTGCACAGGGTACTTTCACTGTATAATTAAGAGTGAGAGAGGGAGAGAAGGACGCATCTCTTTCCAGCAGATGCATCTCAGTTTCTTGACTTCTCTTCCCTTTCGAAGGAAACTCCATTTTAAAGTTGGATCTGAATTCATGTATTTATTGAAATAGACTGTGTAAAGGATTTAACTCTACGTCCATGTGTAAAATGTACAAACTGTACAAAGGCAATCATTACATACCATGGCCTAGCAAAACCAGAACAAGAACACTTCATTGGCTGCCGACACAAGCGAGGATCACATTTAAAGCTCCCTGCTGAGTAGGTAAAGTGTGCTTGAATAAAAGTCCAGAGTAATTGCAAAAGAATGGCCTCCACCCCACCTCTTAGATCCCAACTAGAAATCCCTGTCCAGCTATATGGAATTGGACCTCTCAAGAAACCATCAAGAGAATAAAACATGGCCGCCATTCACAACAGCTCAAGGCCCAGAGCCGCCGGATGCTCTAAACCTGACATCGAGGGCAGAACTCAACTGCCTGCATTTCAGGAAAGTTCTTAAAACAGAGTTATTCATGCTGGCCTTTGACTAGACCACAGAAAATGCTGATAGTTAGTGAGGAACAGCAGACGCGGGGCATGGTCCCACAGATTACAAGACTACCCCTTATCCACAATCCTGGACTCCTCATTTTGAACTGTTCAGTGCTCTGAAGTAACAGTAAGGTGAAACACAACGCTATTTAAAAATCCTACACATATAAAATCTTGAAATATTATCTTATCTGTGAACTTGTGAGAATTTATCTTTAAAAATATGTAGCGTTTGTGGTCTAATTAATAAACAATGCATTTGAATTTCATCTTTAAAAAGCAGTAACCACCACTTAGTAAAATTACTCAGTAAATAAACATAAATAAAGTGCAGGTGCATTTGCCCTAGAGCTTCTTTAAAGTATTTAACATACTTTGGTTGCACCCCGGGTGATCCAATGTACAATTCAAGGCTTGCAGTGTACTGAATGAGGACAAAAAACACTTTGGGGCCGATTCCGACCTCGGCCGGTAGGGCTCCGAATCGGATTCGGCATAACCGTATCCGATTCGGAGCCCTATTTCCCGACCGATTCGTACGCGCGTCCGGACGAGCGAGTACGATGCGAATTCGCCGACCGACTCGTTCGGGCGTCCCAACCGCTCCGACCAACTCGTTCCCGGGTCTAACCGCACCGACCGACTCGCTCGGACACGACTCGCACCGCGCAATGGAGACGTTCCCCGGCCGGGTAAGTACGATGCGCGCCGCGAGCAGTCCGACCGACACGCGCCGTCCGGCTCGAAAGAGCAGTCGGAGCCGTACTCGGGGTCCGTGTCGGACCCCCTGTACGCATAGCCGCGCGAGTCGCACACAGGGGGGACCCATGGGTCCCCCTACCTGTGCGTGTATGGCGCGAGTCGCTTCGCCGCGTACGCGCTGTAGGGGCGCCCTTGTTCGCCTCGCACCCATTGAGGCAATGGGAGCCCGCGTACGCGTTGTACGACCGGCTCCCATTGACTTCAATGGGAGTCCGACTGACTCGAGTACGATAGCATACGGACGCATCGGACTCGTTCGGTCGGGCTGCACAGGTCCGATTCGGTCGGAAATCACTCCGGGTCCGGCTCGGTCGGAGAGATTTCCGGCCCGAATCGGAATTGGCCCCTTTGTATTGTGTTCTTTTCTATAGTATTAGTACTGTGCAGACGCTGATTATTATACATAGGGAAACAAGTCTGTATAATTACGAAATACTGCTCAGAGTTCCCCAGCAAAAGCCAGTTTCTTGCTACCCCCACCCTGCCCCCACCGTGCCCCTCCCCCGCCCCACGTCACTGCCCGGCAGCACTCCCACCACGGGCCGCTACTGCCTTTTACCAAAGAATGATTACCAGTCCCAAAATACAGAGAAAAAGAAAGGGATTGATGCATTTCTCATGCCTGACCTGGAACAAAATGAAAGCAGCACAAACTCGAAATGTTTTTGCTTCGAGGCGTCTGTTCACGTGGACCAGGAAGTAGAAGACAGTGTCCTGAGAGCCCACTCCTGTGGGCTGCTTGTGGCTATGATGTGGCTGTAAGGTGGGCAGACAGCAGTAGTGAAGACCCTCTTCGGCCCGAAAAATAGTTTGAGCTTGCCATGATCTAGCTCCTGAAACGAAGATGGTAGTGGGTCGTGACAATTTGTGGTTTCCACTGCCCATCAGTAACTTCTGGCGTATGATTGAGTTGTAGCAGGAAGTAGTGGAAGATGCTAAGGCAGGAGCCAGACTGTGAATTCTGTCAGAAGGATCCCACGCCCACTTCTAGCTGGCATGGCTTCCTTTACCTGTGAGTGAGGGTAAAGGAGGGCACCCTCAGCATGCAAATTAAGTGGCCCCACTAACGTTTGATAAAATCTTGCAAGAAATTCCTGGCATAATTTTCTGATTAGAGGCACGCTTTAACATCAGAACATGCAAGTTGGAAGAAAATAGATTCTAATACTTTATATAGAACAGTCTCCAAATAATGTTGTTTCATACACTGCAGAACGCCATTTTCATTTAACCTTCTCAAATAGTCTATATTTTTTAGGCCTATGACTTGGAATAAGGATTCAGTGTGCGTAAAAAGAGTCTCAGTGTACGGATCAGGATGTTCGTGACACATAGGTACTTATTATACAGAAATGTGCTTTAAAGACATCAAACAAAAACTTGAGAATGTAAAGAAACGTGCAAGCATGTGGCACACTACAGACTGACATGAAGCCTGCAACTGACACGCCTGCAACATGGATGCTCAGTGGTGGTGCATCTCATAACTAAATATGCCAATCGCTAGTACCAACTGCGATCCCTACTTCTCCAGTGTACACTTTACATGAACGGGATGGCTGAACATCAGGCAAAGTATTGTTTGTCTGGTTTTAAAACAAAAGTTAAACTCAGAAAAAAAGTAGATAGTACCTCAGGATCTAAATATGTAATCATGTTCTAAATGTGTATTAAATTCCGATAGCTATGAAAGTGTCACTACTGGGGAGATAATTTAAGAAAATGTTCAAAAGCAGAGGCGGGAAGCTTCATAGTTGCAAAATTTGATTTACTGAGATGAGCAAAAATTGCCCCGGTTGGTATTTGTGGAATGAAAGTCGAGTCGATATAAGAGCAGCAGTACAGAAATGAGAGACGAGCAAGTCAAAACTGCTCCCAGTCCAGGCTGATATCTGCTGCTCCACCTTTTTTAATTCTGACGAGGCATTCTTTCCTCCCTTGAGCAAGAAATATCTCTTTTTGTCTGATCTCTGCTCAGCCTCTTTGGCATTCACGCCCATGTGGAATGCAGGGGATGGTTAGCTATGTATGGGGGAGGAACCTGGTCTTTGTGCACAGGGTACTTTCACTGTATAATTAAGAGTGAGAGAGGGAGAGAAGGACGCATCTCTTTCCAGCAGATGCATCTCAGTTTCTTGACTTCTCTTCCCTTTCGAAGGAAACTCCATTTTAAAGTTGGATCTGAATTCATGTATTTATTGAAATAGACTGTGTAAAGGATTTAACTCTACGTCCATGTGTAAAATGTACAAACTGTACAAAGGCAATCATTACATACCATGGCCTAGCAAAACCAGAACAAGAACACTTCATTGGCTGCCGACACAAGCGAGGATCACATTTAAAGCTCCCTGCTGAGTAGGTAAAGTGTGCTTGAATAAAAGTCCAGAGTAATTGCAAAAGAATGGCCTCCACCCCACCTCTTAGATCCCAACTAGAAATCCCTGTCCAGCTATATGGAATTGGACCTCTCAAGAAACCATCAAGAGAATAAAACATGGCCGCCATTCACAACAGCTCAAGGCCCAGAGCCGCCGGATGCTCTAAACCTGACATCGAGGGCAGAACTCAACTGCCTGCATTTCAGGAAAGTTCTTAAAACAGAGTTATTCATGCTGGCCTTTGACTAGACCACAGAAAATGCTGATAGTTAGTGAGGAACAGCAGACGCGGGGCATGGTCCCACAGATTACAAGACTACCCCTTATCCACAATCCTGGACTCCTCATTTTGAACTGTTCAGTGCTCTGAAGTAACAGTAAGGTGAAACACAACGCTATTTAAAAATCCTACACATATAAAATCTTGAAATATTATCTTATCTGTGAACTTGTGAGAATTTATCTTTAAAAATATGTAGCGTTTGTGGTCTAATTAATAAACAATGCATTTGAATTTCATCTTTAAAAAGCAGTAACCACCACTTAGTAAAATTACTCAGTAAATAAACATAAATAAAGTGCAGGTGCATTTGCCCTAGAGCTTCTTTAAAGTATTTAACATACTTTGGTTGCACCCCGGGTGATCCAATGTACAATTCAAGGCTTGCAGTGTACTGAATGAGGACAAAAAACACTTTGGGGCCGATTCCGACCTCGGCGGTAGGGCTCCGAATCGGATTCGGCATAACCGTATCCGATTCGGAGCCCTATTTCCCGACCGATTCGTACGCGCGTCCGGACGAGCGAGTACGATGCGAGTCGCCGACCGACTCGTTCGGGCGTCCCAACCGCTCCGACCAACTCGTTCCCGGGTCTAACCGCACCGACCGACTCGCTCGGACACGACTCCGCACCGCGCAATGGAGACGTTCCCCGGCCGGGTAAGTACGATGCGCGCCGCGAGCGAGTCCGACCGACACGCGCCGTCCGGCTCGAAAGAGCAGTCGGAGCCGTACTTCGGGGGTCCGTGTCGGACCCCCTGTACGCATAGCCGCGCGAGTCGCACACAGGGGGGACCCATGGGTCCCCCCTACCTGTGCGTGTACGGCGCGAGTCGCTTCGCCGCGTACGCGCTGTAGGGGGCGCCCTTGTTCGCCTCGCACCCATTGAGGCAATGGGAGCCCGCGTACGCGTTGTACGACCGGCTCCCATTGACTTCAATGGGAGTCCGACTGACTCGAGTACGATAGCATACGGACGCATCGGACTCGTTCGGTCGGGCTGCACAGGTCCGATTCGGTCGGAAATCACTCCGGGTCCGGCTCGGTCGGAGAGATTTCCGGCCCGAATCGGAATTGGCCCCTTTGTATTGTGTTCTTTTCTATAGTATTAGTACTGTGCAGACGCTGATTATTATACATAGGGAAACAAGTCTGTATAATTACGAAATACTGCTCAGAGTTCCCCAGCAAAAGCCAGTTTCTTGCTACCCCCCACCCTGCCCCCACCGTGCCCCTCCCCCGCCCCACGTCACTGCCCGGCAGCACTCCCACCACGGGCCGCTACTGCCTTTTACCAAAGAATGATTACCAGTCCCAAAATACAGAGAAAAAGAAAGGGATTGATGCATTTCTCATGCCTGACCTGGAACAAAATGAAAGCAGCACAAACTCGAAATGTTTTTGCTTCGAGGCGTCTGTTCACGTGGACCAGGAAGTAGAAGACAGTGTCCTGAGAGCCCACTCCTGTGGGCTGCTTGTGGCTATGATGTGGCTGTAAGGTGGGCAGACAGCAGTAGTGAAGACCCTCTTCGGCCCGAAAAATAGTTTGAGCTTGCCATGATCTAGCTCCTGAAACGAAGATGGTAGTGGGTCGTGACAATTTGTGGTTTCCACTGCCCATCAGTAACTTCTGGCGTATGATTGAGTTGTAGCAGGAAGTAGTGGAAGATGCTAAGGCAGGAGCCAGACTGTGAATTCTGTCAGAAGGATCCCACGCCCACTTCTAGCTGGCATGGCTTCCTTTACCTGTGAGTGAGGGTAAAGGAGGGCACCCTCAGCATGCAAATTAAGTGGCCCCACTAACGTTTGATAAAATCTTGCAAGAAATTCCTGGCATAATTTTCTGATTAGAGGCACGCTTTAACATCAGAACATGCAAGTTGGAAGAAAATAGATTCTAATACTTTATATAGAACAGTCTCCAAATAATGTTGTTTCATACACTGCAGAACGCCATTTTCATTTAACCTTCTCAAATAGTCTATATTTTTTAGGCCTATGACTTGGAATAAGGATTCAGTGTGCGTAAAAAGAGTCTCAGTGTACGGATCAGGATGTTCGTGACACATAGGTACTTATTATACAGAAATGTGCTTTAAAGACATCAAACAAAAACTTGAGAATGTAAAGAAACGTGCAAGCATGTGGCACACTACAGACTGACATGAAGCCTGCAACTGACACGCCTGCAACATGGATGCTCAGTGGTGGTGCATCTCATAACTAAATATGCCAATCGCTAGTACCAACTGCGATCCCTACTTCTCCAGTGTACACTTTACATGAACGGGATGGCTGAACATCAGGCAAAGTATTGTTTGTCTGGTTTTAAAACAAAAGTTAAACTCAGAAAAAAGTAGATAGTACCTCAGGATCTAAATATGTAATCATGTTCTAAATGTGTATTAAATTCCGATAGCTATGAAAGTGTCACTACTGGGGAGATAATTTAAGAAAATGTTCAAAAGCAGAGGCGGGAAGCTTCATAGTTGCAAAATTTGATTTACTGAGATGAGCAAAAATTGCCCCGGTTGGTATTTGTGGAATGAAAGTCGAGTCGATATAAGAGCAGCAGTACAGAAATGAGAGACGAGCAAGTCAAAACTGCTCCCAGTCCAGGCTGATATCTGCTGCTCCACCTTTTTAATTCTGACGAGGCATTCTTTCCTCCCTTGAGCAAGAAATATCTCTTTTTGTCTGATCTCTGCTCAGCCTCTTTGGCATTCACGCCCATGTGGAATGCAGGGGATGGTTAGCTATGTATGGGGGAGGAACCTGGTCTTTGTGCACAGGGTACTTTCACTGTATAATTAAGAGTGAGAGAGGGAGAGAAGGACGCATCTCTTTCCAGCAGATGCATCTCAGTTTCTTGACTTCTCTTCCCTTTCGAAGGAAACTCCATTTTAAAGTTGGATCTGAATTCATGTATTTATTGAAATAGACTGTGTAAAGGATTTAACTCTACGTCCATGTGTAAAATGTACAAACTGTACAAAGGCAATCATTACATACCATGGCCTAGCAAAACCAGAACAAGAACACTTCATTGGCTGCCGACACAAGCGAGGATCACATTTAAAGCTCCCTGCTGAGTAGGTAAAGTGTGCTTGAATAAAAGTCCAGAGTAATTGCAAAAGAATGGCCTCCACCCCACCTCTTAGATCCCAACTAGAAATCCCTGTCCAGCTATATGGAATTGGACCTCTCAAGAAACCATCAAGAGAATAAAACATGGCCGCCATTCACAACAGCTCAAGGCCCAGAGCCGCCGGATGCTCTAAACCTGACATCGAGGGCAGAACTCAACTGCCTGCATTTCAGGAAAGTTCTTAAAACAGAGTTATTCATGCTGGCCTTTGACTAGACCACAGAAAATGCTGATAGTTAGTGAGGAACAGCAGACGCGGGGCATGGTCCCACAGATTACAAGACTACCCCTTATCCACAATCCTGGACTCCTCATTTTGAACTGTTCAGTGCTCTGAAGTAACAGTAAGGTGAAACACAACGCTATTTAAAAATCCTACACATATAAAATCTTGAAATATTATCTTATCTGTGAACTTGTGAGAATTTATCTTTAAAAATATGTAGCGTTTGTGGTCTAATTAATAAACAATGCATTTGAATTTCATCTTTAAAAAGCAGTAACCACCACTTAGTAAAATTACTCAGTAAATAAACATAAATAAAGTGCAGGTGCATTTGCCCTAGAGCTTCTTTAAAGTATTTAACATACTTTGGTTGCACCCCGGGTGATCCAATGTACAATTCAAGGCTTGCAGTGTACTGAATGAGGACAAAAACACTTTGGGGCCGATTCCGACCTCGGCCGGTAGGGCTCCGAATCGGATTCGGCATAACCGTATCCGATTCGGAGCCCTATTTCCCGACCGATTCGTACGCGCGTCCGGACGAGCGAGTACGATGCGGACTCGCCGACCGACTCGTTCGGGCGTCCCAACCGCTCCGACCAACTCGTTCCCGGGTCTAACCGCACCGACCGACTCGCTCGGACACGACTCGCACCGCGCAATGGAGACGTTCCCCGGCCGGGTAAGTACGATGCGCGCCGCGAGCAGTCCGACCGACACGCGCCCGTCCGGCTCGAAAGAGCAGTCGGAGCCGTACTGGGGGTCCGTGTCGGACCCCCTGTACGCATAGTCGCTGCGAGTCGCACACAGGGGGACCCATGGGTCCCCCTACCTGTGCGTGTACGGCGCGAGTCGCTTCGCCGCGTACGCGCTGTAGGGGCGCCCTTGTTCGCCTCGCACCCATTGAGGCAATGGGAGCCCGCGTACGCGTTGTGCGACCGGCTCCCATTGACTTCAATGGGAGTCCGACCGACTCGAGTACGATAGCATACGGACGCATCGGACTCGTTCGGTCGGGCTGCACAGGTCCGATTCGGTCGGAAATCACTCCGGGTCCGGCTCGGTCGGAGAGATTTCCGGCCCGAATCGGAATTGGCCCCTTTGTATTGTGTTCTTTTCTATAGTATTAGTACTGTGCAGACGCTGATTATTATACATAGGGAAACAAGTCTGTATAATTACGAAATACTGCTCAGAGTTCCCCAGCAAAAGCCAGTTTCTTGC
>CAWUFW010006966.1:0-143190 GCA_963921515.1 Calotriton arnoldi | reverse complement strand
TGGTGTTGCAATTATGCCGTGTCTTTTGTGGGTGGAGCTTGTCTTGAAATCATTTAAATTATCAAGCTCAGTTTTTTTGATTCTGTCAACCAAATGGGACTAGGCCTTAAGGAGTGAAATCAACAATGGAATAACGGAAATAGGGATGCAATCGGTAGAGATGGACAAGTTGGAAAAATTATGATTTCCTGAATTTCATTAAAATATTTCTACGTTTCTGCATATCTTCTACTGTCAATTTCCCAAAAGAGAAACAAAATTATAGCAATACTGTGATGAGCTTAAGACATGGAAGAAAAAGAAGTACATCAATTTTGATCCACCTGATGCCACTCTATTCGATAAACTGCGTATGTGCTGCCAAGGTGGCTTTGCAATTTAATGATTGCAGTGGGCCCGTGGGCATCTCCAGTGATTTAAAAGCCACGAGCTTCAACCTGGCCAAGATTGACTGAACCTTCCCTCATTCCAAGGTCAGTGCATTGGGTACCTTGAGATTGGGAAACAGTAACAGCCCCCAGTTCCAGCACATAGAAACTGCATGTGTTCGGCATAAGGCGGTATAGCAAAATAAATTACTATAAGCAGCTCTCGTCTCTCATGAACTTAAAACAAACAGTGGGAATTTTCACAAAAATATAACAGTATTGTGTGGGAAATGTGTGTACTTTCTTTCCCCTTCTTGACTAGATTTCCTTTCTTGCAAAAGCATTTCATGAAGCATAACATTGGCAGGAAATGTAGGCCAACTAGGACTGTACCCATATGTGACAAAATGTTTGAAAAATGGCTCTGTTATTTACTACAAACCCATTTTCACAACACGTTTTGTTAAACCTTTCTTGAGTAGGTCACATCTGCCCTTGGATGTCCTTGCAGTGCTTTGGGTTGACTGGCCAGTGTCTTCCCATGTGGACTCTTTTTATAATTAAAGATTGAGGGCTCTGTGTACAATTGGTGGATATATTCATTGTACTCTAAAAAAGACACGTTAGGGTTGGCCATTGCCTGCCCTCTTGTATATGGCAGAATCCTGCTATTGATTCAGTCTGCCTATTGGAGAGCAAAAGCTTACCATCTCTATTGCCTTTGACGCTCTCGTGGAGGAAAGAAACCCATAGATGCCTGTGATAAGTACTGTTTGGCTTTTCAAATGTGCAAAGAACACAGTTTTTTGTTTGGTGATTTCTTTTGGATGGGTAATTTTTGTCAGGCATGTACATATTGTGAATCTACAACAGGGGCAATGCAGTGCTGTATCTTTAGAAAAAATAGATCATAAATGCAACCGGTGCAATACTCCATAGGGGGATGACAGAAAAATCTATGCAATCTTTTAAAGGTAAAGTTAATGTCTACTGCTGTACACAAACCCCAAAGCAGCGATCAGTGCACTACACAGTTGTTTAAATTAGCAAAAGGCATGCTTCCTTTTTTAGGTATTGATTTTACCAAGTCCCCTTGCCTGGGAGTCTTCATTATAAGCAAGGATAGGGGTTTTGCTGCCCTGAGCCTCTCACATGATCCTAAAGGAGACCCCTCTCCTGACAGGAGAGCCATGGCTTGTTCCAGCTGTATGCCCTGGCTAGCCTGGCACCATGCTCAATTCAGGACAAGACTCACTGAAATTCAAATCAAGTTCCTTCCTCAACTGATTAATGAACGCTATAATGATCTTTTGAGAAGAGGCATTTTGGACATTAAAATTGAGAAGAGATATGGCAGATCAAAGAGGGCTTCCATGGGTACCACCAGCAACTGTACCTATTGGTGTAGATTGCTGAAATAGGGAATCTCTTTTGACTTAGAACGGGAAATGCGGAGGGTGAAAGGGTTTAAGTTAAGACCGCCTGCAATAGTTGAGGATACTGAATGGGCTGAGGAGGGGCCATACTGGCACTCACAAAAAGACTGAATAGACCAGCGTGGCCCAAAATAGGTCTAGGAAATTCAAAAAATCCAAATCCATTACATATTTTCAGATATTAACGTAAGATAAATTTGCACACAACAACTCTAAATTCAGCTCTGTTATGTATGGTATTCAGTCGAAATATCGAGTTGGAAATGTCGACTTACACTAATATCGAGTTCTAAATATCGTGACACAGAAATATCGGCAGCAAGAATATTGTGGTCAAGAACATCGACTTTAAGGTAAGAAATATCGATTTTAAAAATATAGAAGTCATTAACATCGTTTGCAAGAATATAGTTGTTTAAAATATCGATTTTTTAATTAGTTATGAATTTTAGTAAATATTTTAAATATATGTGATGTATTTTTTTTGTCTAAGTATTGTTTGTTTTTCAATATATGTGTTAAATTTTTAGTAGCTATTAATTTTATTTTAATTAAATTTTGCGTTTCTTAGTTCTGTAGCGGGTTGTGGGTTTATAGGAGAATAGGGTGGGAAGTAATTTAATTATAATAAATTAATGTATATTTTTTATTGATAAAATATTTATTCAATTGAGATTTTATAATGTTAATTGTGTTTTTAATTTTTTTGTTAACTTTTAGGTGCAGGTTGTGGGGTTTATAGTGGTAAAGGGTGGGAAGTAATTTATCTGTAATTAATTAATAATTAGTTGTTAATTAATATTAATTAATTAATTAACAATTAATTATGGTAATTCTGTAATTAATTTTAGGTGCGGGTTGTGGGATTTATAGGGGTAAAGGGTGGGAAGTAATTTATTTGTAATTAATGAATAATTAGTTGTTAATTAATATTAAATAATTAATTGACAATTAATTATGGTAATTATGCAATTAATTTTAGGTGCGGGTTGTGGGGTTTATAGGGGTAAAGGGTGGGAAGTAATTTATTTTTAATTAATTTATAATTAGTTGTCAATTAATATTAATTAATTAATTGGCAATTACATATGGAAATTGTGTAATTAATTTTAGTTGTGAGTTGTGGGGTTTTTAGGGGTACAGGGTGGGAAGTAATTTATTTGTAATTAATTAATAATTAGTTGATAATTAATATTAATTAATTAATTGATAATTAATTAGAGTAATTGTTGAATTTATTTGATGGTGTTTGGGTTTTCAGTTTATAGGGATGAAGAGTGGGGAGTAAATTCATTTTACTTACTTTATTATTTGTTGTTAAATACTATTAATTATTTAATTGAAAAAAACATTTTGGGGCCGATTCCGATTCGGGCCGGAAATCTCTCCGACCGAGCCGGACCCGGAGAGAATTCCGACCGAATCGGACCCTAGCAGTCCGACCGAACGAGTACGATGCGCACGCATGCTATCGGACTCGAGTCGGTCGGACTCCCATTGAAGTCAATGGGAGCCTGTCGTACAACGCGTACACGGGCTCCCATTGACTCAATGGGTGCGAGGCGAACAAGGGCGCCCCCTACGGCGGGTACGCGTCCATGCGCATCGCGGCGTACATGCACAGGTAGGGGGACCCATGGGTCCCCCTGTGTGTGACTCGCGCGCCTACGCGTACAGGGGATCCGACGCGGACCCCCAAAGTCCGGCTCCGACAGCTTTTTCGAGCCGGACGGGCGCGAGTCGGTCGGACTGCTCGCGGCGCGCATCGTACTTACCCGGCCGGGAAACGTCTCCATAGCGCGGTGCGAGTCGTGTCCATGCGAGTCGGTCGGAGCGTGTTGAAGCCGCGTTCGAGTCGGTCGGCGATTTCGCGGGTGCTTGCATCGTACTCGCTCGGCCGGACCCGCGTACGATTCGGTCGGGAAACAGGGCTCCGAATCGGATCCGGTGAATCCGAATCCGATTCGGAGCACTACCGGCCGAGATCGGAATCGGCCCCTTAGTTGTGTAATTAATTTTTTTACAGTTTAATTTTAGGTGTGGATTGTGGGGATTATAGGTGTAAAGGGTGAGAAGTTAATAAAATTGTATGTGTTTAATTTGTTTTTTAAGTAATAATATTTGTGTAATTGATAATTAATTATGGCAATTATGCAAATACATTTTTAAAATTTTCAATGTGGGTTGTGAGTTGTGTGGTGTTATAGACTAGGAAGTAAATTGACTAAATTTATGTAATAATATTATTGTTAATAAAATGTGTTTAAACATTATTTTTTTATTTTATTTAATATAATATTTGTAGGTATTTGTGATATGTATTTAACATTATAATATGTTTTTATTTTTTATTTTAAATATTAAATATATTTTTATTTTTAACATATTTATATTTCTTTTACTAACTTTAAAAAATATATTTTTATTCTGTTGATGATATTTTGTTTGTTTTTAATTTTGAATTGACTGGATTGGGAAAAGTAAATTTTATCCCTCCGCTATCCTACACTTTCCCTACTGTTGCACTCATTGGAGTGGGAATAGTAATTTGTACCCCCTCCCCATTTACCCAACACTTTCCCTACTGTTGCACTGACTGGAGTGGGAATAGTAAATGTTATCCCTCCGCTATCCAACACTTTCCCTACTGTTGCACTAACTGGAGTGGGAATAGTGATTTTTACCCCTCCGCTATCCAATACTTTCCCTACTGTTGCACTCATTGGAGTGGGAATAGTAATTTTTACCCCTCCGCTATACAACACTTTCCCTACTGTTGCACTGACTGGAGTGGGAAATTTAAGTTTAAAGATTTTTAAATAGTTTAATGTTTTAATTTATAACAGAATGTTTTTTTTTAAATAAATTGTATGTTATTGGTATATGTATATATATATTTATTTGTTAAATTTTTATATAATTTTAAAATTATAAAATACTTTAAAATTATTCGTTTATTAATTGTTTTAAAGTAAATATGTTTATATATAATTATTATATATGTGTGTTTAACTTTTTAAAATTAAGTTTATTTGTTATATTTGTTAAAACATATATTAAATCTAATTAAAATTAATTTTATTCTTTAATATATTTAATATTTATTACTTTGTATATACATATATATATATATATATATATATATATATATATATATATATATATATACACAATATTTTGTACAACTATATTTATGACACCAATATTTTTTTTCGATATTTTTGTACTTACCATTATAAGTATAGGATGTAGATATTTTTGACATCAATATTTTGGTCACAATATTTTTGTATGGGGCTATTTTGAGTGTCGATATTTTGTCAGTGTACTGTTATATAGTATGCATCTGGAAATATGGTGGTCACCCTTGGAGTACACAGGGGATGTAAAACAGTTCTACCAGTTCAGAAGACAGAAGGAGGCCCCAGAAGGACCACACTGCCAATCAAAGGGAAATATATTTTTTTGTTTCTTCTATCTATAGATATAGTTTAATTGAATTGCATCTAAATCCCATATCTTCACACATTTTGCTTCAAACAGGTCTTCAAAGCAAAATAAAACCACTCCCACTTTCTGATACGTAAGTACTAGACAGTGTGTATTTTGATGCCAAAACACTAAACGCTACCTTGATCTCGAATTAGGTCAAAAAGAAATCAGATTTTAAGGACTGCTTTCAACAAATTATTGAGTAGCAAGCAAAGCCTTTGTTCGGGAAAGATAGTGGCTTGGTTGCAGATTTGAAAGCTTCAGTAGCACTTTGGTTTCTCTACAGTGAGCATGCTGGGTTCTTGCCATGTGATTGTGGGCTCCTTCCCTTAGAATGTTTGCAACCTTCTGAGTTAAAAAAAAAAAATTCTTTAGTTTAAATTTTTTTAATTTTTTTTTACGGAGTTTATATTGCGCGAACTTGACCCGAAAGTGTCAGGTATCAGAGCGCTTTACATAGCACCAGTTGCGTTACATGAGGACACATTTGTTTTTCTTAGGCATGGTTGTTTAGAGGATGGACTTCTCTCAGTTCCAGAGTTTGACTGTAAAAGTCTGAACACTCAATTGTTCAAGTACATTGGCGCTGGTGGAAATCACATATCTAGATTGGAATTCTAGCAAATGTTGTCAGTGATGTCTAATAATAATATCAAAAGCACATTACTGTTCCAAAAGGGCCTATGAACAACTTGCAGGCATGGGGCACTTTGCAATGAACTGGCCAGGGGTATAGCTATTATTGTTGCAGCAGGAGGGAGCAGCAGCACAGGGGCTCAGTGATGGGGGACGGGTGGGGGCAGAGCACCTCAATTACTGCTGTCTTTAAATGGCAATCTGGGGTTCTGGATGGGCCATTTTCCTGGCTTGCATTAGGGTTCAGGACACCCTTGCGGAGCCACTGAGACTGTCTAACAAATGGAATGTAGGTCATTAGTTGCCATATTACGATGGAGAAAACATCAAAAGGAGAAAGGAATGTTTTTGGTGTTCGATAGCAGACAATAACATTCACCAGCTGAAACATGGGAGGATAAATGGCCAGAACATAATATTTTGCCATAATTACTACTTAAGCTTTAGCACAACAGAGATCCTATCCAGTTGCTTGTAAAGGAGGACACCAAGAGAGTTACTGGGATCATCCTTGACCAAAAAACCCCAGGCAAATCCCAACCCACATTAGAAGCTGTTAGAAATGGGGGTCTCTAGTGGCAGTGGCTTGCACCCTGTCCAAGTAGGGACCCTTATTTTAGTCAGGATAAGGTGATTACACAGCTAAGATAACCCCTGCTTACCCCCTTGGTAGATATTTTTGACATCAATATTTTGGTCACAATATTTTTGTATGGGGATATTTTGAGTGTCGATATTTTGTCAGTGTACTGTTATATAGTATGCATCTGGAAATATGGTGGTCACCCCTGGAGTACACAGGGGATGTAAAACAGTTCTACCAGTTCAGAAGACAGAAGGAGGCCCCAGAAGGACCACACTGCCACTCAAAGGGAAATATATTTTTTTGTTTCTTCTATCTATAGATATAGTTTAATTGAATTGCATCTAAATCCCATATCTTCACACATTTTGCTTCAAACAGGTCTTCAAAGCAAAATAAAACCACTCCCACTTTCTGATACGTAAGTACTAGACAGTGTGTATTTTGATGCCAAAACACTAAACGCTACCTTGATCTCGAATTAGGTCAAAAAGAAATCAGATTTTAAGGACTGCTTTCAACAAATTATTGAGTAGCAAGCAAAGCCTTTGTTCGGGAAAGATAGTGGCTTGGTTGCAGATTTGAAAGCTTCAGTAGCACTTTGGTTTCTCTACAGTGAGCATGCTGGGTTCTTGCCATGTGATTGTGGGCTCCTTCCCTTAGAATGTTTGCAACCTTCTGAGTTTAAAAAAAAAAAATTCTTTAGTTTAAAATATATTTTTTTTTTTTACGGAGTTTATATTGCGCGAACTTGACCCGAAAGTGTCAGGTATCAGAGCGCTTTACATAGCACCAGTTGCGTTACATGAGGACACATTTGTTTTTCTTAGGCATGGTTGTTTAGAGGATGGACTTCTCTCAGTTCCAGAGTTTGACTGTAAAAGTCTGAACACTCAATTGTTCAAGTACATTGGCGCTGGTGGAAATCACATATCTAGATTGGAATTCTAGCAAATGTTGTCAGTGATGTCTAATAATAATATCAAAAGCACATTACTGTTCCAAAAGGGCCTATGAACAACTTGCAGGCATGGGGCACTTTGCAATGAACTGGCCAGGGGTATAGCTATTATTGTTGCAGCAGGAGGGAGCAGCAGCACAGGGGCTCAGTGATGGGGGACGGGTGGGGGCAGAGCACCTCAATTACTGCTGTCTTTAAATGGCAATCTGGGGTTCTGGATGGGCCATTTTCCTGGCTTGCATTAGGGTTCAGGACACCCTTGCGGAGCCACTGAGACTGTCTAACAAATGGAATGTAGGTCATTAGTTGCCATATTACGATGGAGAAAACATCAAAAGGAGAAAGGAATGTTTTTGGTGTTCGATAGCAGACAATAACATTCACCAGCTGAAACATGGGAAGATAAATGGCCAGAACATAATATTTTGCCATAATTACTACTTAAGCTTTAGCACAACAGAGATCCTATCCAGTTGCTTGTAAAGGAGGACACCAAGAGAGTTACTGGGATCATCCTTGACCAAAAACCCCAGGCAAATCCCAACCCACATTAGAAGCTGTTAGAAATGGGGGTCTCTAGTTGGCAGTGGCTTGCACCCTGTCCAAGTAGGGACCCTTATTTTAGTCAGGATAAGGTGATTACACAGCTAAGATAACCCCTGCTTACCCCCTTGGTAGCTTGGCATAAGCAGTCAGGCTTATCTCAGAAGCAATGTGTAAAGCATTTGTACATACACACACACAGTAACACAGTGAAAACACTACAAAAGGACACCACACCAGTTTAAGAAAAATAACCAATATTTATTTGAATAAAACAGGACCGAAACGACAAAAAATCCAACATACGCAAATCAAGATATCACTTTCAAAAGGTTCAAAATAGTTCAGTGCATAGGAAACTATGGATGCGCCACTTTTATCACGAAGTTCCCGGGATGCGTCAAAATCAAAGACAAAAACAGGCGCAGGAGAGCTGAGGTGAGGCGCCTTAAAAGCAAAGCGATGCATCAGTTCCTTACTTCCAGCGGAGGTGATGCATCGGTTCCTACTGCCAGGGGAGGTGATGGGGCAGTTCCTTACTGAGCACAGGGGAGGTGATGCGTCGGTTCATTACTGTAAGGGGAGGTGATGCGTCACTTCCTTACTGTGAGGGTAGGTGATGCGTCGATCTCCAGACACGCGGGCGTGGTTCCTTACTGTTGGGCAACATCGATGAAGAACTTGGCGCACAGATGCAATGCATTGAAAATCCATACATGCTCGATTGATGCAGCAGCGGTGAAACAGGCGCTGTGTCGATTTCCCACCCACGAAGCAGGTGATGCATTGATTTCTTCATCCGCACAGTGGGGCCTGTGTCGGAGTTGGAGCAGTTGCCACGGAAGCCGGTGACACGGTGCTCAGGACCCAGGATTTGGCAAACTTTCAGCCACACGGCAGACGCTGTGTTGATTCTTCGGCTGCACTGCAGCGGTGTGTTGGTTTTTCAACCTCACGGCAGTGCTGCATCAGGAAGGTCAATGCATGGATTTTCTTGGTTCTTTGCAGCAAAAGCCATCTCCAAGGGCCGTTAACAGTAATTGGCACCACTTGGCAGGTTAGAACTCCCAGCAGAGGAGTTCAAGGGCTGCAGATGATGTCTTTGATGGCCCTGAGACTTCTAAACAGGAGGCAAGCACACACAAGCCCTTGGAGAACCTTGGCAAGCAGGATGTAGAAAGCAAAGTCCAGTCCTTTCACTGCCAAAGACAGAAGCAGCAAGCAGCAGGCCAACACAGCAAAGCGGTAGTCCCTCCTGACAGCTTCTCCAGCTCTTCTTCTTGGCCGAATGTCCTCTTAGTCCAGAAGTGCTCCGAAGTTATGGTGTTACAGCTCCAGTACTTATACCAGTTTCTGTCTTTGAAGTAGGCAAAATTCAAAGGAAAGTCTTAGTAGTGCACAAGACCCTGCCTTTCCCTGACCTTGCTCCAGACACGCTCAGGAAGACTCATCAGCCTGGTGATGGGCCATCAAGATATGCAGGGTACACCTCAGCTCCCTTTGTGTGACTGTCTAGAGTGAACGCACAAACAGCCCAACTGTCACCCTCCCTCAGACGTGGATTGCACAGGCAGGCAGAGGCACAGAACGGTAAAGCAAGAAAATGCACACTTTCTAAAAGTGGCATTTTCAAAAACACAATCTCAAAACCAACTTCACTAAAAGATGTATTTTTAAATTGTGAGTTCAGGGACTCCAAACTCCCAATCCCTATCTCTTCCTAATTGGAAGTTACACTTGTAAGAGGTTACAAGGCAGCTCCAATGATAACCTATGGGAGAGATAGTCCCTGCAATAGTAAAAAACGAAATTAGCAGTATTTCACTATCAGGACATGTCAAACTCATCAGTACATGTCCTACCTTTTAAATACACTGCACCCTGCCCATGGGGCTACCTTGGCCCTACCGAAGGGGTGCCTTACATGTAGCAAAAGGGAAGGTTTTGTCCGGGCAAGTGGGGGATCTTGCCAGGTCAACATGGCAGTTTAGAACTGCCCTCACAGACACCGCAGTGGCAGGTCTGAGACATGGTTGCCGGTCTACTCATGTGGGTGGCACAATCAGTGCTGCAGGCTCACTAGTAGCATTTAATTTACAGGCCCTGGGTACACACAGTGAACTTTACTAGGGACTTACCAGTAAATCAAATATGCAAATCATGGATAACCAATCACAAGTAACATTTACACAGTAAGCACTTGCACTTTAGCACTGATCAGCAGTGGTAAAGGGCCCAGAGTTCTAAAACCAGCAAAAATTAAATGCAGAACACAGTCAAAAACAGGAGGTCAGAAGCAAAAAAAAACAGGGGAACAACACACCACAGATGCCCGGTCTAACAGGAACTAACAGCACCCACACAGCTTTAACAACACCCACCTTTTTACTATTCTGGTGTGGGTTTGTAGCTGATGAGACAGGCTTTCCACTGGTGCAAGCACTAGTGGGAAAAACTTAGCATTTCATTGGGGCTGCAGTCCTTTCAAATGTGGCAAGTCCAGTGCAAAAGTAATGATTGACGATGATACAGGAGGAATTCTAACACCCATTTCCTTCTTCACATTATCTGTGCAACCGATTCCCTCAAAATAGCGTTTCTGTCCCATGGTTTTCCTAAAGGCAGTCCCACCTAATAATGGGCTATTGTGGGTGCACATTAATTAATTTGGCAAATCGTTAGAAACCACAATGTGCAAAAGACCTGACTCCCACCACATGCCACATATGTCCCTAGAGTCTATGCACAATTCATCTCACCTCACACCCCGTCTAACTTCTGTATTATCAGCTTCAATATCCCCCCCACCCCCAAATGAGCCTGGAAAGCGTCCTCGCTATTCCTCTGCCTGTAGTTTAGAAGTCATCGATCAAGAAACATGAATAATCCTTGGTCTAACACAAACCACATGCTAGGAAGCCCAGTGCAATGTGACTTGGGAATGCTTCATAATAAATCACAGCATTACCACCTACATGTCACCAGTGTTCATGCGTAGATTTATATAAGGGAATTGCCCTCCCTACTGAGAAAGTGATGTTCCCATGCCACAAATGTAAGTAGCACCTAGAGTTCCCAACTAATGGGATACAGTGAATGAATGGGTGTTGGCCCAACATTCTGTGATTCTTGGCAGATCACTTTATCTCCCAATCCCTAACAACAACAAAATAATAACTGACCTTGTTTAATGTAATCTGGTGTTCATGTATAGCGCTCATCTGACCTTGGACCAAATTTGCGCTACATAAAAACTGAATAAAAATGATTTCTATAGCGTTGCAGCTAACCTTAGGAAGTTCTGGAGTTAAGGATAGAAAATCAGGCATGTGCATGAAGAGTGAGCTAGAAAAGAGTTAGTGGAATACTGGGGCAAAGACCCTTCTTCCCTGCAGAAACTGTCTCCTCACTACACCTTGGCTAGTGTCAACCGGTCAATGTCAGCCTATCATATCAAGCAACAATCTTTCAAAAGGATGAAACACAAAGGCAGATCACTCGGTGTGCAAGGGCCTCGAACACCTTAGGTCTCAGCTTAAGATCTGAACCCACCTACATGCTAGTAAAAGCTGTTCAGGAAACTTTTAAAGCTGAACTATTCTGACTCGTGTTTAACTTGTGTTTAACTGAACTCAGTTGTGGCAAAGGATACTTGCAAAGGAAACACGTAGCACTTCATAAAATTCTGTAATGAATAAAACCCAGCCATGTCTTGAAATCCTTCCAAAAAACAAGTCGTTTGTGCTGGTTGTCAGTTTAAAAGGTAGCGAGTACCAGAGGTTGGTTGGTTCTGGCTGGCCATGACACTTTCAGAGCTGTAACCAAGTTGGGCGAGAGCATATTTTCTCCCTCATCATATGGCTTCACCGCTGCATGTTTTCCCACTGTTACTCTCTGCAGTTTTCTATCATACAATATGTGCCTGATGAGTAAATAATTAAGGGCTTTATTCAATTAGTGATTTGCTGTGGGCACAAGAGAAGGAACATCCTTTCTGATTAGGACCCTAGGTAGTAAATTCCAAAACAGTATACTAATTGATAATTAGTGGTCAGAGCCTCAGAAACAACAGAGACATGGAAGACCCTCAGGTGAATGTGAGCCCTGCATATGCTTCTTTTGTGCAGCCCACAGAAAGAGCTATAATTGGAAGAGATTGAATTTAAAAGAACACAATCCTCTGTTCTAGCTATGTCTGAGCGCTCTAGGGTTATATTCAACGACATCCCACAAGTTCTCTCTGTATTGCACTGCTAACTGCTTATAATTGATTTATGCAAAGGCACGCGCTTTCAGTCACATGCTTCATGAAGGCAATGCCTTTGTTTCTAAGCATATTCCTTACTAGTCTGTTGATGATAGGATTAACCACCATGTAGTCAAAGTCTTGAAATCCTCGTCTGTGTAGTAGTGAACTAAAAAGTACTAGGAGCCCACAAACCTGTTCCTGTAGGGTGAATATCATAGGCAGCCAACATTATTCACATATTCATCATCACCTCTTAAAAAAGGTGCTCCTTAGCTTTGTACTCAACTTGTAAAAATAAGTAAATAAGATATTTTTGTGCTTAACGCCATCCAATGCTTTCCCCACCACTGCCACTACCAGAGCCGCCCCTGTTCTCTTCTCTCATATCACTGACATCTCAGCCCATTTCTGATGTACATAGCTCCACTGCCCCAGCGAGGATTGTCAAGCACTGTAGAAGTACCAAAGCAGATTTCGCATTTTGTCATTTATTTCAAATGAGTAGAGTTCCGCCTTTATGCACTTTTATCCTGAGTTGCACCATGTCTGGTGAGAGTCGCTGGCCCAAAGCTGCTTTGCCTTTCCAATCTAGAGTTTGTAGTCCAGCGTTTATAGTGGAAAGCGAACTACAAAAAACAGAATTGAATAGCAGACCGGGTAGGTCTGCTATGGCCAAGCTATGAGTTGAACCTCTATTTGTTTTGTCATTGGTTCTAACTCTAAATATGGTTGCTCTAGAGCCCGAGCACTCAGCCCATCCCCCATCAATGAATGGAGGCACATTGGATGCAGGGTAGTGGCCTGGCCATTCTGGATTGAAACAGCCAGTAACCGGAGCGCCATGTTTCTGCCAGATGTGGAATGAGGCGGCCTAGAAGATGTGTTGTTTGCCGCTGGTGCCACTCCCCTGTTCCCCTGTTCCCATGATCATAGTGGTATTCTAGAAATTAAAATGGGTGAGTGGCTCTCACAATTACTAGTGCTGCTCAGTGGTAGCAGAAGATCTTCCTTGTAAATGGTACAACTATGTGGCCAGTGCTCATCGGTTCAATCATGAATGTAAAAACCTCAGTTCTGTCCTGCGCTCTATGATGATTTCTAGGGTTGAGACCTGACAAAAACCTGCTCAAATTAAGAAACAGCTCCAAGCTGTTTTGTGCAAAATGTACAAAGAAAGCCACACAGTGCAATGGAACATTGTATATCATAGCTAAGTAATCTCATCTTCAAGAACTGACTAAATGCCTCCTCCCCTCGCAATGAGCCTTATTTGCTGCTTGTGTGGGGGCACTCTCATGCTTGTGCCCCCCTGGGAAGCCAACTCGTGTTTCCCTGCCTACGACCAGTTGTGACTGCATGCTATCATTGAGATGTGGGAAAAATCACTAGTGCAGAATAGGCATGTAAATTGTGGGACATTTTTGCTGAGCTGAAGGCCTGCACGGAACCGAACTTAGGGGCCCATTACGATAACCGGCGTAAAAAAATCCGCCAGGCATGGAAGCGGCAAAAATCCGCCCGCACACACCGCCTGAACACCGACCACGCCATTATGAGTACACAAACTGAAAACCGCCATCGGCGGAAAAATCATACAAAATACCGCCCGCCATCGTCCGAGTCGGAGTCAAACCGCCCGCCACGGACGGAAACACGCACGACAACACAAAACCGCCCGCCCACACGGCCGACACACCGCACGTGAAATTACGATCGCACCGCCATGAGCGCGGAAAAACAACAAATATACCGCCCGCCAGCGCAAACAACGCCGATGAGAATCGACACGGCAGAAGCCATGGCGCCCACGTACCTGCACAGAAACCATCCGCACACAAAACCAATAGCACACAACATGGCCAACAAGTCCACACAGCAAGGCACGCACAAATACACAAGCACAGTACACATCCCGAAAACACCCCCCGGACAAACAAAAAATACAAAGGCCAGAACCCCAGACACAACACACCTGAAAACAACAGACCATGAGGACACACCCACATAGGTGAGTACAAAAGCAGCACTCCCACAGACCACAACCCCTTGCTACATTGCAAACCAGAGAGGAGAGGAGAGGACACAGTGACACAGCAAGGACAGCAGCACACCACAGAAACGCACACATCACAACCACCACCACCACCAAACACCGGCACCACAAACCCCCTGCACATTACACAACACACACCGCACCAGCACCACAAACACCATGGCACCACAAAGGATGCCCAAGTTCACGCCCATGGAGCTGACGGTCATGGTCGACGAGATCATCAAGGTGTACCCACAAATCTATGGGAACATGGTCCAGCACACACCACTAGCCACCAGAAACAGAATGTGGACCCGGATCGTAGACCAGGTCAATGCAGTCGGGACCCTGCCCAGGAACAGAACCGAGATAAACAAACGTTGGAATGACGTAAAGAGCCTGGTCAAGAAGAAGGAGGGCAAAAACAGAGAGCTGGCTGCCGTCACTGGCGGAGGGAATCCCGCGCTCTTTAAGACCTTCAAAGCGTGGGAGGAGAAGGTGCGAGTCGTAATCCATCCGGAGATCCTCGCCGGATTAGCAGGGGGAGTGGAGGCTGGTAAGTACAAACTAATGTATACCAGCACACCGCTATGTACACACATGCGCAACCACCATGCCACAGCTCCCAGGGACAAACACCCCCATGTCCAGCACACAATACACAACACATCACACGCACATGCAACAGACACTACCACACACAGGCCAAACCGAACAACTGTAAGATGCGTGGGGACATGTGTACACTAAGCCAGCCACGTAACCACCAACAGGTCCCCAAATATGCCAGAAGCGCCACAACGAGCACCCACCACACCCATGTGTCCGCCACAGCTGCACTAACCGACAAGTAACAGGTAAGTGGCAGGAACACAAAGTGCAGTGGGTCGGAGGGGGACAGCTGAAGTACAACACCCACCAGGCCCCCACTCCCACAGACCAGCAAGGTGGAGCACTCCCCACACCCATGTGTCAGGCACAGCTGCACCAACCGACAAGTAACAGGTAAGTGGCAGGAACACAAAGTGCAGTGGGTCGGAGGGGGACAGCTGAAGTACAACACCCACCAGGCCCCCACTCCCACAGACCAGCAAGGTGGAGCACTCCCCACACCCATGTGTCAGGCACAGCTGCACCAACCGACAAGTAACAGGTAAGTGGCAGGAACACAAAGTGCAGTGGGTCGGAGGGGGACAGCTGAAGTACAACACCCACCAGGCCCCCACTCCCACAGACCAGCAAGGTGGAGCACTCCCCACAACCATGTGTCAGGCACAGCTGCACCAACCGACAAGTAACAGGTAAGTGGCAGGAACACAAAGTGCAGTGGGTGGGACGGTGGACAGCCCAAGTACAACACACACCAGTCCCCAGTCCCACAGCACAGCAAGGAGGAGCATCCCCCACACCCCACACCCACGTGTCAGCCACCGCAGTGCACAACGACAGCCGAAAGGCAGACATCACGGTCCACAGCAATCGGTGTCAGTGGGTGTACAGCCACCCCCACGACCCACTACACCCCCCCACCCCCACAGACCTGCAACATGGAGCACCCCCGCTAAGAGCCATGTGGCATCCAGTACAGTGCACGCACGAACAACTTGCAGGTGGGAAACTGGACAGGGCTGGATTACTGGAGGCATGAGGACCATAACACCACCAACACATGGGACATGTCACGTAGCACACGAACACGCAGCACCGCCCACCGTCACGAACAAGTGAACAATGTGCACACGGACATGAACAGCAGACTCACACCCCACATGACCCATCACAGACATAGCAACACCCAAGGAGCCACGTCTGCATGCACAAGCCACACTGAATATAGTACCACACGGCAGCCACTGTGCAACTCATCACACACAACCGAAACACCATTGAAGTCCTGTCCATGTAGCCCCTACTGCCTGTCAACCACACACCCCACAACTACGCCTATGTAAGACAAACAACACTAGATGCAACAGAGCAGAACAACAGAAATGCACACGAACACCACTGAACCCATCAAACACACAGACACACCATGCACATACAACATACCATCCATCCCATCCGTCAGCCCCAGTCTCATGAAAGGCATGTCATCCGCACAGCTGCCACACATACAGCAGTCACGCTAAGACACATGCCCATGACCAACCATGTGCCAGAAGTCAATTAAGCGCACAACACACTGTGAGCAACAACACACAACATGGGCCACACCCCCCCGAGCACTGCAGTGATGCACATGGCACAGGGCAGCACGCACACCAAGGAGATGGGACAACTGCAATACGTTGGCTGGCACACAACTATCACTCACTCATAACGATGCGTCCAATGCCATGTCCAGTAACCACAACAGACAGCAAATATGCAGGGCATGTCAGGCATGCACACACCTCAGACCATGCACTGTCATGCTGCCACAACACATGTCACGTTCGGCACCCATGGCTCACAGCATGTACCCCAAAAGCATATACCCTCCCAAATGCGAATCTGGGGCATGGCCCCCATGTTGCCATATGCGTTCCTAAGCGTTCCATTTGAACCCCAAAAGCATATTCCCTCCCAAATGCGAATCTGGGGCATGGCCCCCATGTTGCCATATGCGTTCCTAAGCGTTCCATTTGAACCCCAAAAGCATATTCCCTCCCAAATGCGAATCTGGGGCATGGCCCCCATGTTGCCATATGCGTTCCTAAGCGTTCCATTTGAACCCCAAAAGCATATTCCCTCCCAAATGCGAATCTGGGGCATGGCCCCCATGTTGCCAAATGCGTTCCTAAGCGTTCCATTTGAACTCCAAAAGCAAAGTACAAACCAGACCCAGGATGGGCCAGGAGCCCACATACACCAGAGTCACAATGAGTAGGGGCAAAGCAACACACCCATCGGCATGGCCAATCCGTCCCATGCCACATGTGCACAGCACACAGTCCCATTGCCTAGCACACACACCTACAGATGCCACAGCCACACACTCGCCTCCGGGAAACCCATGTTCGAGATTGCACGAACTGCCAATGTCAGACGACTAATACATACTTCGCCAGGTGCAACACAATAACAAATCTCATTCTCTCCACAGGTGACGAACTGCTGGACGCTGGGGATGGAGACAGCAGCCAGCACAGCCAGCCTACAAGCCCCCAACGAGGACACACGGATCTGGAGGATCTGTCCACCTCTTCGGACACGGACCACCAAGCTGGCCCATCTGGCGTGGCAGGGCCCAGCCGCTCCCCAGGACCCCTCCTACCCACCAACCCATCATCCAGGGATGCTGAACAGTCCCAGTCCCCTGCTGCCACTGTCGTTGCGGCCACACCCACGGTCATTGCGGCCACTACCACTGCCGCAACCGCCACCATCGCCGCACCGGCCACCACCGCCTCCACCACCACCACGTCTTCGCTGGCACCAGCCCCAGCGCAGGTGGTGGCCCGGCCGACTGGATCCACCCTGGGAGCCACAGCGAGGACTGTGGTGAGCAATGTGGCTAGTGGGCAGGGCCGGTGGCAGCAGGACTGGTAGGAGGAGCAGGGTCAGGGAAACGCCAGCCTCCCCTGGGAGCCATGCCCTGCCTCAAATGGCCAGAGTCCTTGGGGCCTATGAAGAGGCCCAAGGACAATGGGCCAGGTCTGCTACTGACACGCGGGAGGTGCTGGGGGTGCTGAGGTCCATGGACGCCCATATGGGCCAATTCGTGTCCCGTATGGACCAACTCGTGGACCTCATGGGCCAGCTGGTGGTGGCGGTGGGGTCACAGGCAAGGCCAGCAACACCACCTCCGCCACCACCTGCTAGGGCGCAGGCTCGGGCAGCAGTGTCCACTTCCCCTGCGTCCACAGCCAGTGAGCACACCTCACCCACCACCAGCAGGTCGCCACCACACACCCCCTCCCAAACGTGGAAGGGGCCGTCCGAAGAGGAAACAGATCTCCCGGGAGGACTTCGCACGCTCCAGTCGCAAGTGAGGCAGCCAGCCAGCCTTCCGCCAGCCTTCCTTGACCAGCCACTGCATTGACTTGCTCTACGATCCCACTCCACACAGCCATCTGGATGGCATGTGTGTGTTGGACTATGGACATAGAACCAGTGGGTACACCCTGATCATCACGCAGCCATGACCGACAGCTCATTGTCACTGCACGCACCACTTTTGTCATCACCTTACACACAATCACATGTCACAGTTTGTAATAAATGCACCTTTTTCACTAACTGCTGTTTGTGCCCTGTGTCTTTATTGTACGGAATACAACGGCCACCTTGGGCGGAAAGGCACCTGATGCGTGGCATGGAAATGGAATCCGGAGGGCCTGTAGGGACCTAGGGGTGGGAGACAGAACAGGAGCACATTCAATGAGTGTGTCACACACCCATCACACAGTACATGTCAACAACTACAAGCAATGTACACACATCGCACAGAGCAATAGGGCACAATGCCACAGTCACCAACAGTGGCATACTACCCTGGCCATGGAGCGTTGACACACTGCACGCAGTGAACATACGGCCACCCTGACACAGCACACACACACCTGCATAGATACAGACACATCATCCGTCGTACATGGACACTCACCGTCAAGTGAAGTAGCGGGCGATGAGCTGCTGGCGCACATTCCCAGCTTCCTCCTCTCCGCTGTCCACCTCACTCGAGCTGTCCTGGTCTGCGGGCTGGGGCCCTGGTTGATCTCCGTCATCCACAATGAGGGGGATCTGCTTCCGAATGGCCAGATTGTGCAGCATGCAGCACGCCACCACTATCTGGCACACCTTCTGTGGGGAGTACGCCAGTGCACTCCCGGTGCGGTCCAGGCACCTGAACCTGGACTTGAGGAGGCCAAAGGTACGCTCGACCACACGTCTGGTCCTCCCATGTGCCTCATTGTATCGATCGTCTGCTGGGGTGCGAGGATTCCTCAATGGACTGAGCAGCCATGCCCCATTCGGATACGCAGAGTCACCTGGGTGTGAGGGACACAGAGAACCGTTGCTATTCCAACTGGACAGGGGACAGCATCGCACAACCAGCACGCTACACCACTCCACATACTCACCGACAATACAGCCACGATCCTGTTGCAGATTGGCCATCAGTCGTGGCAAGATGCTGTTGCGCATTATGTGTGCGTCATGGGCCGAGCCTGGAAACTTTGCACACACGTGGGTGATCACCATGTCCGCAAGGCACACCACTTGCACATTCAGGGAGTGCGTGTGCTTCCTGTTGCGGTACAGGTGCTCAGTGGCCTGTGGTGGAACAAGGCCAACATGAGTGCAGTCAATGGCTCCCACGACGTGTGGGATTCTGCCAAGGGCATAGAATGCACCCTTCACTGCCGCCAATTCACGAGCCCTGGGGAAGCGGATGTACCTGTTCCGGTACAGCATCATGGCTGCCAGTACATCCCTCAGCACCTTGCTGAACATGGGCTGGGACATCCCTCCTCCACTGCCCACTGTGTGCTGGAATGACCCAGTGGCGAAGAAATGCATGGCGGCCATCACCTTAGCCGTGGGGGTGACAGCAGTCGGATACACCCTGCGGGGACGGAGATGGGGCTCTAACATGGCACACAGTCGATGCAGAGTTGGCCTGTCCAGCCGAAACTTCCTGATTACCTCTGTATCGTCCATGTCCGCCAGCAATTGGTATGGGCGGTCAATGTTCGGTCTCCGCCTGGGTTAAATGGCAGAGGACACATGTCAAAGCAACACGGCACATAGCAATTTCGCATACACATCACTGACATGACTGAGCAAGCACATGGGCCACAGCCCAGCTGTCAAGCTGGGACGGCACGGCCACAATACACTTACACAGGTCTCCCAACAATGGCAATGGCAAGTGAGACATACCACTGCCATGTGCATGCACATGGGGATCTAGGCCCCAATGACTTGCGGGGCGTGCTGATGGGGACTGACTGCATATTCGTCAAGCGGCAACGCCACGGCAACATGAGTGTCTGCTGAGCATGGTACTGCTTCCGAGGCTGGATGAGTATGGCACACGACGACGACGATGTGGGCACGGGCTGAGCAGCCAATACAAGTGGGACCTGTGGCACGAGGGGATATGAGACAGTAGTAGGTGTCAGCACTGCACCCTATGTACAGCACTGTACGGATCACAGCTCCCGAAACATTGACTGGTGTCCACATTGACAGCCCCATGCCAAGACGGCTGTGTGCTTGCAGTCACACGTCACAGGTGAGAGGTTACATTGCACGTGCCAGGTGGCAGTCGTACATAGTGGGAGCTGGCATGTGTGTGCATGTGTCTCCTGTTCAAGATCCACCAGATGGGCGCTGACTCTGTACTGACCATTGGACACAGCATGTTCCGTGGAAGGCTTGTGTGTGTGGGATGGTGGCACTGGATGTGCCTCCGTTGGGTGGGGGCCATGCACAGGGCGGGTACGTCGATGATTGCGCATTGTTGGTCACGGTGGGTGCACCAGCTAAGATGTGTTGCCCTGTGTTCAATTCCTATGTCCGCATGATGATGGACTGTGGATGTGGGCAGACTACACATTGGTCGATGTGCTGTCCATATGCATGTGCCTTCACACCAGGCACAGCTGCCCCTGCACATGTGACCCCTGCTGGACTCGCTGCTGGGTCTGTGGAGCTGATGCACCTTCTGCGCGTGGGGCGGACAGCTCTCCTCACTTCCCTCATTGCGCATGTCATGTCTTTGCCGCAGGTGACATGGATCATGGAGGGCCCACATGTACGCGTGGGTAGGCTACACATGATTGTTCACTGGTCGCCACCCCCAGTCAGTGTTTCGAATGGGAAGGTTGTCGTGCTGGTGGTATGTTCGATGTGGCGGATGGGCGGGCCTAGGTGCGGGCTTACATTCCGGACATGGGGGTAGTTGGATTGGCGACTAGTTGCAGTACACACGGGACACGTCTCTTCCTTTCCACATCTGGGTCATCCCTTGTACTAACTGACAGTGATACAGTCATCTTCGCCCCAGCCCTCATGTCCTCCCCTCGCCCCCCAATATGCATGCTCACCTGCGAGGCTAGCGCTTGCACAGGCAGCCCCAAGCTCGCACCAGAGAGGGCAAGGAGTGCATGTGTGGGTCCAGTTGCACGAGTGGGCTGTCTCAGGGTATGATGTGTGGCGGGACGCCGTCCACCTGCGTGGTGCCCCAAATGGAGACCCGGCCTGCATGGACTATGCATCACAGTCTTCGCCTTCCGGATCCGCCACCTGCGACACCCAGTGGCTGTGGCTGCCCTTGCGGCCATGCCGCGTCCGTCTGTGGCTGATGGCCCACACATTCACTCTTTGGCCTCTCTGGGGAGGGCTCAGGGGTGGTGGCGCACGCGCTTGCACTTAGTCGCAATGGCATGTGGCGTGGTTGGTATGATGGGCAATGGATGGGATGGTGCGAGCCACCTCCCGTGACGTCAGTGCTGCTCGTGCTGTGGTGCGTCCCCCTACACTTCCATTTGACTTTTTGCCATGCTGGACGTTGAGGTTCTATTGCCTGCGTGATATGACCAGGAGGAGCGCGAGGAGACCTCTCACACACCATGCTCCACTGCCATCCCGTGCCCTGTATCGCCTGTGTGGATTGACTATGTTGGGGTTACACCTGGTCGACTGGGGCTGTGTGTGCCTTGTCAAGGGGCATGGCGGGCGCACAACAGGATCCAGCTTGTCCACAGAGGGTGGGCATTCGGTGCGCCTGGTACCGCTTTGTACGTGTGCCCGGCTGCTGTGCACACACGTGTTCACTCCCCCCGACAGGTGTCCTCTCACAATGCCCAGGGAAGCGGTGGTGTACTGTTCATGACCCCTCCCAACACGGCGTGCTCCAACTTGGCATGTGCGCATCTACCCGTCGCACCCACCCACCTGAGCACTGCGTCCATACGACTTCACACGACACATGTGTGTCTTCCACAGTAGTGCTACTCATTTGCGTTGACATCCAATACCAGTGGACTACATGGTCATGTCACGACTGCCGTGTACTTCACATACTCTCATCCTCTCTCATTCGTACTTGTGAAATGAGTCAGCGGAGACAGTTCTGGTTTCAAACATTATATTGAGTCTTCTGTCCTCTGTGATGCAGTATAGTGGACACTACTGGCAGCGGGATACATGTTGAGGATATACTGAGCATGATTACAAATGGGATAGGGTGTGGGGTTACATCTGCTTGGCCAAGGCTGTGCTAATGTACATTTACGTATGGCTGCGGAGCTGCGGACTTTGACACAGACGGTATACATGTAGCCTACCAGACCGCTCGGCATCATGGGCACAGTCCATCTCAGTTCCATGTGACAGGTTTGCTGCGGTTGTTCCTCATGCACGCGTGCATGTGAGATGACATCAGGGCATGTGCTTGCGTGCATGCAGCGGCGTGCCACTTGTTGTTGCACTGTGGTGGTTACTGGACATGTCACAGTCACTGGGGTCGTGTTGTTGTTGTATGCACTTGTCGTCCATGCAAAGGTCCTGGTATGGGATTCCCGGGGCGGGGGTGGGAGGGGTGCAGCACCCACAGACTCCAGGCGACCTATTCATGTCCACTGAGCGGTGTGTGTGTCCATGGGCGCTGGATCCATGTCGTGTCCTGGTTGTTCGTGCAGTTCCGTCCATGTGGGTGCGATGCACAGAGCCCATGCCACTGCCTCCCACGATGCATGCGGTGTTCCTGGATGTGATGGGGAACAGTGTGCATGTCCCGGTCATATCCGATGTCATGGCGATGTCGTTGATGGTGTGGTTACAGTTGCCGGTCGTTTGGTATGGCTGTTGTGGTGGTGACTGGCCAGTCCGTGCGGAAGCTGAGCATGGGTGCGGGGTTGGACTTCATAGGTCACTCGGGGAACCTGCGTTGTGGTCCGACGTATTTACAGGTTGACAGGTATGCGATGCCGTCCAGCAGGGCTTCCATGTCATTGGTGGTGTACATGTTTGCCAGCCAATGAAGCGGATGGTGGCTGTCAAGGTGTTGTTCGTAGGTTGTCCCTTGGAGGACCATGATGGGGCATGCTGGGTGACATTCGATGTAGCTGTTCTCGATGATCCGTCGTGTGGAGGCACAGTGGTTCCATTTCAGTGCGCGTGCGATGTTGGCCACATACGCCATGCCCCCATAGGCAGAGCAGGCCCTGTCGTGTGCGTCCAGAGGGAGGAGTAGTGGTAGCAGGTCCGCCTTCAGACATGCCGGGTTGGAGAGGCATATCTCGACGGGATGCTGGTAGGGACACCTCCGACAGTAGAAGACGGGCATGACGCAGCTGAACAATGTGATGCGGTAAGTCAGTCGGTAACTTACGTTCAGCAGGGACAGGAGATCGCATCCCAATGTATGTATCGTGCTGGTTTGGTACAGCTTGAGCTCTTCGGCGTAGTTGGGTAGGTGTGTTGCGGTTGCCATTTCGCAGCGGTTCGTAGAGGTGGCGTGCTCCGGCTGTGTGTGCAGTCTGCAATGTGCACGCTCCGGGGTTGCTGTGAGCTCTGTGTAGTCGTAGGGAGACAGGACTTGTGTTCTGTTGGCTTGTTTGGAGGACACGGGCCCTCTTCCCACATGCTTCTCAGACAGTTCAAGGTCGGTGCTGTGTGACTCCTTCCAATTAACTTGCATGTGGCCGACATGGGGGAGTGTTTTCTTCTTTCTTCCCCGTCCGTTGTGTGCTTCTGTGATATGCGCTATCTGCCGTGTGGTCGGTCTCCTCGGCATGCCTGTGTTGGTCTATTCTTGGACAATGGCTGTATTCACCGGCTTCTGTCGTAGGGCTGTGGTTTCGGTGTTGGAATGGAAGGTCATTCAGTGCTGTCTGCTCTCCCTTGTGTGGGCGGCAGGCTGCCTTTCCGCTCTGCGTTGGGCCTTGTGTGTGGATGTAATTCTTGGGCCACCTGTTGTCGGTCCCCGGGCTCTTTGGTGTTCCGTTTCATGTGTCTTGTTCATATGTGCAGGGTGGTATGGGTTTTTCAGTGTGGTACTGGCGTTCCTCTTCCCGAAGGGGCCCTGCTTCTCCTAGTTGGTGTTGCCGCCGCTGTGTGCTTCGCCATGTTTGTTACACTGGGGTGTGTCCTGCTGTTGCGTGACTTAACTGACATGTGTGCGTCGGTTGTGTGGCGTTGGGTGTTGTCCGTGAATTGGGCGTTGGGGACATGTCTGTGGCCGGCCTGTCACGTGTCATGTGCGTTCGGGGTGGGGCTGATGTGTGTGCTGCTTGGTTGTGTCCCTGTGTCTGTGTGCGACGCATGCATGGCGCTGCAGTTGGCCTCTGCGTTGTGCGCATGTGTGGCGGCGTCATCGGCGCTTTGGGGCCGTGACGGGGTGGTTGGTTCCTAGTCCCAGGTGGTGTGTACACATGTGTTCCGCGATGTTAGGATTTGGCCTGTGTGTCATATGTGGATGCAATGGTGGATGTGTAGTGTGCACGCGCTGGTGGGGGTTGTCCGCTTTATCCGCCCTTGCACTGTGTGCGCTGTTTGCGTGCACTTGTTGTGTGTGTGCCTACCTGCGTCTCCGCGGTACGTTGCGTCCTTGGTGGTGCATCAGCAGAAGCATGGGAAGGGCCTGCAGTGCTGGATTCATGCCCGGGGTGCCGCTTCTTCGTTGTCCGTGCTCTGCGTCCGTGTTTCCGCCTCTCTTTCACGTGCGGTGTCTCTTTGCCGTGGGAGCCGTTTGTTTGCGGCATCGTAATTTATGCGCCGGGCGGGACGTGTTTCGTCGGACGGTGTGTGTCAGTTGTGCTGCGCCGCTACGTGTGCGGGCGCACTTTGATGGCGGACGGTGTTGCTGGCTTGCCGGCGGTGTTTGGCCTGCTTTTCGCATCGTAATTGGGCGGGCGTGTGGACTGCTGCGTGCCGGCGGTAACTGGTGGTTTTTGCATCCGCCAGCACGGCGGTAGTGCTTCCGCCCGCCATCGTAATGGGCCCCTTAATGAACGAATACTGTCGATAGGTAACCAGAGAAATCCACAGGACCACTCACATAACCCTTATCTGCAAACAAGAACCTACTAATAACAAAGTGACTCAGTTCCCCTAATGTAAACTATCGCATGGCTTTGATGAGCATTGGTGGGCCCCACTACCAAGACTACCATTACTTTATTCAATAAGGGGGCGATATAGTAATTAATTTGCAGCTTTCAAGTTTTCAAGTCGCAGTGGTCTTTGTGATTTAGAAATGTCACTGGAAATACTGCAGGAGGCTCTATCACTGTTGCAGCACTGCCTACCGTGAACAGCACCCACCATGTGCAGGTGCAAACCATTTCACATATTGTTAAATCTGTGCTCGCTGTATAAATTGTACAAAATGACATTACTGAAGATCCCATGAGTTCTCTTTTATAATATTGAACGTGCATCCTCTTATTAGGGCTGTACATCCACCTATAGGACATTTCTCTGTTATAGGAGCCATGCCTAGTGCAAATTAATCAAAGGTCACTGAGGAAAACATTTAAGGCAGTTGTGATTTCACAGAGTGAGAAGGAAATTGATTATGGTTATCACAAATGGCAGATGTCATAGATTGAGATTCTCTTGGGCTCCGATGCACAAGTGGCCTCCTTCGTCACCTTATTTTTTATCACGAAGAAAGCAGTTGAGATCAGACTTTTTCTTTGCTAAGGTTTTCACTCTGTTATTTAACTCTCATGCCAGTTCTCTGATCCCACATTTCAGGAGAGCCAGGTTGGCTTTGCACCTATATAAAGCTAAAGCAAAGTCTTTCATCACCATGCGCCTTGGAGTAGCTGGCCAAGGTATCTGGGTGGAGGAACTTGAACCCTCATTGCATTCAGAAATGTGAAGACCTTAATTAAGGGCCCTGAAGAAGCGGCAGCACGCTGTGAGTGTTGGCGTGGCCAGCTTGGTCCATGATTGTATTCCAGCTTGGTTCTGGTATTAGATATTTTGTATTTTGGTACTGTGTTAAAGCTTGGGCCATGAACTGTTTATTATAGAAGAAAAATTGGATACATGAATTTTGCGTATATGAACTAGATGGGTTCTTGATATACTCTGG
Organism: Calotriton arnoldi; assembly: GCA_963921515.1. NCBI lineage: Eukaryota > Metazoa > Chordata > Amphibia > Caudata > Salamandridae > Calotriton > Calotriton arnoldi. Next base: position 116,847 of record CAWUFW010006966.1, on the reverse strand, counting down.
AACAAAATCACCTTTATTATGTTTCTAAAGAAATTATTTTTGTGTATGACATTGAGAAGTCAAATAATGTGTAAATAAATAAAGATCTGCTGGGATTTGTTTGTATGATATGCTCCACCGGAGCAAGCATATCATACAAAACTATGTTTTTACAACGAGCATTCATGTCTGTGTGTGTGTGTGTGTGTGTGTGTGTGTGTCTGTGTGTGTGTGTGTGTGTGTATGTTTGTGTGTTTACATATCTTGTTCCTGTATGTGTTCATAAATGTGTGTTTCTACATGGTTGTGTGTATTTTGTACATATGCAGATTAAGAAAGTGAATGGTTGTTTTCATAAAATAAAGAATACACTCTGAAGTTTGATACCAATAAATACAATGAAAGTTTACTCTTTTTGTGAAACAGTTAATGGCTCTTTAATTGTCTGTTTGAAACCCATCTGTGCTGAAAAGAGAAGGCTATGCTTAAGCAATTTCCATGTTGGCATTTTACTATAATTCAGAGCTGTAAGTCAATCACATGGTAAATCAAAGGAGAATGGAATCAATTGATCCTCAAATGATCGGGTTACGGTGAACACAGGCGCTCCAGCAGATCCTGCCTGGGCTGATATTCACACAGCAGTGGTTCCCTGTAGAACAGCGTGGGTCATTTGACTGGCAAATAATCAATGCCGGGTCGTTGGTTCTTTTAATTCCAAACTAGCACCTGATCAATTTCACCTGCTGGACCTGCTTTTGTTTAACAAATGTGTTCATCATTACGAGTCTAACAATTACGACCAGAAGGGCGTGTAGGACCTATGATGCATCTATCGCTCAAAGCAAGCCTCATGGAGTCAGAGTAAAGGGAAACAACTGATCACAAACGCACTAACAGTATTGTACACCAACCTTTAATGCCATCTTTTCAGAAATCATTTGAAACGTAAGCAGAGGTTTGTGGAAAATTTAGATCTGATTCATATATATTGGATAGTCTGCAAATGTGTGTGTGTGTGTATACACTTATCATTGTGACCCTGAATGCCTTGTCCCTGCATATCCGTTTTTCTTCACTTACACCAGTGCCCTTTGATTCTCTGGTTTTCACTGCCAATTAGGGGCTTGTGTGTGCTCAATATATTTTATGAGAGGAGTTCTGGATAAGCGCCATTCGAGGGTCGATGCTGCTAGAGTTCAGAGTATATGCTCATGCACGGCTAAACATACGATGCATGCCTGGCTTGTAGTAGGCATGGAGGTGTGGCAGGAGGTGATACGTTCTGCTGCAGTCATGTTTTAATTTGTTTATGTGTGGATAGTCACACCCGTTATTCTCTGAAGGACAAATCCTTTCGAAGCTGTCTGTATTTAGTTCACTTCTTTTGTTTGCTCATTTTTTACATTGGGTGGTAATGTTGGCGTCTGCTTCTTAACTACCTTCTTTGTTCAATCTGACCCTCAGAGTGTTCCACGGGTTGGCTCCTGGCACACCAAGTAGACTACAATGATCTTGTAGAGAACACTAAGGTAGACCGTTCCAATGGGTTACATCCCTGCACACCCGTAAGACTTCCATGATCCAGTGAATTGTAACCCAGCACCTGTTAGACTGCTATGTTCACAGGGCTACATTCTAGCACATTCATTACATTGCCACGTTTTGGTAGGATGCATCCCGGCACACCCATGAGCCAGGCATGTTCCTGTGATTTCAATCTTCGCACACCCATTAGACTGCCATGTTCCAATGGACAACACTCTGGCATGTCTGTTAGAGTGCTATGACCAAATGGGCCATATGCCAGTGAATTTATTAAACTGTCATATTATGGGGAATGGACCCCAGCACACATGCTAGACTGCCATGATCTGTTGGTTTACATCCCGCTACAATCAATAGAAGATCATACCCCATTCCCAATCTTAAACTACAGATAATACTTTAAATCGGCCAACACTCTTTCTTTCAAATGGCAACGTTATAATGTTGCAACTCTCTTACAACCAAACAAAAGGCAGATCATACAATTCCAAAAGAAGCTTTGATATTCTCAGTATTTGGTTCCACCCTAACACCCACACAAAAAGTATCATCAGAACGCACACCATTTCTTTCGCGTGAAAACAATTAAACATACCAAAACTTTAACAAGCACACTGATAACATCTATCAGTTGTATTCAGAATACTTGAACTCAAGGTTTAAGCAGAGTTCTTGCCCTATGTCTTTAGGTCAAAGTTCGATCTCTGCCATTTATTCTGTGTGCAACCTATTCCATAATGTATACCCATATCATGTCACAACTGAGCTACACCAACAGGGTAAGTGATACTAAAACAACAACAAAACAGTGTTTCTTGGCCTGACCCCAACAAAATACTGCTTTGTACTTTATGCCATCCAGATATAAGCCAAACCTCTGGGCTACTAGCTTGACAGTGCACTAGTAAGAGATGATCAACTCGATAAACGTGCACACTCCAGCCTCAGATTACTTATTTGTGTTTTTAAGGGAACCCAACGTTTGCAAAAAGAAAGCAACTTAGCAAACACTGTACAAGCCGTGATTATGCTATATTTGCTTTCTGTAGTCTCCTCTGTGTCACTAGGTTACCTCAAGCATTCCAGTACATTGCATTAAGTGTAGCATTTAATTAAATCAGACCAACCGAATCACCCCAATTTAAAAAAACGAACTTGGCCACCCATAAGAGCTAATGACACCTTCCAACTATCCACAGAAACCAACACTGTGGTCATTCAGAGAAATCACAAAACGACAACCACCTGACACCAACTTCAAATTTCCAGATCAGATCTATACCTTTATGAAGCAACTTTTGAATTTTCCCACTGGAGATGGCGAATCCTGGTTACAGATGGGTCTCCACCAAAAAGCAGCAAGAGAGCAAAGTGGCCTTCTATGGTGGCTACTCCAACATAGAAACAAATCCTCTTAATGTACACATTTACAGGCTCCAACCTGATGGCAGGGCAAATTTACTGCAGAAGGCCCATAATGTTTTAAATGTTCCAGTAGATGCAGTTCTATATTGCTATAAACCCTCGCACCATTTATGCATATATTTATTTTTATGCATATATTTATAAAACAAAGATGACGAGCACACATATATTAAGGTAATAGCGTCATTACAATTTCTAAGTATTGCTACTTATAACCATTCAATCTTTTTAAAATTAAAAATAAAAACGGATTGTTCTCAAAAGAAAAATATTTGTCATCTGCTCCTGATAACTGCGAAATGCTTGCATTGAAGAATTGGGGGTAAAGAGATGCCAATGTATACAGAGATATGTAGAAAATGTAATTAATCGTACACTCTGCAAGATCATGTATTTCAAATCCCCAGTTGGGGAGAAAGTGTAATTACAAACCATCAAAATCCATTTTATTGGGGCTTGCTGCTTAGATCAAGAAAACGCCAGGCAGGTTCTTGATGTACTTAGGGCTGTGATGTTGGCGGTGTGGGATAGCCTGTCTCCACACTGATATTCTTTGGAACAGATTAGTTTTCTCACTTTACTGCAAATTATATTTTACTTTCAAAACATATTTGTTGTCCTTTCAAAATTACAGATCAGATATGCTTTGCATACTTCTTTTATTCCATTCCTGAAGAAATACATGAGCGCACAGACTCCGACAAGCTGAAGCGAAAGGACAAATTAGTGCCCCCGCCCCAGTGCCCCAGTGGTGGTGACACACTGCTGTTTTCCAGATTATCCAAACAAGCAGCTACTGTTGCGGTTTATGGAAGCACAACAGGCGGGTCACATTAAAGGCCTATCTGATTTCATTACCAGGACCAGACACAAGGATTTCATTACCAATAAACAGAAGCATCTCCTCATAATATATCACTGCAAAAACATGTGGGGCCTTGGCAGCCTCTGAGAGGAACATGAAGGAGACAACAAGGGCTGGTTTAAGGTAAGGTGGGCCCAAGTGGACACCTTGTGCACCACCAGTGGGGGGAGCCAGAGTACCCCTGCCAGCAGTAAATGCTACAGCGTGCTAGTCGAACAGAGGGTTAAAATGTCGCCTTGCCTGTGGTAGCTTAAATATACCAGTGCACTGCTCCTGAATAAACGGTATGCCACAGACCAGCATCTCTCCTGGGCTTAACAAATACAATATGCATTCATTGCACTTCCCTACTGCCATCACCCAATGCAATTTAAAAAAAAATTGAGAGCAAACATGCGGTTTCTTTCTCAGCGTTTATGTTTCTTTCCACAATAATATGCTTGGTGCACGGTGTGACATAAAATGTCACTGTGCAAAGTTCATGTTCCAAATCTTTCAGGGCTCTTGTGAGCATAGGCCAGTGTTGTTTCATATGGTGCTTCAGAAACATCCTACTTTGCCTGTGAGTAAGAAAGTGGTTGCCCTATATGCAACAAACCCACTAAAACTTGGCATCCGTTTGTTTGTCCTTTCCTCTTTGTTCTGAAAGATACATGAAACAAACTACTAAGGTTTTGCATCTAACCTGATTTTTAAATAGGATCATATCCCAATTTCACTTCAGGTTCTGACAAGCATTCACGTTGTAACCCGAAAAGAAGAAAAGCACTCATTGAAGATAAAGGGTGTTAAAAGATGCTAGATTTTGGCTTTTCAGACAATCTGATTAGGTTTAAAGCTGGTGCAGTAAATCTTTAGCGTCGGGGCACTCTTTGAGTAGCTGTGCACTGTACACATTGTTATAACATAACATAACATTTTCACATGATAATTTTATCTGAATTGTGGTATTTTTGTGCAGTAAGTAAGTTTTAATCATGGTCAAGAATCTCAGGCTGAGAGGCTATAAACTTGTATCCACATTTTAAACCCTCATTGTCAGACTTCCCTCTCTATGTCATTCCATTGTTGATAGTTTGATTAAATTAACAAACTGCCTTAATCAGGAAAACTAGATTGAATTTGTTAGATAAACAGAGCCCACCTTTGACTAGTAAAATTGTTTACTATTACTAATAAATTGCATGAAGTTTTATGTGAAACACGGCAGGATAAGGCCGTCTCTGACATTTCTTTTATTGAACATTATTCCAACTGACTGTCATATCTATAAAATATAGTTTCTTTTATTAAATATTCATATTCAGTGTCGTTGTGTTTTTATTTCTAAGTACTGTTCTCAAAGAGAGGGGCGTTGGGAACACTTCAGTGGAAGTTTATATTCTCTGAGACTACGCACATATAGTCAATTGTCATTAGTGCTTAATCAAATCAATTTTTAAGCACGTAGTCAGAACTACTTACTGTTGCCTAGGCCCTTGTGCCTAATATGTGTCTGGCTGTATTTGTAACAATGAAAATAGCAGTTGTTATTTGTCTCAAACTATGCAGTGTATTTCTGTGTTCTGTGGTTACACTAACAATGGCAGCAGCACTGGAGCACCACTATTTCTGAATGGAAGTTGTTTTTTAACAGTGAGATATATATATATACATATAGGGACGTTATAGTAAGAAAATATAATTTAAAAAACCTTAGAAATTCATTGAAAAAAACAAAGGTTACAGGGACATGATAGTTAGGGTCAGATGTCATCAGTGATGTCATTTGAGATGTCATCAGTGATTTCACTGACCATGTCATGAGTGATGTAATATGAGAGGTCATAAGCAGTGCATTGCGGGGGCATAAGTTAGAGGTAGCTCAGATAACTATAACTGCTGAATTTCTATGGTTTTGTACAATTTAAATCTGAGCCTAACTATAACTTCCCTGTGACCTTTGGTTTTTTTCAGTGAATTGCTAAGGTTTTTTAAATTCTATTACCTAACTAAAACATCCGTGTAACCTTTGGTTTTTAAGTGAATATGGTTTTTTAAATTTTATTTCTTAAATGAAACCACTAACCTTTGACAGTGAGTGTGTGAGTGTGTGCATGAGTTTCTCAGTAAATCTGTGAGTGGGTGTGTGAATCTCTGAGTAGGTCTGTGAGTTGGTGTGAGAGTGTCCAAGTGGGTCTGGGTGTGGGAGTGTCGGAGTGCTCTCTGTTTTGCCTTCTTCTGCTTGTTCTTTGCTTGTTTTCTGCCATTTTCTGCTCACTTCAGACCTTTATTTTGACTCTTTCTGCTCATATAGACCTTTATTCTGCCTCTTTCTGCTCATTTCTCATCTTTATTGCATTTTATTTTGCCTTGTTCTGTTCATTCCTGAACTTTATTTTGCCTCTTTCTGCTCGTTTCTCACCTTTATCAGATCTTTATCAGTCCTTTATCAGACATTTATTTTGCCTCTTTCTGCTACTCATTGCTCACCTTTATTTTGCCTATTTCTGCTCGATTCTGGTCTCTATTTTGCCTAATTCTGCTCTTTTCTGACCTTTATTCAGCCTCTTTCTGCTCGTTTCTAACCTTTTTTGCGCTCTTTCTGCTCATTGCTGACCTTCATTTTGGCTCTTTCTGCTCGTTGCTGACCTTTATTTTGCCTCTTTCTGCTCTTTTCTCACCTTTATCTTGCCTAGTTCTGCTAGTTTCTGACCTTTATACTGCCTCTTTCTGTTCATGTCCCACCATGGCTTTCTCTGCTCATCTCTGACCACTATTTTGCTTCTTTCAGCTAGGTGCTGATCTTTATTTTGCCTCTTTCTGCTTGTTGCTGACCTTTATTCTGCCTCTTTCTGCTCGTTTCTCAACTTTATCTTGCCTCTTTCTGCTCATTTCTGATCTTTATTCTGCCTCTTTCTGCTTGTTTTTGACCTTTATTCTACATCTTGCTGCTCATTTCTGAACTCTATTAGCCTCTTTTTGCACCTTTCTGACCATTATTAGGCCTCTTTCTGCTAGTTGCTGACCTTTATTCTGCCTCTTTCTGCTAGTTTCTGACCTTTATCCTGCCTCTTTCTGCTCATTTCTCACCTTTATCTTGCCTCCTTCTGCTCATTGCCGGCCTTTATTCTGCCTCTTTCTGACCTTTATTCTCCCTCTTTCTAACCTTTATTCTCCCTCTTTCTGCTCATTTCTCACCTTTAACTTGCCTCTTCCTGCTCTTTTCTGACCTTTATTCTCCTTCTTTCTGCTCCTTGCTGACCTTTATTCTGCCTCTTTATGCTTGTTTCTCTTCTTTATCTTGCCTCTTGCTGCTCTTTTCCCCCAAGACCGCGGGGGGAGCCTCAAAGCCCCTGTGGTCCCTATCGACTCCCTGCCTCCTGCGGGACCCGGCATTGCTGGTGCACGGAGGGAGCTGCTAAAAGGCAGCTCCCTCCATGCAGGAGCAATCCTTTCATCTGTTTCCAGCAAGCAAGAGCATTTTGTCAGCTCTCGCTTGCTAGAAATGGAGTGTTTGCTCTGACTTGGCGGGAGCTGTCAAAGCTCCTGCCAAGTCACAGCAAACAGCTATGCCCTGGGGGTGGGCACCTCAGGACATAGCAGGAGCCGGCCCTGGGGGATGGTGGTCCCCAGGGCCATTATTTGCTTCAGGAGGGGGGCCACGCGGACCCCCTCCTTCTATGAGCAAGGGCTGTACCCGGGGAGGTGGTGGTCCCGGGCCGTATATATGGCTCAGGAGGGGGGCGGTGCAGTTCCCCACCCAGTTTTAATTACATTTTAGGCCCCAAGGAGGTGGTGGTCCACAGTGGCCGGGGTGTCTGCACTGCCCCCCCCATTGTTTTTAATTTAGCCCCTGGGAAGTGGTGGTCCCTGGGACTTGAATTCACCCCAGGAGGGGGGGTCTGTACAGCCCCACTCCAAATTGAAAACAAAACCCCGGGGAGGTGGTGGACCCCAGGGCTCAAAAGAGCTCAGCAGGGGGGTCCGTGCGGACCCCCTCAATTGTATTAAAAAGCCCCGGGTAGGTGGTGGTTCCCAGGGCTTAAAAGAGCCTCAGGAGAGGGGCCCTGTGCGCCCTCCTCCTTTTATTAATCCCAAATGCCCCTGGGACCTTGCCCACCGAAGGGCTAAATAGTAGAGAAGCGCATAAGCCCACGCTTCTTTCTTTTTAATTTTTGGGAAGGAGCCATGGGTCCGGCGTGACTCCCGCCAAAACATCTGCCCCAAAAATCCTTTTTTGGCCCAGGTGGGGACCCTGCCCCATTCTCTTTCTTTTAACACTTTTTTGTGGGACTCGGCTGAGTCCCAAGATGGCTGTCAACACTTCCTGGTTTAAGTGTTGGCAGTCAATCCCATTTCAGCACGGGGACTGTTGGATCCTCAGAGGATCAGCGTCCTTATATACAAATGTGTTTGTTTTTTTATTTCACAAAAACTACTGAATGGACCAAGAGTTGCCTTTCTGCCAAATTTGGTGTAATTTCGTCCAGCGGTTTGGGCTGTAGTCGCGACTAAAATCTCTATGGGACATGACATGGGAAACACACTTTTTTTGACCCCCCTTTTTCCCCAGCCACCTCTTGAAGGATCGCTCGGAAACTTTCCATGTGCACTGGGACACTTTTTTGGGAGAAATTTCGTGAAGGTTCGTCAACCAACACCAAAGATATACGCATGTCAAAAAGCTGTTTTCCTATGGAAACTTGGTCCTAACTCTAACTACCTACTGCTGACCGCCAGTAGGTTTTACATATTGCGGTCAGAAGAAAGGCAATGACGAGTTTGGACAAAGGAATAAAGTGCAAAGACATCTCACTGAAAACAGAAGTAGGAATTGTCAAAGCAATAGTCTTTCCTGTAACAAAGTATGGATGTGCAAGCTGGACGGTTAAGCAAAATGATCATTGAAGAATTGACTCCTTCGAACTCTGGTGCTGGTGAAAGTTTTTACATATCCCATGGACTGCTAGAAGAACGAATTAATCAGTACTTGACCAGATCAAGTTGAAACTCTCACTAAAATTGTTTTTGATAAAAATTAAGCTCCAATATTTTGGTCACATAATGAGAAGACTACTTGGAAAAAAAGATTTTATTGCGAATGATGGAAGGAAAACAGAAAAGAAGATCAAGCTCACAGTTTTAGACACAGTCAAGAAGATACAAACAAGAATCCCTAAGACCTAAAGAAATGTTTTATTGACCGAAACAGTTGGAGGAATATTATCCATCGAACCACCAAGAGTTAGACACGACTGAACGCATAAAACAAGAACATGTAAAACTAAAAAAAAAAAAAGTTTACAAATACAAAATAGTTAGGTATGGTAATAAAATCTTAACTTACATTAAGAAAACACTAGAAATTCACTGAAAAACCATAGGTTAAAGTGACGCTATTCGTAGGTGCTGAAATATGTTTAAAAACAAAAAAAACACTGAAATTCACCAGTTATAATTTGCTGAGGTTACTATAAACTTGCACCCGCACCATGCATTGCTTATGACCTCACATATTACATCATCATGACATGCAAAATAACATAATTGATGGCATCACTGATGACATCACTGATAATACTATAGTCATACACAGCATAGAGTTACTTAGTGTACATGTGTGGGTCCACAACAAGGAAATAGCCTAAGTCATGGTGGCAAGTGTGATTGGATTGTGCGTGTTGAAAGTTATATGGTACACTGTTTACAAACCACTAAAGTTTGGCTTGTAAGTATTACTTTATATTAACCAAGGTAAATGTTTAGCACACCTGATGTGGATTGCAGAAGTATGTTTGAACGTAGGTTGTGGCTTAAAGCCAAAGCCTGTTCCATAAAATATGCGAGAAAAGCCAAAGTTTCTGTTGACGATAGATTATCTACAGTGGATATCACGTGGCAATGTTAAATAGTGATAATGCTGTGCTATAGACTAATTCTATGTAGCGAGGATGTTTATTTCCAGAACTTTGCTGAAGATGCTAAGGCATTGCAGATTGCTGATTAATATAGAATGTAGGGATGTCCAACTTTGAGAAGCTTTATCTCACACTGATGTTGTAAGCATGGCTCTAAGTTTGTATGCCATTTTGCCCATTTCAGCAATGTGTGTAGTATATTTTACTAAACTATGAATGGTTGTCCATTGGGTCTGGCAGCAGCCATCCTTTCAGTGGCAAATGTATACCTGTCAACCTTCTTAACTTAAAATTGCAAGTTATGTGAAGTTTTTATACAGGTAATCCCATTACAGTGGAAAACAAAATTGACCACAGATATATTGTGCTGAATTACTTCAAATCCAGAAACCCTATAAGGATGATGTCACAATGATTATATGAAATAATCAGTGATGTAATTGAAGATGTCATTTGATATGTCATGAGTGATGCCATCACTGGTGTTATTTCACATGTCATGGATGATGTAATATGTGAGGTCATCAACAACGCGTGGCGGGAGAGCAAGTTATAATTAACTCAGGTATAGTAAGCTATAGCTGGTGAGGTTTTGTGCAGTTTTAGTTTTTAAACATTAGTTTTGATCTTATCTCAACATCTAACTATAAAGTCACTTTAATCTTTTATTTATTTCAGTGAATATTTAGTTTTTTTTAATGTAAGCTAGGATCTTATTACCATAAATAATTATAACGTGATTTTAACCTTTTTTTTCAGTGGATTTCAGAGGTTTTTTGATCATATTAAGCCCACTCTTCTGCTGTGCATGGACTTTGGATGTGTGCAACTGGGCATTGGAAGCAAGGGCTAGTCTATGGTCTGGCCCTGCGTCTAACCTCCCCTCAAGCGGCAAAGTCCCCTCTGTGCACTGCCTTCAAACATGCACAGCGGAGGATGGCCACAGGGCCTGGCCTCTGGCGAGACCCTACATTCAAGTCACTGCAGGAGCCCATCCTCCCATAGATGCACAATCCACTTTTTGTTATTTATTTATTTTTTTCAGGTATGACGGTAATCCCACAGTACCTGTCGCTCAAGCTTCACCCTCACGGTACCGCAGTACAGGGCAAGCTTCTTTGAGGAAGCTTACTCTGTACGATTATACTGATGGGGTGAAGCACAAGCATGCAGCTCTTACAGGAGTAACACAGCACCTCACAGGAGGGCTATGCCAGGTCCTGTGAGAGTACTGTAGTACCTCACAAGGGAGTCTTGCTGGGTCCTTTGGGAGTGCCACGGTACACACAGCACAAACATCTTTTTTTTAAAAGTTTGCTCTGGACCAAGACCATTAATGGCAGCCTCAACATTATTTCTGAATTGCAGCCAGCCAATCATATCGCTTGGTACAGCAGGACCAGTCCCAGTCCTGCAGTACTTAAATGGCTGATCGGAGAAAAAGCTCCCTTGACCAATTAAAAGTCCCTACTTTTTAAATTTTCGATACCGCAGGACTTTCGCAGGACCAATGGTCCAGTTATTCCTACCTTTTTAACTCCTTCAAGCCAAACCTGAGCATCTCTTTAAATGCAAGGTTCTCAAAAACGGAGGAACAGATTTACACCAAAAGCACCCTTTCTGACTAAAGTTCTAACTTTTGCCAAATTTTGTGGAACTCCATTTTTTGATGGATGGGCACAATATTTTCCATGATGCTGCTTAGGTGGATGAATGTTTCTTTTGGAAAGCTTTGTGCAGATTCATCAAAAAGCACTAAAGTTGATACGGAAACAAAAACTCTCTTACTATCGAAACTTTGATCTAACTATAACTACACAATGATGTCTGCCAGTGTGCAATATATATATATATATATATATATATATATATATATATATATATATATATATATATATATATATATATATATATATATATATATATATATTCCACAGCAGGATCCCAGGGGTTCCACCATCCAAAGAAAGGCGCAACACCAGGAAACAGACTCCAAAGGCAAAGTTAGAAAGTTAAATGATGATTTATTCGAGCATCAAATGTATACATACATACATACATACATATATACATACATACATACATATATGTGTATGTATATATATATATATATATATCCACCAAATAGCTTACTGATTCGTGTAAGCACGAGCCACACCGATCCAAGTTTGGCATGTAGAGGTTGTTGGTGAGCAATAAAGAACATCTTGCTGCATTATTCTGTGGTCCATGCTCCGTTATTGGAAGGAAGATATCCAGTGTGTCAATGGAGTTGCCAGTAATATATATATATATATATATACACATATATATATATAGATATATATATATTTCCCCAATTTCGCCGAAGCAATAAGGATCGCACTCACTCTGGGTCAGTTTTCATTGCGCTTTTAATGGAAGGTTTTTGCCAAGCCCTACGCGTTTCGGTCCTAACACTCGGACTTTGATCACGTGAGTGCGATCCTTATTGCTTCGGCAAAATTAGAGAAATTGTTACCGGCGTGGCCCTGCCGGAGGAGAAACGCACCGCCCCCCCCTATGAGCACCGGCGTCCACAATCTTGGGCTACAAGGAGGAACATATATATATATTCTGCAGTAGCCTAGCCACGTCCACACAGCGGGATCAGTGCAAGTTCATGGGTGCAGGGCCTGTAATATTTCGAAAACAGACCAGAATCCAATCATCCAGGACTTCAGGAAGACTTGCCAAAGTACATAATCATATTGCTGATCTGATGTCCTATTTTGGGATTCACAGTGTGCTGAAGAACATACGAGGCGGAGACAGGGAGGAGAGACTCAGGGTTCTGGAGTCTGAGTACATTGTTCTTCTTGGTATTAAATCCCCGGCTGGGCTGAATGAAGATGAGGAGCTGTACGTCCAGATCGGCTGATTTGAACTTTGTCAAACTGCTCATCTTGGGACTGCACCCTCTGAGTTTTTGGGTTTTTGATTTGTCATACTTTCTGTCTAGAGTCTATTATATTATTCTCTCATCTTTCTTTCTGTCTTTCTCCATGACATTTGGTGACATAGATAATGGTTATCCCCCTGCATCTTTCCTGGCTTCCTACCATGAATCCACTCAATTGATATGTTTAATAGATTTTTAATCCTCAAGCAAACAGTTTCCAGACTATGTGATGATTGATCGGTCATATTTTATGGTACCATCGCTACAATAATAAGAAGTGATTTTTCTTTCTTTTGCTATATATATTCACTGTGATTTGGGGTGATTAGATGGAGGGCGGTGGTACACAGATATCTGACATCTTATCTCATCTTTCTCTTTTGGATTGTTTACAGTAATTTATTTTCCGAGTCACATTTATAAATTTTTCAAATATGGTTATCAATTGAGTATAGAAAGATGGCAGCAGAATTGTGAGTTTGAAATTAAGGGAAAAGTAGGTATACCGGGCCACTGCGCCTTCTACTTTGTAATAAATGGTACCCTGATCCTCATTGTATTAGCCGCTGTACGGAAACTGCATATAACAGAAACTATTAACATTATATGAAATCAGCCACTCGGCTACAACACTGTACTAGAATACTTTGCACAATGCGAAATAGACGCCATATACCGATGTATACATTACACCAGATGTGATCCTAAGTTTTTCATTAGAGGATATAAGATGTGCAGGATGTGTTTTTCCTGATCACTTGGGTTAAACTAACTTAGTCTGATGTCTACGCGCTACTTTATTTTTGGTCAGCGAATATTTTTCTTCCATATATATGTTTTTTTTTAAAATGCATATATAATAATCAACTTCACATCAATTCACATGTCGCACATGATTATCCCACACTCCGGGAGCTTTTAACAAAGGAACTCTGTAGAGAGTGTTTGGAATATTGAGAAACTTTCAAACATTGACGTGTGGAACGGCAGAGGTAACACTCTAGTTTTTCAGTGATTTACATTACTGTGTGCCCTACATGAAATTGATTTCTCTGATGCAATCAAAGTATTGAAATTTATGGAACTGACAGGAGGTGTTACCTTTTGTTATTAAGAATGCAAGTAGAAAAAAACCATGATGGACGAAAGCTGATTTTGAGTAGGACTTACAATGCATTATGGGTACTGTGGTCTGATAAAGTAATGTGAGACGAAAATCACGAAAATAATTCACTAATGGTGCCAACTTTGGCTGTTATTGTTCATACTTATGGATGGAAAGTTTATACTAATGATCATGGCGCCCAGGAATAATGGACTATTTTAGTCTTAATTTGTTCAATCAGCACGAACAGTTCAATATCACTTAAAGCTTTTGTAGTCCATCTTCACTGTCTGCATAGTGTGGGTTTAAAAAGTGAACCGCTGACCATGTCACATGTCGCATATGATTAGGACCCAGAAGGGGTTGAAACACGTTATGCTGGAACTCTCTACAAATAAAGAAATGTCTGTGCTACTAACCAGCTGGTGGGCTTGTTGTTTGCTCCCGGACTGAGGGGTACTGTTCGTTTGGAATATATATTTATATATATGTGTGTGTATATATACACACACACATATACATCTATATATATATATCTCTATATATATTTATATATATATATATATATAGGAAGAGGAGGAAAAACAAGAGCAAAAGAAGGCGAGACCGGCGGAGTAAAGAACAGCAATACTGGTGTGGGAACCAAAGGCCAGAACCAGAAGGGGAAGTAATGGATGGACAAGAACTTACGGTAATGAACCTCACTAATAGACTTTTAAACCCTATAGAAGAGCAGGTTCTCAAACTTGGATTAACTTTTTGTCCTGATTTACCTATTGATTACACCCAGACACGTATTGATATGTATTTATTTGTACGTAAACTGAAACTTTTTAAAATTCATAAATCCAGACAACAGAATCAAACAACACCCATAAAGAATACACCCACCTTATGTCCCTCCATTGATGACATTGATATTTTAAGAACACTTGAGAGCTTAGGAGATGAACAAGAAGCACACAGTACACAGACGATTGCTCTGTCCGATCCAAACATAGTTACTGTAGTTGAGAATCTTGGGCTAGACCCTGCCAGATCGGTCGTCACCCCATTTAGAGCAAAATCTAAATATAGGCCACAGATTCCTAGAGACAACATAGATGTCTTTCATGAGATGGTTAACCGTGATATTCTAGAGCTTCTCAAAAAACCTATGAATAGTTCTAATCTTACTAAAGCACAAAGAGAAGCTATTAAGGGTCTGCAAAATGATGAGAGTATCGTGATAAAGGCATCCGATAAAGGCGGCAATATAGTTTTATGGGACAAAAAGAACTATATCTATGAAGCCATGAGACAGCTTAATAACACGACATGCTACACCAAGGTTGACAAATCCTATTTTTCCACACTGCAGGTTAGATTTTTTGACCTCCTTAAGGGGTGGGCTGATGACAACCTATTGAATTGGGATGAGCAGAAATTCCTTAGAAATGACACACCAACTATACCTACTTTTTACCTTTTACCGAAGGTACACAAAGACCCGTTGCAGCCTCCAGGCCGACCTATAGTGTCATCAAAAAATAGTCTGCTCGAGAATGTTTCCATTTACGTGGACCATTTTCTAGCAGACTATGTCAAAGACCTAACATCATACATTAGAGACACAAAAGACTTTCTACAAAAAATTGAGAACATACATTGGGATAAAAACTACTGGCTTGTCTGTTTGGATGTAGAAAGTCTTTATACAAGCATCAGGCATAGAGACGGACTAAAGGCATGCGAACACTTTTTGAGGACCAGAAGTATACATCTGTTGACACATACTAGGATGTTACTACAGATGATCGAAATCTGTCTCTTGGAAAATGTATTCACATTTAATGGAGCGTTATATAAACAAGTACAGGGGACTTCGATGGGCACCTGCTTCGCTCCCAGCTACGCTAATCTCTTGGTGGGCTGGTGGGAGAAGCAGGTGCTCTGGAGTGAATCTCTGGAACATTGGACCAACAAGGTCAATATCTGGCTCAGATTTATTGACGACGTCTTCTTTGTATGGGAAGGCGAAGAGGAAGAACTCCTTGATTTTGTAAAAGAACTAAATGAGAATTCTGTAAACCTAAAATTTACCATGCAATACAGCCAACAGACAGTTGATTTTCTGGATATCAGACTAACTGTGAAGGGTAACAAACTTGAGACGGATTTATTTAGGAAGAGCACAGCAGGTAACTCAGTTCTACACTCAGCTAGTTGCCACCCTCCTAATTTCAGGTGGAGTATATCTTTTGGAGAGTTCCTTCGAGCAAAGAGAAATTGTAGTTCTGAGGAAACATACAGCAAAAACAAGAAGGAAATGTCACACAGATTCAAAGCCAAAGGGGATCCCCTCAAAATGCTTAAAATGGCCGAAAAAAGAGCAGATCAAATTGAGAGAAGTGAAGCCTTATACAAAGCACCTAAGATCAAACAAACGGAAACAGATGCCCCCATAAGACTTATCACAACCTATAATTCTCAGTCTAAACATTTCAGCCAGATAATCAGAAAAAGATGGGACATTCTCACACAAGACAGATTACTAAAAGAAAAACTGGGCTCATACCCAGCGATAACATATAGAAAAGGTCCCTCTATTAAAGACAAGATAGTTAGGAGTCACATGGAACATCGAAAAGTGACATGGCTGGAAAGAATGGGGGGTTTTCACAAGTGTGGAAAATGTAAGGCTTGTAGTCACAGTGAAAATGTGAAGGAGGTTACACTACAGAGAACCCATAGGAAATGGCACATCAGGAAGAATATACAGTGTAGCACTGATTTTGTGGTTTATGTAATTACGTGCCCTTGTGGTAAGTGGTACATAGGCTCAACCACCTTCCCTGTAAAGAAGAGGATATTAGAGCATTGGCGTGCCATTACCAACAAAGATTTTAGTTATGGCACGGCTAAACATTTTTACCAAGAACATGACAGTGATTGGACACAAGCGAAATTTTTCGCTCTTGATACCATCCCCAAAAATCCCAGAGGTGGCAATAGAATTCTAGCCTTACGCAGAACTGAATCCAGATTCATATTGCAAGCTGGTTGTGTCGCTCCTTTTGGGAGGAATAATGATGAAGAGATGCATGTGCATCTGTAATTAGATTGCAATAGTGCTTCCCGCTGTACCTTTGAAACAGAATCAGCATTCTGTATTTATTTTAACCTTTATATAATCACTGTTTTGTCACTTATCCCATCCCTTTTGAATTTTTCCTTCTGTACCCCTTCACAACTGCACAATATGATTGTTGGATTTCTATGTAATATAGAGAAGCGGTGTGTTGACTTAGTCTCCCTACATGAGTAGTGTATTATTAAGTAAAAACATTCTTGAAGTGGGCAATATTGTCAGCAATATGACATTTTGTATACCTATAAGTGACCATATGTATGATTAAACTTTTTTCTATTTTTGATTGCTCCCGTATAGATTAAATGGATGGAGTGTATGGGTCACCTTCACTACAGTTATGAGCTACGAGCACGGAGTTTTAGGTGTTTGTATCGACAACCACGCTCTCCATTTTCCAGATTCATTTGGGGCAACAGGATATTACTAACGGTCAATTTTTGGTTACTGTTAATTCCATATCTGTTTCTATATGAGTACTATACCCTTTATGAATATCAATGTCAATAATTCTGTTTTGCTTTCTTATTTATAATAGAATTATGTTAATGAGTGATTAACATCGATTTAATAGAATCAAAGGTGCTAAACCATTTCTGGCACCTTGAAACCATGATAGCACACGCTTTATAACTGGGTACTTTACCCGGATAATGCATTTATCTCTTTGAACGGAAAGCCGTCTTATATTTTATGTTGGAGACATCATCATTTCACCGCTTTTTCTCTTTCTTTCTTTTCTTTTTTTGTGCACATTGGATAGATTTTATTATTCTGTAAACTATGTGTTTAAATGAATTTAATACACAGCACTGTATATAGGGTATGAAATGTTTGGAAATACTCACGGAGTTAGTTGTGATGACAGCAACATTAAGTATTTTCTTTAGCTCTATGGAAAAGTATCAAAAGTCTGAACTTTGAACTAAGGTCATGTGACCAAGAGCTGGATAGCTCGAAACGCGTCTTTTTGCCTTGAATCAATAAATATTACTTTGCCAAACTTGGATCGGTGTGGCTCGTGCTTACACGAATCAGTAAGCTATATGGTGGATATATATATATATATATATATATATATATATATATATATATATATATATATATATATAAAACCAATTTTCACCCAAAACTATGAAAGCTACTGACCATAATGAAGAAAGAACTTCTAATGCACAATAATATATTATGCATAGTAGTTGTATCTCTGTTAATGTATATATATATATTTATATATTGATATATATATATATATATATATATATATATATATATATATATATATATAGAGAGAGAGAGAGAGAGAGAGAGAGAGAGAGATAACTACTATGCATATTAATGTGCATTAGAATTTCATACTTAATTTTGGTCAGAATCTATCATAGTTTTGGGTGAAAATTAGTGATATTCAATTGAAAGAATATGATTCATTTCAATGCACGTAACTATTTTACAAATCTGTCTATATGGGCTGTAAACGATAAATAAAACTATTAGATGTAACTATAAGCCAGATTTTATATAAGTAGTCAACAAGAATAGTTTGAGTACAGAATTGTTAATTTATATATATATATATATATATAATACTTAAATGGAAGAGGGATATAAAGAATGGCTGTGATGTAAGACAGAAAAAAGATGGTGCTGAATGACAATTACACTAACACAGATGTGGTTTCTTCAACTATCAGCTGAAATACTAGGTGATAAAGGTTCCACTAAAATGAAGAACCCATAAGCTAAAAGTGGCTTAAAATGGATCTAAGAACCATTGATTATATAAACCATGGAGCGGAACCACAAATGACGGAACCAATAAAAGATAGCACATTTATATTCAGAAGTCTGTTAGTTCCTCCAAGACTTTTTAACAGTTCAACAACATTTTAAGATATGGGAGTACCCACAGCACCCTTATTCTGGGGCAAAGTGATTGAAACCTTACAAAGAGTAAGATAAAGTTAACCTTTACACTCCGGTCTATTCCCTTACCTGCAGAAAGCACGGAATAGATTCCTGCATCTTGCATTGATAATAGCAAAGAGATCCATTGCAACTGCATGGAAATCAGCACGAGCCAGAACACATTGTCAAATTTAGGATTTTGTTTACTATTTATCTATCGAGTAAATGGCACTATTATGCAGCAAAGAGTACTGGTAATTCTTATTTTGTCCTAAAAACACAAAGGACATGGATAAATAAAACAAGCCACCGAATGATCTGATCTACAAATGCCATACTGCCACACAACAATGAGTAAAGAATAAGGGGCTTACTTAAGGATGGTGTGCAACTTGACCTACAGAGTTCAGGTAATTGGGAGTGAAAGCGTCAATAGGTATTCTTTGAAATGAAAGAGCAAAAGTCCTAAATTAACATTATTTCATCCTTGGTAATCGCGAACATTGTACTGTACGGTAAGGTGGACAGATGCAAAACAACACAGACCTGAAGGAAAGCAGGGTAACCTTTTACTTGTCAGCGTTGTTGCTGAAAGCATTAACAAACTAAGCATTTAAATAACTGTGACGATACAATCTTATTCAGAAAATCTTATTGAAGAAATAAGAGTATGTGTTTTTTGGATTGCCTGAAAGCTCAATAAATCACAGGGGACACTATTCTGGTAAATTTCTTTGATCGAATGTGCAGGACAAATTCCTCACCATACAATTTATTAAATTGATACTTTTTGGTTGCTTTTTGGTTGTTGGTTTAAAAAGAACTTCAGTCGAAACATACAATAACACTTCACTTTGTCCTTTACAGAACCAAATAAATTATTACTTTTCAAGAAATTATAAAGACAACACATAGAGCTTTAGAGGTAAAAATGCTTTTTATGTGTCCATAAGAGGCATAATGCATACTGGTCTACATCAAAATAGAAAAATAGATGGTGTGTAGCTGACATTTTGAAAGTGGGCTGAAAACTAAAATATTGGAGGCAAATTCACAATACCGACGGCATGTTTTATATGTTTTAGAAAGGTCACTTTTATGCAGAGGGGCTTACTGTGTTTGTAAAGATTGAAAACATTTAGAATGTAGCTAATTTTACAGGCTTTTAATCAAGTTTGCCTGCCGAAACTATTCTATTTTTTAAATTTGAGTGTTAATTATGCTGTTACTGGAAGGTGTTATATTGTCGAATAAAAAGGTATAGCAAATTCAGGACAAACATGCAGAACAGCCTTGCGTGGTTACACCATCTCCAGCTCTACATCTATTTTAAAAATATAAGTAGTGATGATGGAAGAGTCTCGATTTGTTTTAATTGGTCCATGTTTGGTATCGAACTGAAGCCATTAATATAATATGTGTGTCTTAAATATAGTGTGTGCATGTCTTTGACTATGTCTTTATTCCTTCACTGACTGTATTATTTTGCATGCACTTGAGCACCTGCATCTTTGCATTTTTTTGTGTGCGTGCATACACTTGTTTGTGCCTTTGTCTATGAATGTGATACTTATGAAAATATTACCTACAGAGCTACTGAATTGAAGTTTGTGTGTGTGTTGCACTTTTATATATGTGCATGCATACATGTATTTGTTTTTGTCTGTGTGTGCGACAGAAATTAGACTGAGAATGTTATCCAAGTGTTACCTAAATGCTTGGATTGTGGGCTGTGTTGTGCGTGTTTGTGTGTGTATGGGTGTGTATGTGTGTGTGTGTGTGAGTGTGTACATGTTTGTGTGTGTGACTTTGCTGAAAATTAGAAAAAGATGAATCTCTTCTGAGACCTAGGTCTCCTTGCAAGGAAGAGATAGAAATGATTTGCAGTCTTTGATATGGTGGGCAGTTCAAACTAAGTATCATTTAACAACTCAACATTGCTCAAACCACAAAGCCTCCAACAAATCCAAAGGTAAAGCTTCCATAAAAGTGGGTTTGAAAACAAATTCTGACCAGCAGTTTTTTCTCTGAACATCTTCATGCCACATAAGAACTTTGAGTAGGTTTACACCTTCAAAGGTTGTCTATGCTACCAATCTTTATTACAACCATTGGTATGGTACAGGCGGACTCCGTTGAAATCATTACATTTTGAAGCTGGAAAATAAATTGACAACTATTTAAGGCAAATTACTGGTCATGATAATATATATTGAACCATTTTGGTGTCATTCTCTAGTTTGTGATGCAGCAGAGGCAATGTAAAGAACAGATAAGATGGGGAAGTCAACGTATCCCACTTATTGTTATGTGACATGGACTTTAACATGATGCTCTCAATCCTGGGGATAAAAATGGTAGGTACCAAAATACAGATGTCTGGCACGTTCATAGTCTCTCAGATTTATTTCAAACATGGGTCATCCTTAGAAGAGGTCTAAAAGTTTAAGCCTCTGACAGACAAAATAATATTCAAATGTGATTAAATGAACTTCATTAGAATGCAAATAAGTAATCCAAATTAATCTAACAGAATGTCAAAAGATGTGCCTTATCTTTAACCCTGGGCGGTAAAATCCGCTCCGCTCGCGGAGTTTGCAGATTTTTAGCAACTCAGCGTTCCGCGTAGAACGCGGAGTTACCGAAAATTCCGCGATCCGCGGTGTAGCAGAGTTTTTCCCTTGTTTGAGCTTTCAAAATGCGTTGTCGCACGCGCGGTAGCGACTTACCGGGATCCCTGCGTTCGCCGACAAATTTTCCTATCCGTTCGCGTGCGCCACGAGATTTTGGTAGCCGGCCGCGCGATCCCGCACGTGTGTGCGATCGCGAACACGTCATTCGGACGCGCCATCGGACATCCGCGTTCGCGAACAGGAAATATGCATCACGAACGGGCGGGACAAGTGAAAAACAAGATGGCCACGCCAATTGGCGACCGCATGAGCAAGTTCGCGAGATATATCCCCCCCGAGCACGCAAACAGCATCCTGAACACGCAATACGCGTTCCCGAACAGGAAAAACGCATCGCAAATGGGCGGAACAAGCAACTCCGCGTGCTCGCAGAATTCTGCGTAGCTCGCAGAGTTTTTTTACCACTTTGCGGAACTCAGCGTAGCGCGACTACGTGAACTCCGCCCAGGGTTACTTATCTTTTGAAGTATAGCAGGTATGACAACTATTTCTGATAAGAAAGCTTTCAAAGTTATATATTTTTGGAAATATACTATCATAGATCTGGACTGATTCTATTTTGAAAATGTTGTCATATCTCTGACATTCAATCTCCATTTTTTATGGTAAAATATCCTGATGCATGGCGAGATCCCACTTCCTAGTTGACTAGGAACAAAGAAGGCTACATTCTATAGATATGTCTTTTGTTTTAAGCGACATACCACTTCAGTGTTTTCACATACATCAAAGATCAATCACTGGGTAGCCAATGCCCTGGCAAAATGAACTTTTTGTGGCACCCTCAACCTTGGTATGTTTTTTGTTTTCTCATAAAACATCAATATAATGCACAAAACTTATGTTTCAGCTCTTTTTGACATTTGGATTTTGAGATCTCTGTTTTGTCATTATTTTCGCAACCCACTTCAAAACCAGAAGGAGGGTTTTTGAGAAGACAAAAACAATTTTAAGATACAACACAGTTTATTCCTTTTTATAAGAAATCTTTCGAAAAACTACAGAGGAGTACTTACATTTCATAAAAGGAAGCAGAATAAAAACCCATATTTCATAGTCATGGGTCACTATTTCACACATACATGTGATATGACAAACACAAATGCCTCTACCATTATTCCTTGTTGCTTTATGGGCAATCTCTTTGTTGAATGCAAGCACAAAAACAATATTTTAGGTGCAATCTGAGCTCATTCTTAACTGAACATTGAAGGAGCAGCTTAAAAATGTATGAGCTTAGCCATTACATATTGTTTAATCAGCTATCTATTCATAAAACCTTAACATTCTAATTGGAATCGGAGTCCATTGTTAGCTTTTTTTGTGGCTGGCAGCAGATTCAAAAAATTCTGACCTTAATGCAGAATGTCGTTTTTAACACAGCAAAATGAAATTTCTCAAAAATCTTGTATTCTTGGCTGAATAATTAGATACATATCTCCTCTTCAAAAAGTCAAAATAAGTATTTCACTTACTGTTTACAATAATCATTTCACAGACTGCAAAATGCATTATTTTCAGGACATTTGCACCAAAATAAACATGTACTCTAAATAATCCATAATTGATAACCTGCTATATGTTCCTATATTGCAGGTTCTTGAGACATTTGCAAACCACTCGCCCTTTGTCCTCATGGTTTATTATTTTACCAGA
Organism: Calotriton arnoldi; assembly: GCA_963921515.1. Classification (NCBI taxonomy): domain Eukaryota; kingdom Metazoa; phylum Chordata; class Amphibia; order Caudata; family Salamandridae; genus Calotriton; species Calotriton arnoldi. The sequence goes on along the minus strand of CAWUFW010006966.1, from coordinate 93,718 downwards.
ACCTCTGAATGGCAATATAGGGTCATCTTACACGGTTACCCATTCTCTCTCTCTCTGTCTCTCTCACTTTCTTTCTATAAATGTATGTGTATATGTATGTATTGCAGCCAAATCTCTCACAAAACACGTCTATGATGTGGTTCCCGAGATATATCTACACACACACACACACACACACTCATTTCATATCATTGGTGGACACTTAACAGATACTAGCATTTTCCATTCTAAAGCGAAATTCACAGATAATATTACTCAATTCAGAGACCAAGTTGAAAGGGGACCCTTTTAACTTCTGAAACGCCTTTTAATTGTTGTTAAAATGAACAATGCTGCAACTGTTTGAAGCCAGAATTAGATTTCATGAGATTCACAAACAACCCCTTTTAGAAAGAAACATATTTTTCAAAACATTAAAGTGGAGCTCATTATATGAAGACAAGAAGAGAGTAACAGGCGGATTGACTTCAATCGCTGCATATCTGCATGTTAATGAACCCGCTGCGCGCCGGGGTTGAGTACCATCAGCAACATGGATGGTGTCTCAGCGCATACACTGTGTAAAGGAAAACACACACACAGCGCCTTTAATCAGTGGAGCACCTTATCACTCGTACCTTAATCGCAAGTGAAAAGATTTCAAATGTAACACAAAAGCAGATGAGTCCTCTGTAAAGGCTTCTTCTTAAAAGACCTAACATGGCGCGCGCCTTCGCTCAGTGCTCACGAGCTGTCAGCAGTCCTGTGAGTAAGGCTTTCAAGTTTTGTGGAAAGAGACCGCCTGGTACAAAGTCTTTGTCATAATAATTTCATTGCAGCCCCATGATCAAACATTTAGGACAGAATGAAACTGTGAAACTGGAAAGCAAGAGAGCTGAGCACAGACTACTGTTGTGTGAAGCCAAACACACATGTACTAAAATGATCTATTTGTTGCTTGACACAGTCAACGAGGCAAGGGTTAGGCCCAGAAAAGAGTCAATGTAGCAACCTTTTACCCTCGTTTGTAGTATGTGACTGTGGCTATATAAATATAGTGTATTATTTTGGGAGGAAACAGCACCTGCAATAGGTGAGGTATTTACCAGGTTTTTGTATTATCTCCACATTCCGAGTCCCACACACTCTCTAAAGGGGGATTACCACAAATTCTACGTGTGCCCCCATTCTGAGCTGAAAAATCAAGATAATGTAGTGTTTTCTCTATTCAAATTAAGACAGGTTTGACCTGGCAGGGAAAAATTTGATATTGCTGCACAGATTATAATACAGGTATAAATGAGGGTCTCTGTACTAATATTTTCCTTCAGTATAAATACAAAAAAACGTTCTTCAGCCACATTAGTCCTCAAGCTAACTGTTAATCAAAATGGAGCCCATAATTACTTAACGGGTATGTATGTTTACATCTCTGTATATGATACTTTCTTTTAACACTGCATCGATAAGGAGACCCGTTGGATTGTCGGCACACACTAAGTTTAGTGTGGAAGAAACACTTTCTTTATCCACACCGAAAATCTTGCACCTCGAAGTAACCAACTGTTTGTCAACATGCAACAATCATTTGGCCATAGACTTTCTAAACATTCAAGTTTTCAAGCGTTTCTGACCAGTACTGGCCGAGTTTGTTTGAAAAACCGAACAAAATAGCTTACAATAAGGACCAGATTTGCATATGTTGCGTCTCATCATTTTGTGACTTTGCTAATACACTATTTGGATTTGCACTGGGCAAAATGAGGTGCATATCCATAAATCACTTGGCACTTGTTCTCAGAGCAAAATGTGCTTCCCGTGAAAGAACAGAAATCAAGAACTGTGACGTATGGGGCTTCAAGGCTTGTACATGTGAGTGGGGCTCATATGGGTGACTCAGATTTACAGACAGGGGCCTGCCAACACAAGAAAGCTCCTTCACTTTACCCACAGGGATCACGAAGCTAAGACGCTTCTTAAAGAATGTCTCCAGGGAGTCCAATAGTGGATGACTAGAAGCATCTTGAAGCTAATTGGAGACAAGACAGGGTTGACGGTCGATGGCAGGAAGAAGAATCTCTGGACTCAGACTGGAAAGAGAGGTAAAACTTTATTGTGGCTGACAACGGTCCTGGCTTCAGCATCCCCTGGCTTGGTGATGGGGCAAGGAGCTTGAGTAGGTAGATTGTCTGATTTAATTGCAATGGACTGTATGTAAACTTGCACTCCTGCTGCAGGATCTTCTCCCGCTGTTAAAATGATTAGTCGGCCGCTAGGTCCTTGACGTGGCTATTGCACCATATGTTTATCTCTGTGCAGACTGGGTATATATCTACATGAACTGGCACTAGGGTTGTGTTGGTGTTGATGGTCATGGTCAGAATTCTTCCTCGTCAACATCTGGGTGCATGTAAAAGACATTCCCCCTGTGTTGCGGCACATGGGGGTGATGCTTGTGGTGCCCTCAATCAATGATGGTGCGGCTGAGTTTGTGCATAATCAAAAGCAAAGGTATCCAAGAGGTGCATTCTGTACTTTGTTTTCCTCTTCGAACTCCTCTAACCAGTCTTCCCTGCTGATGTCCTGCTCATGTTGCTCATGCTCCACTCTAGCAGCACAACTTTCTCCTTTCCACCAACATCTTGGCCTCATGGGCTTTCAAAAATTAATAAAGCCATACATGGCAGTCATCAAGGAAAAGACAACTCAGAAATACTACAATGTCAAGCTAACTTTCACCAATGGTAAGATGCTGCTCAAAGAAGTATCAGTGAGTAGTCAGATAGCAAAGACTGAGCTCAAAATAAACAGTACATGCAAAACAGTGATTACGTTTACTTAAGACAAAGCACTTACTACCAAACAAAGTCAGTCAATCATGCAGAGGATTCATTCATACAGAGGTCAAGGGGTGTTTTAGACAAAATAATTAAATAGAGTCAAAAATTTTAGCCAAGCAGAAGGCTCTTGCAAACTAGTGGTCAAAAGGTTAAGGGTATGTAAGCTGTCCTTATGAGGATGTGCACTTTGAGGATTCTACAATTATTCGCCCACCCGAGTTGACGAGTTTCTCTGTTTTTCATTGGTCTGCACACTTGTATTGTGTTTTCTTGAGTGCTACTTGGCACCTGTAACGCGCAAGTGAACTCATATCTTGCTTAGCTTTTTCTTACCAGTATTTTGACACCGATCCATGCCAGTATTTCTTGACCACATTAAATGTTAGTGAATACCATGCTTAGTCTTACCTCATAAGTGATTCAACATATATCACACTCGTGAAAATAGTTTCAAATGGCAAGGTTGTAATGTGAAAGTCCAGTTTGCAAGAAACTTTGTGAACAGAGTGTATTTTTTTCATAGATTTCCCGAGAAATTCCCACACACCGCAAGAAAAAAAATCAGCACAACTTGTACTGCCTCTCATTGGCAGACTAAGGGGCCGATTCCGATCTCGGCCGGTAGTGCTCCGAATCGGATTCGGATTTACCGGATCCGATTCGGAGCCCTGTTTCCCGACCGAATCGTACGCGGGTCCGGCCGAGCGAGTACGATGCAAGCGCCCGCGAAATCTCCGACCGACTCGTACGCGGCTTCAACACGCTCCGACCGACTCGCACGGACACGACTTGCACCGCGCTATGGAGACGTTTCCCGGCCGGGTAAGTACGATGCGCGCCGCGAGCCGTCCGACCGACTCGTGCCGTCCGGCTCGAAAGAGCTGTCGGAGCCGTACTTTGGGGGTCCGCGTCGGACCCCCCTGTACGCGTAGCCACGCGAGTCGCACACAGGGGGGACCCATGGGTCCCCCCTACCTGTGCATGTACGCCGCGATGCGCATGGACGCGTACCCGCTGTAGAGGGCGCCCTCGTTCGCCTCGCACCCATTGAGTCAATGGGAGCCCGCGTACGCGTTGTAGGACCGGCTCCCATTGACTTCAATGGGAGTCCGACCGAAACGAGTCCGATAGCATGCAAATGCATCGTACTCGTCCGGTCGGACTGCTAGGGTCCGATTCGGTCGGAAATCTCTCCGGGTCCGGCTCGGTCGGAGAGATTTCTGGCCCGAATCGGAATCGGCCCCTAAGTGTTACTAGAAACAGAATCACCTCTGGCACGGCACAGAGGGACTTAGAGCAATTCAGTCATCACATGAAAAGATGTTCGAAGACAGATTACAAAATCTGAAAAACATTACAAATGTTAGCACATTCGAGTGTCATTGTGCCACATCAAATGTAATCAGGAAAGCTAGCAAAGAAACTCATTGGGAATGTAAACACTTTATTTATATACACTGAACTAAATGGTTTAAACAGTATCAAAATTGTAGTTCCAAGTACTTTTTCTAATGAGATTTAAAAACCTATACACGCTGTGTTCATAGGTGCCAAATTTTACAAAGTGTGTGACTACAGAGGGGTGCCTCCCCAATTAGACCGGAAATACTCTGAACCCACCCATAAATTAGGGTAAGTGTTAGATACATGAACACAGGTATGACTGCTGAGGGACACAATGGCATGCCCATATGTGGAGGATTTTGTGTGTTTTTCTTTGCACTTTTTTCACAGAACATGGGTTTAGAGATGTGATGACAAATTTGTCAATGGGAAGGAGGTGACATGCACGACAATCTTGTGAACTCCCACACAGTGTGGGTGAGTGATGTTCATATTTCTTTTGATTAATTGATGATTCTTTCATCTTATTATCTTTACAGGTGTTGATCACACGTCATTAAGCAGTGAAACGCATGAGAACATTTGCCTCATGATTGCTGCATGGCATGAATGCAAAGACAGGCAGGGAATATAGGAGCCCTAAAGAAGGTCATAGATCCACCCAGGCTCTTTAGATGGGCGAAACACGTTGGCATAAAAATAGGGCTAGGAATCTCATCATAGGCCCGACATATCTTTTTTTAATCATACCAAAAGCATCCAACAATAAAGGGACATCCTTGGAATTCCCTTTAGGTATTTTTAACAATTATTTGGAACCCTGCAATTAATCCACCAAACATTTATATAAGACCTCCCAGCAATGGTCGAGTCCACCAAGGTGATATTTTCCTACCGAAGTGTGGGGAACCACCAATGAAGAAGCATGCCACAATAAGTTGTGGGGGAGGCGTCTTCTCCAAAATCTTTTGGATTCCTGTAGCAATTATTAGGGTAGCCTCTCACATAACCTAGGCATATTTAATGAGTTCTTATGGTATGGGGCAAACATGGGAAGGTTATCATCAGTTGACTGAGTGAATGAGGATATTAACCGTCTGCTGAATTTCCAAGATAATGCAGTTTTTTACATTAAATGCTTCTCTCAGAGCTTAATTTGTCCTGTTGAGCTTAGACGAATAGTTTTGGGGACAGGGCTTTATTTTTCAACATCAGGCTTTCACCCAGATGCAAGATAAAGAAAAACCAAAAAATGGAGGAGGAAAGAGGGTGAGAAAGACAGGAACGCAGGGACAAATATATAATACAGGAATGAAATCGAACCTAGTAGGTTGAGATGGCATCAAAACAAAATGGCCTTAGTATGCGGCAACCACGGTGAGCTCCTAAGGAAAACTTTGGAGCCCTGTACTTTTTTTTTTTTTACAAATTAAAGACTTGCTTTTGCAGAAATTAATGAGCTAGCCCACCTTGAACATACAACGACCATTGCCAGTTCAATCGTTTCTCATTTAGACATACAGAAGGTTGATCTACATTTCATAGGCAGCAGAGAGACCAAGTAGCACACAGAGATTATATTATATACGCTGTGGTGTTACAGGACTAAAAACAGGCATAACTTGAATGCAGGTATCCATTTTTACAACTGTTAGTGATTTTCAGCTTGTGTTTCTCGTGGGGAGCGTGCTAAGATCTTACACATCTGTGCTACGACCCTCGGCTGTTGTTTGCATCCTGAGCTGGCTACCTTTAAACGTTCTCGCAGATACAAACTGAACGTGGCTGGATGTGAAATATGGTTTGTTATTGCTGTCTAGCCAGAAAGGAAGTCTTAAGCCAGAAACTGTTTCAATTAAGATTAAATCCAACCCATTTGCGTCTGATCAAATCTGCTGTACAAGTGAAGCGAAGGTCAATGGCTATAAAATAAATATTAACATAGGGACATGTGGTAATAAGCACATAAAGAGTTTTATTTCGCCATGAGTTAAATGTTAATCATGCCGTCGAAGAACAGTGAATCGAGCTCTTGGTTGGCCACGCACAAATCTAAGTAAATCTAAGTTGGGACGCTTAGTGAATCTATACATTTATCTGCTTTCAAATCTTTGCTCGAATTACACCACTGAGAATTGATTTTCAAATAAAGATGTACATACAGATTTGGAATCCTGTTAATAAGGTTATGCCTAAAAGATGTTGGTCTGACTGCAGACAAGATAAGTGAGAGGCCTTAAGATAGATAGATAGATAGATAGATAGATAGATAGATAGATAGATAGATGGATAGATGGATAGATGGAGATGGATAGATGGATAGATGGATGGATGGATGGATGGATGGATGGATGGATGGATGGATAGATGGATGGATAGATGGATGGATAGATGGATGGATAGATGGATGGATGGATGCATGGATGGATGGATGGATGGATGGATGGATGGATGGATGGATGGATGGATGGACAGGCAGATAGACTGGCAGACAGGTAGGTAGATAGATAGATAGATAGATAGATAGATAGATAGATAGATAGATAGATAGATAGATAGATAGATTTGAGGTTGTGTTCTTCTGTCTAACTAAGGGAGTGATTTCAACAGTCAGGTAGGCCGTGACCAGTCACTGAATAACAAAGAAGGATAACATTGCATCTTATTGTTTAAACGCATGAGAATTTATGTTAGCAGAACTACACCTATGTTTGGAGTAAATATCAAGCTTTGTGGGAAATCACAGATAATTCCATAAATACTCCACATACATTACTATGAGTATATTTGGAATTCTTTTGTAAATTCCATGTTGTTCAAATGTGAAAGCATTTTTACATGAGTAAATATAACAGGTTTTCACTTAAGTGTGTATGAATATGATGAATATGAAGTCCAAGTGCACTTTGTACTCCATAACTTGTTCAGCACCGGGTTTAGTGGGCATTTCCTCCAGATTGCCAACTCAGATACCCATTTACTCTTTCTTTTGACAAGAAGAAATCCCTGAATATATAAATATATAATGTGTCTCCCAAAAGTTTCAAATACTGACGATTTTGTTGGTTTGTGGATGTTAGCCTACTTAGGTAGACATCCCCACTTTAGAATGCAAATTCGAAAGCACCAATTTACACACATCATATTAAACTATACTAGAATATTGTGATGTGTATTTACAAGTGCAACGCTGTGTTTTTGACCACGAACAATGTAGTTACACCTGTAAAGTTTAAACCAGAGAATTGTGCCCTTGTATTCAACTGAAGAGCACAAATATCTTTGTGAATTGGTCCTTTGCGGACAAGGCAAGTCCTTCCAAAAACGTTCCTAAATAATACAGAGGTGGCCCTATCCACCAAAAATACATTGAAAAAACATGGCTACAGATCTTTTTTAAAGCACGATTCCTAAAAGCTGTTGGATTTACAAATTGTTCTGGGGAGGAAGGTCATGAAATAATCAATAACTACAACACCTGCTGCAGTGCCCAAGATCAACATTCCTTTTCAGCAGGAAACAGCCTTATATTATTGTCATGTGGTCTTTGTAAAGCACAAAGTCCATCATTTAAATCGCCTGGCCACCAGAAAATCAGTGTTCCGTAGAAACAATGTATGCATTGCAGATTTTTTGTAACAATGGAAGGGTGCCCATCTGTTTTATTTGCCATTTTATTGACATTTTGGAATTATTATTGGGGTCAATGGTTCATGGCTAGTTCAGCCACCAGTGAGCAATGACTCGTCTCTCCTAAATTAATTATACTAATAATGCTAATACTAACACTACAAATAATAGTAGTAGCAGAAACAATAATAATAGCAGTCATAATAATATTAATAATAAATGTCAACTTATGTTAGCGAAAAATGCATGCATTGCTTGCGTCACATTGGAAAACAGGACAATTCGACTAAAACATATATTTTTTTTAACTTGTGAGGAGAGCATTTCTGTAGTTGTTTGATGGTGCAATAAGCACTTTGCCATTTCAGCATTACTTTCAGTTGCAGATATTAAAGTTGGAAATTATTTCTTTCCTACAGCATTTGGCAACATGAACAGCACAGAAGGAAAGAAGTTAAAAATGTAATTTTTCCTCTGCTATTTCACTCACTTTGTGAACTTAGGTCAACATTACCTTTCTCAAAGAGTAGCGATTAATTTTCCATTTCTTCACGCAAAACAGTTTCCGAAAATTAGATTCTTGTGTAGCTTGCTACTCTTTTAGAAGTAAAACAAAAAAGAAATGCCAACGAGGCAACACAGTGAATTGCTGTATGGTAAGCAACGATTGGTAAGAAGAGCTGCCAATCTTCAAGGTTTGACCCATTTAGAGGAAAATAGATGAGGGCCGAGACAGCAGGCTGTAAAGTTTGGGTTGGATTTGAAGTTCAGTACAAAAGGAAAATCCTCTGATGCCGGGGTGAAGTTCAAAATCTCGAGAAAATCCACTATTAAAACTTCTTCCACCACAGATGTAAAATTGTGGGTGAAACTGCTTTGGCGGATTCTTCCTCGATTTATCACTTCCTCATGCAAATCAGAGAATTTTTCCCTTCTACACAAATCTAAATCAGGCCCTCAGTGTCCAAATGATACCACCAGCAATAGAATTCACTTATGTGCTGTACAAAAAACAAATAATGTTGTAAATGTGAATACTGGTATTTATTTTGGATTTTTTTTACCAGTATGGCACATTTTTACGGCAAATAGGAGTTCCCAGTGGCAATCAACTTTTTGGAGCAACCTCTCAAATTAAGTGCCTGCCTTACATCTGTGCACTCGATGGTGGCAGCAGACTATCATATCCCACATATTCGAAATGCCACAGGCATGGTTGTTGTGCCCACCAGCTGTGATAAAGACAGTTGTGTATTCGAAGGTAGGGTAGGCTGAATGGGAAGCGGTCTTGAGCAAATGTACCTCCTTCCCTCTCCTTCCTAATCAGTCATGCTATCCCCATTTTCAACAGGCATCAACACACAGTGTGGCATCTAAAGAGTGGGGCAACAAGACTTATGACAAGGCTAGGTTCAGAAATACAGAAACATAAGATCTCATGCCAAGTAAGGTCCAGTCAGTGAATCCACTAGTTGGTGGTACATTATCACTGTAATCATCCGCATATTTGCATCTGTGTGAACGAGTCTACATTTTAATACTTTTGCAGACGTTTTATTGTAAAAATGTGTGGTAGGTACCCTGAGAAATATATTGGAAGAGAAGCCAGAAAAATTGCCCTGCTTACATTGGTTCTGGTGAGTGAGAGGAACAGCCATTTCCTGAGCCATTTCCTGAGTAGTGGTATGTCTAAATCCCTGATATGGGTATAGCCCAACACCCATATAATTTAGCAGGGTGTACATTCATAATTGTGAGGTTTAGCCACAATTTATCAAGTAGTCAACGTTTTCAAATATGGCTTACAGTCATATAGCAACATGTATGGTACAGATGGGCAAGCCAACAAATTAACAGGGAGAGCCCAGCCAAAGGTCTGGCTCAAGCTTAGAGCCTGCGCACGAGCCGAGCCATGGAAATGTTTGATAAGCAAATCATTCACCAAGCATCACGTCAAATGTGATAAAGTCTCTTCCAAATCCAACAAAGTTTATTTCTTTAACAAGTGAGAGCTTGGACATTAAAACGTTACATTATAGCACTGCACTGAGAAGTACTTTATTAAAAGTAATAGCTTTTAAACATGAACATTTAGTGAAATAAGAGGCAAGACAATTGACATGTAAACCCTGTACATGGCCCAGATTATTATAGAGCAACATTATAGTCTATTAAATCAAACACAATAGGTTTTTGTATGACTGGAATTCTGAATACAAATATTTGAAAGTGCTTTCGTATGCGATAATGAAGAAAAAGAGTTTTGGTGAAATTAAATATTTGCTTTAGATCACACAATTTTTAGTGGACAAGCTGTGATTTATCTAGCTCTTCTGGTTTCACTTGTGTTAAGGCTTTGTTTTTACCTCTTTGTACACTTTTTATATAGCACGAACTGGACCCCAAGGTATTGGAGCGTTTTACATGAGCAACAGTTACATTACACAAGGTCACCATTCATTGTTTATAGGGATGGGGAGATTAAGGGCCTGATTGTGAGTTTGTCGATTCTACAGCGGTGGCGGTTCTCCCCCGTCTGGTGCAAGACCGCCAAACCCGTGGTGGGATAGCCCACCAGATCAGGAGTTAAATCCTGGTCTCGCGAGTGGTGTTCCGGTCTGACTGCTGCAGTCTGCAAGGCTTATAGAAGACCCTATAATGCAGACCGCCGCAGTCAGACCATCTACTGCACCTTCCTGCACTGTGTAGCATGCATACCATACCATACCGTGAAGGAAATGGGGGTGCAAATACAGGGGGGGGGGCTCTACATGTGCCCCCCGCAAGCACCCCCAGCCCAAATCCAGCAGGGGGCCCTTTTAGGGGCCCCTTTGTTGCCTTTCCGCCACCCTTTTCATGGCAGGATCACTGCCGTGAAAAGGGCGACGCAAATGCAACTCGTAATACGCTCAGTGGTGCGGGCAGCGGCACCACCAGTAAATTACAGCCAGTTAAAGGCTGCTGGCCCAGCGGGATTCTTGATCCAGGTGGTGCCAGCAGTCTTGTGGCCGTCAGACTGCCGCAGTCCTAATACTGCGGGCGGTCGCGCAGTGTGGCAGTGGTCGGACCGCCACCACGGGACCACCAAACTCGTAATAAGGCCCTAAGTGATGCGCCTAGAATCACAGAATGTTGAGACAATGCCCAGACTAGAACCTGGTTCATCCACTTCTACAGTGGACAGCTCTGGCCGTAAGGCTAAATCAAGGGTACAGGGAGGCAGACAGGCAGAAGCCACATGAAACCTTGGCTCGCTATGGGCTCAAGGTTCCAACACAACCTTGAGCTGAGGCAGAGCCAGGCTTCAAGTGTGAGCTTGGCTTGTTCCTTCAGTGGTTCGCCACCCCTAATGTATGCTGGAGTAGATGCAATCTGGAAATGATGCCTCTTGTGCTTACTTCCAATGAACTGAGCCCGAGATATATATTTTCCAGATTGCATAGAGACCACTGCTGCACAACGAATATGGACAACCCATTTTGTGACTGAAGGCTTAACAAACAAATATTTACCCTATACTTCAGAGCCTTGAACATGCCATAGGCCCCCAAGACACATGGGGTGAACCAATTGATGGCTGTCTTTAATTATCTGAAAATGTAACAGTAAGCACTGAACCAAAAGTGTACAAAAAAGAAGAGATGGCATCTCAAAACACATCAAATCTACAATGTCTTGTGTCCTTTTCTCTAATTAGTACTTTTACTGTGCAACAGATATATAACTTATGACCGTGTATTTACGATGTGTTCTACCATACATGTTGATATATGACTGTTTGTAAAAGAAGCACAAGAAAGACTTGAATTCTTCAACTGTGTCGAAAATGGGCAATGATAAAGGTACACTCTGCTTACATTTGTACAGACTGGATATTTTGCTACAACTATAATGCAGCACTGAAACTGTGAATAAAATAGCATCCCTTGTTCTAAGGGTAGAGTAATCTAGCAGTCGCTAACCCCAACCCCCACAAACAAATGCTAAGTAATGAAACTTTCAGAAAGGATTTTGAAACTCAATCCTCCCGGCCAAATCTCAACTGGTGTCTTACTTGCCATAGAGATACAATATAATTGAAGTTTTTTTTCCCTCCCTTTGTCCATTCTTTGGTTTTACAGGTACATTTCTCTTCCTCTGTCCCTCAGAAGCAGCCTTTGGGTGGTATATGTGTAATATAATAACACTCAGAATGAAAAGGCTAGGGTCCTTTGGTGAGTGATCTTTGTTGGTGGCATGCTGCACTGGCTAGACCTGGCAAACCTAGGTATAGAATTTTGGCGTAGCCTGTTCTGGGCCGAACCAATGCTACAGTGACTTGGACTTGGTGAGAGCAGGCCTGATGAGGAAGCGGACTTTTAAGGCTTTTTAAGCAGAAGCGGCCCATGCAGGTAAGAGCGGTGTGGTGGGGCTGGGGGGAACTCGACAGACGACGAGGGAAAATTAATTATTTATTTATTTTGCCCTCGTCGTCGTCTGTCGAGTCCCAACCCTCACCCCGCCCCACCGCTCTTGCCCACACAGACTGCTCCTGCTTTCTAGTGAAAGCAGCCGCACTTGACCACTTCGAATAATGTTGATTTCACATTGTATGAAATGCCTGTGTCAATCCACTGCAAGTCAGTACAGACCAGTGGTCAGCTAAAGAGTCGCCTCAGCCGCATGAAACCGTGCAGATACGCAGAGGCAATAGAGCCCATGCCTCACCCTCCTCTCATTGGGCACAGGCTTGCCGAAGTGGGAATCCTTTAGCCATTATGAATAGGCTGAGGGGACAAAGCTGAACTTAACAGTCAGAGGTTGACATTTTCAGAGCCCACCTTGCTCTCAATAGTGCAGTATTCATAGCCTGCATGCTTTGGCTTAGGACAAGTTATTCTCATTTTATAATTCTTAAAGAAGAATCAGACACTTTTTCTATGGCAAACGTTTTAGCATCTCTGTTATAGACTGTAGAACAGTGAAGCACACTATGAATTCGTCTAAAATTAGAAAAGGCTAAAGACGTGGTTGGCATCAACAAAAATATAATTGTCCTTACTTCAGGAAATGTATTTATTTAAGTTTAAGCGGCTAAAACAGTGGTTGTGGAAGCATTAATGCAAAAAAGTGGTGGTCAAGTTGTCAACTGAAGGAAATAGAAAGGACTTCTGCTTCGATTGCTGATATGCCGCAGGATCTTGGCAGCCTTTATTAAGTATGTATGCCAATGATGATGCTTTTTATTAAAGTATCTATCAAATCCATCCCCGCTCCTCAATTAGGCATGGTCCTTTCAAGCAATTTGGATATCAAGACAGGAGCTAGGCCATTACAACTATTGTTCCCTGCCTAATTTACAGCACACATTTGCCAGGTCAAGCTATTACTTAAAAGGCTATTTTTGCCTTTGATCATAATGTCATCCTAAAAATGATCAACTGCAGGAGCGATATCATAATGGCCATTTTCAAAGCTGCTGTGGAAATTAAATGTAATAAAACTTTGGCTTGAACGGGAAGGGACAAATGGACTAACGACACCAATCCATCTTATAACTTTGTTCGCTTAACTATCTACGCCCTAGTTGGCTGACATGCTCGACACTCATTTACACATAAGTGGGCTGGGGGTTGAGAATGTGTTTGTCTCTATGTGCTTGTCCACAAACCTTACCTCATTCCAGGTATAGAATCTAGGTAGGTAGAGCAGTACATAACATTTTGTTAACAGGTTGATTAAATTGTTGCAATTGAGTTGATTAATATAAAAGAATCTAATATTGAAGTGCCTTCGAGAACTGATTTAGTTTGTGGTGGGCGGATGGTAAATAATTCCAAGTACAGTAACCTGGCATAGACATACATTTGCTACAAGGTTACCTTGCAGAACATGTTATAATAGAATTCTGAAAACAAGCTTGCACTTTCTATGAGAATATTTTAAGACATTGGCTCAAGGAATTTTAACCTTAATGCAAAGTGGGCTAAAAAGAAAATGCTTTCATAGCTATAGGTGGCAAGACCCGTGAGCCAACTTTTAACATACCGATTTTCAAGTAATGTAGTAGGGAATCATTATTACTTGCAATCCCACATCCGCTAAAGACACAAGAATATAAAGACATGATGGTTCAAAAGTCTGCCTATGGGGGCAGCAGTGCTTGGGCTAAACACAAAGATATGTCTGGGTGACTGTGTTATCAGATATGTCCCCAGTAATCCTACTCTACCCTTATGCAATGTTCAAATTGATCTTCTGAAAGATGTTAATGCAACATAGAATGAATGCATATGATGACAGCACCCACCACCCACCCACAGAACCTTTTTGCAAATGTATGCTCCCTCCCACTGAACTCACCATTTTATCAGATCATGACGATAATAAGAGTATTACATATCTTCCCAAGTGAATTCCCATTCCTTGTTTTCTAAATACACTTACTGACATGTTTGATAGAGGGACGTTTGTTCCTTAGGAACGTATTGGAAGAAAGATAAAGGGCTTTTAGATGGAAAAAAACGCCTGTAGCTTGATTGTGCTGCACACACACATATAACAACTCGTAAGGCATCCTTTAATAAGACGTTCAAGATTCCTTTCTAAAGCAACGTCGCTTCAGGTCACAACAAATTATTCTGAAAGACGCACCATCTCCCAAGGAAACCAACTACCACGAGATTGAGATCCTCCCTGATTGGCTGACTGGTCGGCTTCACGCACGATCAGGCGCCATGTTTCTTGGGTTTATGAAACCTGGCCTCTGGCTAGCATGTAAACACCCGGCTATGCTACCCTTTTGTTCAGCAAAGTGCAATCCAGGAACTGTCAGTCTTAATAAACATCTACCTACTGGAAGCCGTCCTGGAGGAGGGTCTTCGACAGTATGTCGAAAACAGGGATTTAGACGAAAAGAAGTACAAACAATAGCTAGAGGACGGCTTAAAGAGGGAGCATCAGCATGGATTTTCTTTATTAGGAGCCCCTTGGAAACAGACATCACAATTTTTTTTCGGTCTGGCTTGATAGCTTCACTTGTCTTGAAGACCTATTGTTTACAATATACAGATAGTGAACTTTGTGTAAGCTCGCCTGCAGCTATTTTTACTGCAGCTCTCAGAGTAAAATGGACCACTCAATATTTGCTTTTAGGACATCAGATGCTTTTGAATGAAAGTCTATGGTGATAGGAAGGTTTTCATGCATGCCTCAAAAATGAAGTTACAAACTAAATATAAAAAAATAAAGCAATAATGTAGCTCATGTAATCCATCCTACATTATACCATTTTTTTTTTATTTGTGACTCTTTTCAAAGCCCAGCAGTGTCCTGGTGCTGTTGTGGGAGAGGCAGAACTGTTCTGCCTCACCATAGACACAAACTTATTGATTGCAATTATTTTAATTTATAAACAGTGGCAAGTGTATTTGGTGTTGTCAATATACAGAATTCACTTGACCGCTCCCTTTCCCTTGACCAGAGTCTATGGATACTCCTCTACTGCCAGCTCAGACATTTCATGATCTGGGTGCTATCTTCCACAGTAATATCACCTTTACCCCTCATGTGAACTCAAGCACCAAATGACCGTTTTGCCTTCTAGGCTTTCTTGAGGGTTTCCTCCATTTCGCCAATGTCACCAAATGTGTGTGCTAATCTTCACCGTATTGTTTTTACCCTCAAAGGAAGATGGCCGCTGAGCCGGAGCTCCCCTTGGAAGCTCCGGGGCTAGGGAGCACTTTTTGGCGAATTTCCCTGCAATTCCACCCCAGCCACCCTTCTACTCGACAGCCCCCTACTATGAAACTTGCCTGCAACATAACGATTCGTCTAAATCCCCCGCAAAGAAGATAATTTTGGTTTTAAAGCTACCTGAAGTCTTGTTCCTCGACGCTGATGCTGCCCGGGACTGCCTCGGCCCGGAGTGAGGAGAGAAGCCTTCCCAGTCCTGGTGAAAAGTGATGCCCCTGCTGCTGCTGGAGTCTCTTTCCTGAGGGAGTCTCTTTCCTACCTTTCAACGAACCTAGAGCTCCTAGCGTGGCGGTGAGGATCTTTTTTGGGTGAGGTAGGGAGCACACACCCCTCCCCCAACCCAGCTGGCGCGATCGTGGAGCTGCCGCTGTGCTGTGGGTCTGATCCGACCTGTGGCTTGACTTCGTGCCCAGCTCTGGTGGTGCCGAGCCCCCATCTCCGCAGGTGGCTTGAATTCGGGCCACAGCTCTGGGTGTCGAGCCCCCGTGCCCGGTGAGGCGGCATGGGGGGTTCCTGCCTCTGATTCGGAGTCTGTCGGCTGAACGTCCGGTCTTCGCTGCCGGGAGAAGTGAGAAGCACACCCCAGCCTCCCCTTACCCGCTGCAGAGGTCCTGGGATGCCGTTGGCTTGAAGGTACGTTCCACTGTATCTGCCCTGCTGCTGCTGCTTAAAATGCCTTCCACCGTAGTCATCAGAGGCTCTGGGAGTGAACACGGCCGGCTTATGGCCCAACTTTTAGACCGGAGCGCTGCGCACGTTTCTATGATCTTGGGCCTGATGCCTCTGTTATCCTGGCCCGATCCGCCCTGCGATGCTGCCTCGTTGTTGGAGCCTGGTGCCGGGCGCTGGAGGGACTGTGTGCTGAGCCCTGGAGAATTTTTGACCGCAGCTGTATTTGTTAGGAAATAACATGGCGCCCGGGGGTCCCGTGAGGCTCGCAAGAGGGTGAAGAAGTCCCGCTGGAGGTGCGGCGACTTTTACTTTTATTTGACTCAGAATCTTTGCGCCCGTTGGTCCCGAGAGGATCGTGGGAGGGTTAAGAAGTCCCACTGGAGGTGCGGCGATTGATATTTTTTATATTTGTTTCAGAACTTCAGAGTCTCTGCAAGACTGGTGCTAGATTTAATATGCCAGGGACTACATTTCTCTTACAGGGATCATCTTGCACGGGCTACCTTGGAAGGAGTGTCTCATTGTTAAATCACTGTCTCTAAGGTCCTCACTAAGAATCAAAATGGCCGAACCAGCTAGTCCGATCTATTGAAGCGAAATTAGGTCGAAATGGCCGCCTCTGGGGTCATCTGACACACCAATTTTCTAATAATGGCCACCATAAGTGGGCCCCTTTCCAAAGCACTCCTTCTCCCCTTGTTGGGGAGGGATCCAGCATTTATACCCTGGAGTCTCAGAGACCCCTCTGAGAGAGTCCACAGCGACAAGGGAGTCTCACACAGTGGAGGCCTGGGTTTTTACCCAATTACCACTGGGAGCACAGCACCGTACACCGTGACCGGCGCGCTCGATGGAACTTTTTGGACTATGCCCCCCTAGGCGGAAACTATAACATTTTTGTATGTACTGCGGTGCCCGAGCAACCTTTGGCCGATGACCGGTTCAGCTGTCCCACGCAGCTATAGAGGAGTTTGGCTCTGGTTCACCCCTCGGCCGTCACCTACCCAGCCGGACGTCGGACACTGTTTTTCCTCGTCTCCCCGTTGTGCCTCCTATACCCTCCCCCTCCTCTTCCCTCCATTATTCTCCCCTACCTCCCCTATTCCTTCCCTCTCTCCCCTATTCTTCTATCCCCTTGCCTATTTTTTCCTCATGTTTATGCTATGGTTTTGTACTCATGTAATTCCTGTAACTAAGCTCCAGAAACTGATGTAACTTTGTAACCATGTTCCTCATGTAAAGCGCTCTGATACCTCCGGGTCTAGCCAGCGCTATATAAAACTCAATAAATAAATAAAAATAAATAAAATTACTGTAATAGCATATTTACTCACGCTCACTCATACGAACTAGTTTCCCGATGAATTTCCCAGACAAACTGTGAAGATTTCTAAACCAAGCAGCAAGCCTCACTTGTCACTTGGGGCACACATGTCACAGTACTGCACCCTCAGATCACTGCATGGGCTACCCATAAAGAAGAACCCACTTTAATACAGTGCACATTGTTAACAGGTCTGCCCATAGATAGGCACTTGATTACCCGACCAAACTCTTTCAGCCCTACCCACCCTCCAGGCAACTCAGGACCCCCCCCCCCCCCACCACCCCGTCAACATCCCCCTCACAACAAATACACCGGCATTCATCTGTATAAGATCATAACATTTTGAGGTAGACCTCTCCAGGGGCTGTTCCTCAGGAACTCACTTCACCGGTTAGCAATAATGGAGCAAGTTCAGATGAGCTTAAAACATGCACCCTTTGATGTCTGCTTATTGTCTGAGCTCCACAGACCTCTGCCAGCCTCCTAGCTGACTTCCTCAGGTTCATGTTAACCTCACATTGTCAGTCAGATGCCTAAGACTGGCAGTACACAATAGACCTCTTTCGGGGCTTTTCCACCCATAGAGACATTTATGGAATTTGTCTGTTCAATTTTCTTCTGTCTTGCCATTATTATTTGGCCCTTTGGCACACCTATGCAGTGTGATTCCACTCGACTTTACCTCCCAACACCTTATAGGAAATCCATTGATGACAAAGAGTGAACAGATCACAAGCAGGGTGTTCGCAGAAAAAAGGGGTTTTGCGGGTACTGCATAGTGATATTTTTTTTCAATTTTTGGTTTCACTCAAAATGAATTTCAACAAATTGTTTTTACTGTTGTACTGGAAAATTAGAATGATAGAGAGTACAGTGTGAGCGCATATTTAGAATGTGCAATTAGCTTTACATTATTCTTATGCCATAGGGATGTGTTAGATAGGAGGGGCAGAATGCATGAGTAAATTACCACAAATATTAGAAATCATGGTGGGGCTTGTCACATATTGCTGAAGAGCAGTAACCAGGCCCCTTATGCCTTAAATGCCTGTTAAACCTCCAGAGCTGAAGGCTGAATATTCTAACTAGAACCTCATAAGGAAAAGATGGAAAACGCTTCAGCCATCATTAACTCTTTGTCAAGACGTCTTTGCAAAAGGCCTAAAATCAGACAAGTGTTGCGTCTGACTTAGCTTGTGTTAAAAGGTGGCACTACGCTTATCACCTGGGAGGCTGTTACAATTGTAGCAATAATTAAAAGACAGTGTTTTGAAATAACCCAATGTTTAGAAGATTTGACCTTGTTCATAATTCTAAAAATTAATCGGCGATGCGGCGAGCGCAAGGTAAGTGGTTTTATTAATTTTTTTATTTAATTTTACCTATCCTGTCGTCTGTCGACTTCCCCCACCTACCCCACCCCACCGCTCTTACCTGTGCTGGTTGCGCCTGGCTGTAGGTAGGAATCCTTCTGCTTGGTGCCAGCCATGTTGTCAGTCACAGTGAAGAAAAAGTCTATCATCACAGAAAATAGGTCAGGCTAGGCAAACACCTACTGCCCCCTCATTCTAATGTGCATCAGAGCCCTCGGCTGCCATCTTTGAGGCAAAAGGATTCTTCACACGAAACTTAAGAACTGGACATACTGGACATTTACATACAATTGCATGATCTCAAGAAACCAGCTGCTATGAAGCTACTATTTTAAGATTTAATGGGAACTTGTATAATGTTCACTGCTCTTAAGCAGTTTATTTCTGTGGTTCTCATGTGATCCTGTTTGTTGCTGTGCTTATGTAAACTGCTTATGTGCAGTATGAACCTGTGCTCACGTAAAGCGCTCTAATACCCAGCTGAATCATGTTTACACTACATAAAAGTGCCAAGAATAAAATAAAATAAGTAAATAAGATATGTCCTACGCATTCACACTTAAAGCCATGCGTTCAATCATAGAGTGGGATA
The DNA here is from genome assembly GCA_963921515.1 of Calotriton arnoldi. Taxonomy (NCBI): domain Eukaryota; kingdom Metazoa; phylum Chordata; class Amphibia; order Caudata; family Salamandridae; genus Calotriton; species Calotriton arnoldi. Next base: position 74,227 of record CAWUFW010006966.1, on the reverse strand, counting down.
CAAAATACTGTTGCCATTACCCGAATTGCTAAAAACACCTTTAGTAACTGTGTTATTGACCCACACTATGAAACTTGAGGGAACATCAAATAATGTTATTTAGAGAATTCATGGCTATGAGATAGAGGCCAAAAAGCTAATGTAGTCATAATAGGACACATTTTATTTCAAAGTTCATATAACTACAAAATAGTCACTAAAAGGAGTATTTTTTCTTTATTTCTGTTAAATAAAACCATCTACAGTTCTCAATCCTGTCACAAAAATATCATAAAATGTCATTGCTATTGCATTAAAAGCCATACAATATTTGAGCCTATAACTATCTACATTCCAGAACAATCAAAACATAACTCAATGCAACAAAACAATTCAATCCAGTCAATACCTTTCGATTCCACCAAATTAAATTAATGTTTTAAAGAGACTGACAGAGTAGTTTTGACTGAAACAGGTGATTATATCACATTGAAGAAATATGCCTTTCCTCTTCTCTGCCTAGGTTGATGACATAACCCGGATATTTATCAATTCAGATGGGTGATTTTAAGTCTGATGTTGTATGAGAGTCTGCCGTAAACCATGTCGCAGTTGACACTGAAAGTCGAGACGTTCTTCCACAATAAGGTTATTAATATTCACTGCATTCTTTACTGCTGACAAGCATTCTGCAACCCTCCAAGAAGAGAAGCAACTTTCACTGCTGAGTTTGCACATTCTGCATAGTTTCTATGTACTTTCCCATTACAAATTAATGGAAAAGGAGTTAAAATGAGAATCGTTCCGACAATTAGCAATTTCGTCTTTGTAGGCATTAATTTTGGTACATGATGAAGAACACCTTCTGCAGTACTTGACGAATGCAAATATTTAGGGGTGCAAAATGCATAATTAGCAATTTACAAATTAATTCTTCAAATGCATTCTAAGATCTGAGGAGCCCTGAGAGAGAACAAGGATGAAATTTACTTAAGCAATACATAAAATTATAAAAACTACAATCCATCTTAAATATTAAACAGTTATTCAAGCAGCCTACATTGTGGTGATGTTCCTGCCAACCCAAGCCTACTTACATGGACAAAATCTATTGTTGTTCCCTTTAGGTACTATACTGAGCATGCCCTCCATGTGGTCCAGTAAGTAGCAAGTGTCCTTGGGCATTATAAAAAAGTACTAAGGGGTGTTATGCCCCCATCCACTCACTCTTCTAGTTCTAGTGTGTGTGTGTGTGTGTGTGTGCGCGTGCATGCGTGCATGCGTGTGTGTGTGAGTGTGTGTGTCTGGCACAAAGGTTGGGCAGAGTCCAGCTCTCAAATGGACTTTATAAAAGCAGCTCTGATTGATTGCTTGGTTGCCGTAGGCGAATGAACAGTTGTAATTCAGCAAAACAATACACCTTTGCAACGGAACAAAATTCCAACCTAACTTAAGACAAGCAATTGAAAGAAAGCATTGTTATTCTGCTTCGAGTAAAAGAAGCCATAGGAAACACCCCTATGCCCTTGGAGGCCCTTTGTGAGAGATCAGATAGTAGACCAAGAGCCCAATCAGAAGTTTAGATGGAAGTGCAGAGAGACAGGGTGGAAGAAGAAAATGCATGTGCAGCTCTGACTCTTCCTGGTCACCACCTTGTTTTCACTCCTCCTTTCTGTGGTTGGGTTTCCCTGGGAGGTGAATTAGTGTGGATCAATTGATTCTGTGTAGGCAATTACTTGTGCAGCCAATGTTTATGGTTACAGCGAAAAATGAGGTTTTAGTTCCAAAGTTAAATCTTCATATGTGTGACTGCAATTTTAAGTTGTGACATTTCTAATATTTATAGAAAGCCAATAATGATTTCCTACCTTAGAGGTGAAAACTGAAATGTAAGCCATGATTATACAAATAAATTGTGACAATGAAAGAAACGAAGGGGCAAAGAGGTGATAATGTTTGACGTCAGGATGCAAGGTATCTATACAGAGTTGTAATCAGTGGTCCATACTCTCTGACGCAGATGGGTTTTTCTTTTGAAATAAGACATCTGCTTCATATTTTGAGTGGTCTGTTCTAAGCAGATATGAGTCTTACTTTGAATGGCTGAATGAATCAGTCTAGTTATGTACGAAAGAGATCACGTATTTAAAATCTGTTCTTAAGTGCTTGAACTTCTACCAGCATCTTGTGGAAATGATGCAGGCAGCACTGGGGATCCTTCCTCTTCTGGAATGAGGGGCCATGCTTTAAGGACTGGGTAGGGGTAAAGGCAAGAGTATCATCTGGCACAGGGTAGTCGACTTGTGTTGACATTACCACCCCGGAGAGAACACTCAAGGTAAATGTAGACAAATGCAAAAGAACAATCAGACCGGATGTGAAAAAGAGAAACTTCACAAATGCTGAAACCCTGGAGCTTGTCTGGGTTTCTGGGAGAATTGAAGATTACTGTGCATCACAACAGTCAACACTAGGCAATATAGCATTTCCCGAGATGGAAAACCTCTGTTGTTTTTTTGTTTTTTTTTATGTGAATTATGTAGATTGGTATGGCAAACACGGGGGCACTGTATATAAGCTGAAAAATTACTTTTATTTTTACATTTATTATTATTGTTGATCCAGTTTTATTACATGATGTCATTACACACCTGCAGGTGGGCAGTCGTTGCAATTTTATCAATGTCAAGATCTGGCTATATATAGCTTTCTTACTGTGTAAGTATACACTTGCATTTTATTGAGCATTTATGTGAGTAAAATGTATGTGTTATGTCGTATTTTGGGTGTGCATTATCTCTAAGCACAGTAATTCCGTTTTTTTTTTTATATTAGTACCAAGGCTTCTGTGACACGCTAGCTAGTTTTTTTCAAGAGAAGGTTGTTAACATTTACAATACATTTGCGGCAAACAAAGTAGCTAACTGTCAGGTTGAGCAGATACCAACTAATCTAGAGGACAGAATACGTTTCTCCACCTTTAAGACCCCCCGGAGGAACAACTCGGAGATCTAATTCTGTTAATTAAATCTGGCTCACCATATGATCCCTGCCCGCCCAGTATAATGCATACGATACCCTCGAGAACAACAAGGACACCAACTCCACCACCCTGATCGACAACCTCGCCACCCTCGGACTCAGACAGCTCGTGACTACACCCACCCACGCCGCCGGCCACACGCTAGACTCCATCTTTTCCGCAAGCCCACACGTCTCCTTCAACCACACCTCCGAACCCCACTGGACTGACCACCACTGCATCCACTTCACCTACAGGAAGCCCACCACGCACCACCGCACCGAACAAATGCCTCACCGCTGCTGGAGCAGAGTCACGGAAGACCAGCTAACCACAACCCTCGCCCTGAGCCCACCCACCGAACCCTCCGACCCCGACACCGCCGCCCGCAACCTCAGACAGTGGATCGACGACTGCGCCAACACCCTCGCCCCGCTCAAGAATCCGCCCAACAGCCACACCAGCAAGAAAGCCACCTGGTTCACCGAAGACCTCCAGGCCTCCAAACGAACATGCCGAAAACTGGAGAAGATCTGGCTCCACGAATGGACAGCGGACAGCTACGCCGCCCACAAGAGCGCCACCCGCAGTCACCATCACCTCATCAGATCCGCCAAAAGGGCCTCACTCAAAGACCGCCTAGACAACAACGCACACAACAGCAAAGAGCTCTTCAACATCGTGAAGGAACTCTCCAACCCCAGCTCCAACACCAACGACATCCAGCCGTCGCGAGACCTGTGCGACTCACTGGCCACCTTCTTCCACCGCAAAATCGCCGACATCCACGACAGCTTCAACACCACGACCGCCCCGGCAACCACCGAGACCACTGCCCCCACAACCACCAACCGCCTGCTCTCCTGGACCAACATCAACGACGAGGACACCAGCGAGATCATGAACACCATCCACTCCGGTTCACCGCTAGACCCGTGCCCTCACCACATCTTCAACAAAGCCAGTACAGCCATCGCGCCCCATCTCCGGAAAATAATCAACATCTCCTTCGAGACAGCAACCTTCCCAGAAAGCTGGAAGCACGCCGAGATCACCGCCTTACTCAAGAAACCCAAGGCAGACCCCAAGGACCTCAAGAACTTCCGACCCATCTCTCTGCTCCCGTTCCCCGCGAAGGTCACCGAGAAAATCGTCAACAAACAACTGACACGCTACCTCGAAGAGAACAACATCCTGGACCCTTCCCAGTCCGGCTTCCGCAGCAACCACAGCACCGAAACCGCCCTCATCGCCGCCACCGATGACATCAGGACCCTGCTAGACAACGGAGAAACAGCAGCCCTCATCCTCCTGGACCTATCAGCCACCTTCGACACGGTCTGCCACCACACACTACGAACACGCCTTCACGACGCCGGGATCCAAGAGAAGGCCCTGGACTGGACCACATCCTTCCTTTCCGGCAGAACACAAAGCGTCCGCCTCGCCCCTTCCGATCCAAGGCCACCAAGATCATCTGCGGCGTACCCCAAGGCTCCTCCCTCAGCCCAACGCTGTTCAACATCTACATGGCACCCCTCACCCACGTCGCCCGACAGCACAACCTCAACATCATCTCCTACGCCGACGACACCCAGCTGATCCTCTCCCTCACCAAAGACCCTCACACCGCCAAAGCCCACCTCCACGAAGGAATGAAGGCCGTCGCCGAATGGATGAGGACCAGCCGCCTGAAGCTGAACTCGGACAAGACGGAGGTCCTCATCCTTGGTTCCAACCCTTCAGCCTGGGACGACTCCTGGTGGCCAACATCACTGGGAACAGCCCCGCCACCCACCGACCACGTACGCAACCTAGGGGTCATCCTCGACCCCACCCTCTCCATGACTAAGCAGGTCAACGCCGTTTCCTCATCCTGCTTCAACATCCTCCGAATGCTCCGCAGGATCTTCAAGTGGATCCCCACCGAAACAAGAAAACAGTCACCCAGGCCCTTGTCACCAGCAGGCTGGACTACGGAAACGCCTCTACGCAGGAACGACGGCTAAGCTCCTGAGACGGCTGCAACGCATCCAGAACGCCTCTGCACGTCTTATCCTCGACATCCCCCGACGCAGCCACATCACACCCCACCTGAGAGACCTGCACTGGCTCCCTGTCAACAAGAGGATAACCTTCAAGCTCCTCACCCACGCACACAAAGCACTCCACAACTCCGGACCAGCCTACCTCAACAGACGACTCAGCTTCTACACCCCCACCCGCCAGCTCCGCTCGACCAGCCTCGCCCTCGCCACAGTCCCCCGCATCCGGAAAACGACCGCCGGCGGCAGATCCTTCTCCCACCTCGCCGCCAAGACCTGGAACACCCTCCCCACCAACCTCCGACAGACCCAAGACCTACTGGCCTTCAGAAGACTCCTCAAGACCTGGCTCTTCGATCAGTAGCAGCACCACCCCCCTCTTCCCCCAGCGCCTTGAGACCCTCACGGGTATGTAGTGCGCTTTATAAGTGACATGATTGATTGATTGATTGATTGATTGACCAAGTGGCAAAAAATCTGGGACATATCCTTAACCAGATGTTCACTAGTGGGATTTTCCCCGCCCAGTGGAAACTTGCCTCTATTCTCCCACTTCTAAAAAAAGACAATCTGGATACTGCGGACCCGAGCAAATACTGCCCCATTTCAAGACTCCCTTTTGCTGCTAAATTGGCAGAGAAAATCATGAACCAACAAATCTCAAAATATATTGAAGAGAACTCGTTGCTAGACGACACACAACACGGATTTAGGAAATACCATAGTACAAAATCAGCACTAATTGTCGCAACGGAAGACATACGGGAAGTTCTGGACAGAGGGGGGACGGCGGCATTGGTGATGCTTGACCTCTCTGCGGCCTTTGATACGGTCGTCCACGAGATCTTGGTCGACCGGCTCCACGACCTGGGGATAAAAGGAACAGCAATGGATCTCCTAAAATCGTTTCTAACAAATCGACAACAAAATGTGGCAATGGGCAACTTTGTCTCCAGGCAGTTCTCCCTGCCATGTGGAGTACCACAGGGATCGGCATTGAGCCCCACACTCTTTAATCTATATGTTACACCACTGGCGTCAATCATTAAAAACGCTGGCTTTACCTTGGCCTCATATGCAGACGACACCCAAATTGTGGTGTCTCTGACTAACGGGGAAAATAGCTCTGGTGAGGCATTCAGCTCATGCATGAGGAAGGTGAGCAATTGGATGGATTGCAACTGCCTGAAGCTGAATGCCTCAAAAACTGAGGTTATCATCTTCGGCAACAAACCCTCCCTCTGGACACCGGATTGGTGGCCGCCAGAGTTAGACGCGCTGCCCATACCCTCTACCAAGGTAAAGAACCTAGGAGTCATGTTAGACAGTGAATTGAAATTCAAAGAGCAAGTTAATAAAATAACATCTGCATCCTTTTGCTCCATAAGGATGATAAATAAAATCTAAAAATATCTACCTCCCGATCTTTTAAAAACAGTGACCATGTCTATGGTCCTCACACGGATAGACTATTGTAATAGTCTCTATCTCACTTTGACATCAGGTCTTCTGAACAGACTCCAGATTCTGCAAAATGCAGTGGCCCGTTTCATTTCGAAATACCTAAATACGAATCAGCGAGAGAAGCCATCAGAAAACTACATTGGTTGCCAGTTAGACAACGGTGTAAGTTCAAAGTCCGCTGTTTGGCATTTAAATCTTTGCAAGGACTGGGGCCTGACCAGTTTATGAAAAAATGTAAATGGTACATACCGGCAAGAACACTACACTCAGGCTCGACCAGGAACATAATGGTCTCCCCATTTAAAAAGGCTACATGGGGGGGGAGAAGCATTTACAGGATAACGGCAATGCTTTGGAATAATTTGCCACTTTCCCTAAAAACAGCTCCTTCTCTTCTCAGTTTCAGAAAAACCCTAAAAACTTGGCTTTTTACACAGTATGGATAAAGCATCTTAGCCTCCCGCATGCCACAGTGGCTATTTCTGCTGCCCTTGATCAGAGTACTACAGCGCCAAGACGCCCTCGGGCATAAGCTGTGCTCTATAAATTATATTTACATTACAAAAATTGTAACTTTAAAAACGAGAAACTTTGAAAAGGGACTGCTTTAATAAAGAGCACAGCAGCACAACGTGGGTGCTTGCAATGTGACTGTTCGATTTACCAGACCTGCTACTTTAAGTAAAAATATATGCATGTTTTTTTTTAAGGAGACCCCATGATCTGCAGAGAATAGGTGGTTGTCAGGGCAAAACCAGTATTGCTCTTATCACAGTCTGAGAATAACATGTTTGCAAAGTCGACAGATGTAAAAATAAATGACTGGATTTGATATCTACAGATGTACCTTTGTAGTACCCTTAAACATGCAGGGTGTATTACATATTCAGCAGTGGGAGTTGAGCAGAATGAGTAAGTAAGGTACTGTGGATGTGTGCATGGTGATGGCACCAGCACAGAAGTGGATGGTGAATAGAAGTGGTACCTCATATGCTCTACAGGCAGAAAGAGCAACCCCTGTAATAACAAAGGGAACAAGAGGATCTCGAAGGAACAAACAAAGGATGCGCCTTTTATTAACTTTTTAAACTATTTATTTCATAGACAAAACTGGCTATTTCCTTAAGCCCAAATAGCAAACGCTACCGGCTGTGAGCGCTCAACAATCCAATGAACTTAACACAATATTTAAGATACATGATTTTTTTATGGTTAGGTGTAATTGTATTATATATATATATATATTTATATATATATTCATATATATACACTCACACACACACACACATATATATATAGTATAATATTCCATATTACATTCTAACAAAAACCCTGAAAAAATAGTTAGCAAACTTTTTTTGATTACAGAAATCCAGTTTCATGTGAACAAAGGCATAATTAAAAGTTTTATATGAATATTCTCACAAGACTCACTCGTCTATAACCACACAAATATCATAAAGACACAGCACAATTTTTAAGTACAAGAAGTGATTTGATTATCTTCGAAATCATGTCCGCAGTATCTACAGTGGTCATATCGGCAGGCAAGTGTAGTGGCTCTGGAATAGATTGGAGGGTGGCCTGTTGATGCTAGTTTTTTTTTATAGTTCGACAACTTTTCCTAGCAAGCCACCCTGGACTCAGAAGTCTCGTTACTCAGAAGTAATTCTCTCACACTGTTTTTAGACGTGTATATGACTTCATTTGAGTCTCAGATATTATAATCAGCCTTTTATCATTTCAACTTTTCACTCTAAAAACGATAGCATTGTAGGCCTTGGACCAGAACAGCTGCAGGCCGTTTTAGTTCCAACTTCGCTACTGAAGCCTTCCGAGTATGTGGCACTTATTTTGTGTCTCAATTGGGCCTCTGCATCCTGATCCCATCAGTGACTTCACCGCCTCTGTGCTGAGCCAAACCCCCTTGATCCCAGAGCAGTGGCAGCAAAGCTGCAAAGCAAACGCAACTGGCATTTCTTGGCTCCCACACGCGGCTGGTGGCTCTCGTTTCATCCGAAGAAACACATCCAATGGGTGGGGACGACCAAGCCAAAAATGAGCCAGGCTTGGTGCTGTCTGCCGCGTGCACCATTTTGTCTTCAGGGCGCTTTTAACTATTGAACACTTAGGAGGTGTGTCTGCTGACTGAAAAACGTTGTTTATTTCTGGTTGAGGAAGCTAAGCAAGGAGTCACATGTTGTGTATGTGCTGAATCCGAAGTGATTAGCAAAGATATCCAGGGCCAATTTATGAAACGTCTCCTGTCCACCTGGGAGTGTAGTGGATATAGATGGGCGGGGGTCTGATTGGATAGGGATTGCTTCACATATTCCCTCTGGTTCGGTCGGTTGAGAGACTGTGGTTCTGTCCTCCATGTTATCAGCCCACTGAGCAGTAGCAGTGGTTCTCAGTGGAGAAGTAGTGTGTGAAATTCTCTACCTAGATTTGATTTCTCTATGCACTCTAAAGGTTGGTAGGTTTGGGTCCCCAAGCAGTCATTGCCTCTCTTTCCTCCGTCAGATTCCAGTGAGACGCATCCGTACCCTAATGCAACACCCTGAGTGTGCATTTTTCCTCCACTAGCTCTGTCACACTCAGTAGGCAGTCTTAGTGGGCAACAGAAAGGAGATGGCGCTCATCTTTATGAGGAGGCACGCATTCAAATAAGGTCACTAGTCCATTCCCTGCTTGTCAACTTTTTCACCTGTTTAAACCTCTGTCAGAAGCTACCATTGGTTAAATAATGGGTAATGTCTTCCACTAGGGAGTAGCCAGACCCAGTTGCACGAGGAGGGCACTGCCCCTCTGCTTATTCAGGCCCAAATCTTCAGCATCCAGAGTCAATAATGCACCCACCAGACTACATCTCCTCAAGAGGTAAAGAGTTGTGAGCTCTGGAAGTGAAAGCGTCTCTCGAGGACCCCATTAGTGCACTTTAATGTATTCCTGGAAAGGTGCCCTCCAAAGGGAGAAAGAGTGCGCTTGTTCCAATCCCAGGCTCATGCAGGCAAAGGTGGCAGCTAAGAGTGCAAGTTAAGAGTGCAGCCATCTTGAAAGAGGCAGTTGTGTGAAGTGAAGCTTGCACCTGCTCACTCATAAAAGAAAGGAAATGGGCAAGTAGCACTAATAGTTGTATTTATTTGCTGCCAGCTAGTCTGAACCAAATTAACCATAAGTGAACTGACGCTGGTGTCAACTAAATGTATTAAAGGGGCAAGCATAATTCAGAATAAATGCGATTGGGTCTGTCACCTCCAACTGCAGGACGGGTGCTATGTAATAAAAGACCTGATCATTGCAAATGTGTATATGAACCTAGGGGTGGATTGAAGGGAAATGTGGAAATTGTTTTTGTGGGATTCGGCATCTTTGTTGGATATCCCGGGGGCTCCACCCATTCTATTAATGGGCAATTTCAATCATCGATTATCACCAGTCCAGGAGCAGGTTTGGTCTAGTGACATGCTGGAAAGTTATGGAATACCCTTCGCCATTTTCCCACAGTGCACCCAATCAAAGTCTGATCTTCAACTAATGATGTGCCATACTGAGTTAGGCTTTGTGCGCCTAAATGGTCGCTTTGGGGAGGATGTGCCGGCATCTCAAACTTTTGCCCACGGAAATCAGAGATGCCCTATTGACTGCATTTATTCAGGCATGGTACTTCAAGGCCTATAAGGGCTTCAAGGTATTAAGAAATACAGGCAGTGACCACTGGGGCCTACAAGCATTGCTCCTTTCGGGGCTGGGGCAGAGGGAGAAGGTGACACCTATGGAGCTATCCTTCTCTAAATGTCTGACTACTAGAATTGACTATAGATATATAATTCTCTTAAAGCAATTCCAGGAGATTAAAGATCTTGAGGTCCAGGGGCGACCGCTACCGATGTCCTGAATTGGCACTCTGAAACTATTAAAGAGGCGGTTAATTGCCTGATCCCAATGGTCAGGCAGTGTAATTCTCAGGCTGGAAAGGAAAGCCCACTTTATACATCCATACAGCCCGTGTTTGATCAAGAATATTTGGATCTAAGGGAATGCCTAAGGAAGGCTAGACCATTGAGGACAGCCCCACAGTGTTCTAATAATATCTATAATAATATCTGAGTTTATAAAGCACGCGGCTACCTCAGCAGAGGTGTCCCGGCGCTAGGTTGCAGCACCAGGACACTGAAAGAAAGGGAAAGGTATAGTGAGCTAAAAAAAGCAATATGCTGTGCTGATCAAGAGAAAAAAACATGGTTATTACCAGGCAAACTGGGATCTGATGATTTGTACCCCGCAGATCTGAAAAGGTTTTGGCAGTTAGTCCAGAGAGGATGCAGCAAATCAAGAGAACTTATAAGGTGTGTGGTCCCTGAAAATGCATGGGTTGTATTCCTAAGTAACATATATATATGGCTGAAGGGTAAGATCAGGAAGGAAGGTGGCCTACTCCGGAGAAGGATTTACTGGAGGTTTTCTCTGAGGTCTCCTTATTGAAATTAATAGCCTCCCTAAAATTAACCAAGGCAGCAGGACCGGACAATTTACCCGCCATTATTATAAAATCTAACCCTAAGTGTTGGGCTTCTTTTTCTAAAAAACTCTTTGTTTTTGTAACAAAGATGGGCAGTTTCCCACCAAGCTTGAAGGGCGCAATAATTAAGCCCATCCACAAGAAAAAGGAGCTGGACGACCCAAGAAATTATCGCTTAATAAGTCTGCTCGATGAAGGTGCTAAATTGTATTCTAGGGTAATGTTAGGGTCCCTCACAGATTGGCTCGAGAATGAGAATCTTGTCCCGATAGAACAAGGAGGTTTCAAACGTGGTCACTCTACGATAGACCATTGCTTTAGTCTGTGGGCTCATGGGTAGAAGGCAATAGGAATAACAGGGAACCTCTTTTGTTGTTTCATTGATTTTAGTTCAGATTTCGACCTGGTGGACCGTACCATCCTGTGGGATAAGCTTTATCATCTGGCTATCCCCAGTAGCTTACTTGAAATTCTCCAGGAATTGCATCGCCATAATTGGGCCCAGGTAGATCTGGATTTAAACTGGACTTTGTCTGCAAGAATCCTGCTGGGTAATGGTGTAAAGCAGGGTTGCGTTCTGGCCCCCACATTATTTTCTTTATTTTTAGCAGATTTGCCTTACACTCTTGATAACATAAATTCCTTCTCACCGAAAATGGAGCGTAGGCACATATCGTGCCTCCTCTATGCGGACGGCCTGGCCATTTTATACCTGACCCAAGTGGAAAGTTTCAATTCATATTGTGTGGCTAATAAATTATAGGTTAATTTGGAGAAAACAAAAATTAATTTTGGGAAAACAACGAAAGCATTTAAGTGGGTGCTAGGTAATGATACGGTGGAGATGGTAACCTCATATAAATATTTAGGGATGCTGTTTAATAATAAATTACATTGGACCCCGCATAAAGAAACGGTGTAGGCACTTGCACTCTCTACTACTGGAGGCCTAGTAAAATTTTAAAATTCATATGGTGGACCATCTCTGTCTCCGGTATTTACCACTTCTAATGCTATGGTCTCAACTCAATGCCTGTATGGGGCAGAACTGCTGACTTTAAGCACGGAGATTAGCTGGGAGAAGTGTGAGGGTAAATGCCTAAAAAAACTGTTAGGGCTGCCCAAAACTAGTATGTTACCAGAGATATGCTTGGAAAGGAACCTGCAGCCATGGAACTTCCTAGACTTTACTGTTAACTTACTCTTCTGGGACAAGCTCTGGACCTCGAATGGTCAAAAAGTGTCAAGCCTTTGAGCTCTAGAACTCTCAAGAAGCAAACTAAAATGGGCTGCGCTTGTTAGAAATAGTAAAAAAAAAAATTGCAGTGATGCTGAAGGTGGGCAAATTTTGAGTATCAGAGGCATCCCACTTATCGAAGTGCGACTTGAGGGAAGCCTGCAAGAGAGATTCTAGGATAACAGACCTCAATTATGTTGCAAGAAAACCCTCCGCAAGTTACATGTTAGAGTCATGGGACAGTCAAAGGAGGTATCCTTACATATCAGCATTCCCGAACCCCTAGATGTACGTGTTGCTTTTAAAATTTCGGGTGGCCCTGACTTTCTAGTACTTAAAGGTGGATGTGTGTAATGCATTATTTGACTCTGCGAATAATTGTACCTGTGCGTTATGGGTGATATATCCAAATGTAAATTTTTTCTTAGATGGCCTGCCACTTTTATAATACATGAAATCAGATTTTAAAGCCGCTCTTTTTAAAATACAACATCCGCCATCGCAATGAGGCATTGGCACTTCTCACGGGCATGGAGCCCTTTGATGTGGCCTGTGCATTAGCACATTTTTTCAAAACAAGTGTGGGATAGAATTATAGCAGAGATCGAAATTGGTGGACACAGGTTGAATATTATGTCGAGTTTATGGGAGGAGGTCGGCCACTCGGTGATTTTGTGCTGTACTTTTATAGGGTGATCAAGTGTGGGAAAAGGAGCTTTTTTAAATGATTGTACATATGTTTGGGGGTGGTTGGGGTTGGGGGGGTTATTGTGTGTGAGTATATTGTATTATAGAGGTGTCTAAACAATAAAGATGTTTTACTACCACTAACCATAAGTGAAATCATTTTTGCACAGTGGCGCGTGAAACAAGATTGACGAAAATACTCTGCACAGTGCAATTTGTGGGGGCAGTGGGGCACAGGGTGAAAGCAGTGGCCATCCATTGACTTCATTGTACACAGTGCAGTGTGCACACTTCAAATGTGTGTTGATACATTCTTTCGGCAGTCATCAACTCAAGGGTGTGTCAGAAGATCTCATGGGTTTATGGGAGAGATGGCTTAGGGGGTCACAGCACCTGGCCTTTCTTAACTATGAGCAATAGCAAAAATGCTCTATTTTAAGTGTTGCCCTCCACCTTCCCCACTACTTGCTTTAACAGGAACAAGGGGTTAGACAGCCAACATCCGATCCTCAGTGAACACATGCAGTTTGTATAGGAAATACATCCAGTAACGTAACCAGTCTGCCAAGAAAACTCCACCCGAGTGGCCAAGCGATCTCTGCTTTAAACAGCACAGTGGTGGTCAAAATAATTCTCTCACTGGGACCCTTCATGTCAACATCTGCCCCCAAACAAATAGACTATAGTAAACAACTACACTGGTACACCAGGTGCAGCTTGTAAAAAGACACAGCAAGGCAAGTGCCATTTCATTGGCTCGAAAATAAGTAATGTGGCACAGTCTGCCACCACCTGAATGTGGCATGGATCTACCACTTCTGCTGCTGGACCAGTCCACAAACACTTCTTGTTTCTGCTTGACATTAATTTAAAACCAGACTCGCTAAAAAAAACACAAATGTAATTCAGTCACAGGGTTATGCCTCCCCTTTAAATCCGAGCCTTGGATGTGAATGCGACACTCTTAATCACCTGCACATCACCGGTATCAGCCCAAGAGCACTGGAATCACTGAACAACAAGAGAGGGGGAGAAAAAGAAAAGAGCGGGAGAGAGAGAGAGAAATAAAGAAAGAGAGAGATGGGCAGAGTGAGAAAGAGAAGAAAAGAGACTGTCATAACAGAGAGAGCGAGAAAGAGTGAGGTGAGTGAGAAAAAGAGAGAGAGGCAGTGTGAGAAGGAGAAGGAAAGAAGAGACAGTAATAAGAGAAGGAGCGAGAGAAAGAGAGAGGGGGTAGAGTGAGAAGGAAAGAAAAGAAAAGAGACAGTCATAACAGTGAGAGGGGAAGAGAGGAAGCCAGAGAAATATATAGAGGGAGGGGCAAAGTGAGAGGCAGAAGGAAAGAAAAGAGGCAATAAAAACAGAGGGGGAGAGAAAGTGTGAGAGAGGGTTGAGAAATTGAAGGACAGAGGCAGAGAGAGAGAAAAGAGAGGGTGCGAGGGGGAGAAAGAGAGAGAGACAATGAGAGAGGGGTGAGAGGGTCAAGGAGAGACAGAAAGGAGGTGCAGTAATGACAGAGAGGGGCAGAGAGACAGGGGGCAGAGACATGGAGAGTGGGAGGGAGATCTACTCAAGTCATGAGAAGATCATGAGTTCAGGAAGTGTGAAATAGGATGAACCATGATATAAGCCATATAAAATAAAACCTTTACGTTTCACAAATGTACAGTTTGTCCTACATAATCTAAAATGTCGTTCCAGAGCTAGCTGCTACATCATATTGACACAAAAAAAAACACAAAGCTCGGCCCGTGCCTTTACTGTAAGATTGTCAGCCTAATTACATATATCCCCGCCTGATCCCGCCTGAGAGTATTAATGTTGGGCGGCTTTTGTTTGATGTGTCAACAATATATACCAGGAAAGAAAAAACATAAACACCATGACAGGCTGGTAGTTTAGCCATCTTTCTATAAACAGTGCAGATAACCCAAAGGAGTCTCACACCGACATCACATTGACAAGCAAAGTCCAAATCTTCATTACATGCACTGTGGACATGTGACTTCACACAGGAAACTGTGATAGATGTGGTAGACAACAGCAGGAGCATGGGTACAAGAACATAAAGCAAGAAATTATCATTTAGTAATGCATTTTGTTGGGAATTTGTAGGGGAAGAAATTAAGTGTAGGGCAACCCTGGGGTACATAAAATCACTGGAACTCGCGTCATAAATTGGCACAAACTCCTACTGGTCACCAAGCAGAATTACACGCAAAATCTGAACCATTTGACACCTAGTGCTAAAGTTCCAAATAAGTGCAAACTTGCAACTCTTTTAAAATATGTAGGTGTGTTCCTATTTAAGGATGTAATCATTAGAGCATTAGGACCAACTGGGCACTGAGGGGCTTTGTTAAGAGTAAGGGCATGTGGTGAGTGTCTGCACAACAATGTGTGCATTGTCAGATTTTCTTGCTTGAAGCAGTTTCGAGACCATGCACCGCAGCTCAGCCATTTGCCTTATGGTGCTACATAAGATAAAGTATACTGGATTTTGTGGCAAGAGCCATAAGTATTGGTTGAAAATATTATGGAAAGTAGAATAATAGATGCTTTGGATTCCTTTACTAGTCACCTTGTGACTATTAGTCAGTATGTCCCCCTATACACTGAAGGAGCAAGCAACCACCTCGGTGAAACTGGTGCATCGTATATTTTTACTTTCATAGGACCAAGGACAAGTTTGTGCCTCTTTGATTTATATATATATATATATATATATATATATATATATATATATATATATATTCAACAAACACAGTTACCCATGTGAAGAGGCCACACACAGGGGAGTTATTCGCCTTCTTTATTGAGGATCGCAGGTAAGTCTCTGTTGCACCTCAAACACAAATATACAAGCCTGACGCATTTCAAACGTGGATCGTTCTTGTTCACAGGCACAGTCAGTCCGCAACCGACAGCCGCGTTGTTTTAAACTTGCATCAAAATTGAGTCCCGCCCATGTGGGCGTCGGCATGCAAGTGCCGCTGGTACTTGCAGTTTAAACATCGATCTTCTCCAGTGAGTGCTATCGATCGTGGAAAATGAAAGACAGTGTTACCCCAGTGGGTTTGGGAGGAGGCAAAACACAACTTCCTGCTTTTACAAGTCCTCAAATTCGGACCCCCCTGTTCCAAAAGCATGACCCATGTGGATCATTGCCGGATCCGCAACAGCAGTGGGGCATCTTCGCGACCGGGCAGGCCGCTCCAAATTTCAACAAACACAGTTACCCATGTGAAGAGGACACACACAGGGGAGTTATTTGCCTTCTTTATTGAGGATCGCAGGTAAGTCTCTGTTGCACCTCAAACACTTTCATTTTCCACGATCGATAGCACTCACTGGAGAAGATCGATGTTTAAACTGCAAGTACCAGCGGCACTTGCATGCCGACGCCCACATGGACGGGACTCAATTTTGATGCAAGTTTAAAACAACGCGGCTGTCGGTTGCGGACTGACTGTGCCTGTGAACAAGAATGATCCACGTTCGAAACGCGTCAGGCTTGTATATTTGTGTTTGAGGTGCAACAGAGACTTACCTGCGATCCTCAATAAAGAAGGCGAATAACTCCCCTGTGTGTGGCCTCTTCACATGGGATACTGTGTTTGTTGAAATTTGGAGCGGCCTGCCCGGTCGCGAAGATGCCCCACTGCTGCTGCGGATCCGGCAATGATCCACATGGGTCATGCTTTGGAACAGGGGGGTCCAAATTTGAGGACTTGTAAAAGCAGGAAGTTGTGTTTTGCCTCATCCCAAACCCACTGGGGTAACACTGTCTTTCATTTTCCACGATCGATAGCACTCACTGGAGAAGATCGATGTTTAAACTGCAAGTACCAGCGGCACTTGCATGCCGACGCCCACATAGGCGGGACTCAATTTTGATGCAAGTTTAAAACAACGCGGCTGTCGGTTGCGGACTGACTGTGCCTGTGAACAAGAACGATCCACGTTCGAAACGCGTCAGGCTTGTATATTTGTGTTTGAGGTGCAACAGAGACTTACCTGCGATCCTCAATAAAGAAGGCGAATAACTCCCCTGTGTGTGGCCTCTTCACATGGGTAACTGTGTTTGTTGAAATTTGGAGCGGCCTGCCCGGTCGCGAAGATGCCCCACTGCTGCTGCGGATCCGGCAATGATCCACATGGGTCATGCTTTGGAACAGGGGGGTCCAAATTTGAGGACTTGTAAAAGCAGGAAGTTGTGTTTTGCCTCATCCCAAACCCACTGGGGTAACACTGTCTTTCATTTTCCACGATCGATAGCACTCACTGGAGAAGATCGATGTTTAAACTGTAAGTACCAGCGGCACTTGCATGCCGACGCCCACATGGGCGGGACTCAATTTTGATGCAAGTTTAAAACAACGCGGCTGTCGGTTGCGGACTGACTGTGCCTGTGAACAAGAACGATCCACGTTCGAAACGCGTCAGGCTTGTATATTTGTGTTTGAGGTGCAACAGAGACTTACCTGCGATCCTCAATAAAGAAGGCGAATAACTCCCCTGTGTGTGGCCTCTTCACATGGGTAACTGTGTTTGTTGAAATTTGGAGCGGCCTGCCCGGTCGCGAAGATGCCCCACTGCTGCTGCGGATCCGGCAATGATCCACATGGGTCATGCTTTGGAACAGGGGGGTCCGAATTTGAGGACTTGTAAAAGCAGGAAGTTGTGTTTTGCCTCATCCCAAACCCACTGGGGTAACACTGTCTTTCATTTTCCACGATCGATAGCACTCACTGGAGAAGATCGATGTTTAAACTGCAAGTACCAGCGGCACTTGCATGCCGACGCCCACATGGGCGGGACTCAATTTTGATGCAAGTTTAAAACAACGCGGCTGTCGGTTGCGGACTGACTGTGCCTGTGAACAAGAACGATCCACGTTCGAAACGCGTCAGGCTTGTATATTTGTGTTTGAGGTGCAACGAAGACTTACCTGCGATCCTCAATAAAGAAGGCAAATAACTCCCCTGTGTGTGGCCTCTTCACATGGGTAACTGTATTTGTAAAAAAAATATATTATCTACTGGCGGTCGCCAGTAGATAGTTATAGTTACAACCTATTACCCATAGGAAATCCGCGACATTCTATTTGAAATAACTCTCTTGCCGGTTGACGTATCTTCGCAAAATTTTCAAACTTTATGGCCCGCTCCGGTCCGCTCCTACCCTGAAAGTCTCGGGGGGATTCGTCAAGCGGGGGCCGAGAAAAAGGGGGTCCCAAAACGCGTTTTCCCCATGCAATTTTCCATAGGAAACTTTAGACACGGCTACAGCCCGAACTGCTGAACGGAATTACACCAAATTTGGCAAAGAGGTAGTTCTTGGTTCAGAAAGAACCCTTTTTGTTAAATGGTGTAAATCCGTTCAGTAGTTGCTGAGAAAATCAAAAGTAAAAAGATAGTGATATCTAGGGCCGCGGATCCTCCCGAGCACGAGCTTTATGTTAATTGGCTGTCAACACTCCAAACCAGGAAGTGTTGGCAGCCATTTTGTCCCTCGGTAGAACCGAGGGACAGAAACAAGTGCGCAAAGCGCACAAAGGGGGCAGGGTAGAAACACCCTGACCCCCTAGGTCTGCTCAGGGGGTCCCACAAGGACCCCCTAAGCAAAACAATTTTTTTTTTTTCTTTTTTTTTAAATCGGCAGGATGCGCTCAGGGAGCGCGAACCCTGCCGAAAAAAAAAAAAATCGAAGCGCGGTCTCCCGCGCTTCGATGTTAATTGGCCCCCGGGTGGGCCAAGTCCCGGGGGCATGCTGGGGGGTTAATTTTATGTGTGGGGGCCTCTAAGGGCCCCCAAGCCCTGGGGACCACCACCCCCGGGGCTTTATGTATAATGGTGCGGGAGGGCTCTGAGCCCTCCCGCAGCCCCGGGGACCGCCACCTCCCCGGGCTTCTTTTTTATTTAAAAAACCTGTGTGGGGGCTCCAGCCCCACACACGCCCGGGACCACCACCTCCCCGGGGCACTAAGAAAAATTAAAATGGGGGTCCGTTTGGACCCCCAGAGCCCCGGGGACCACCACCTCCCCGGGGCTTTCAAAATGTAGGGAGGGGGGCCGCGCGGCCCCCCTCCTGGAGCCCTTGATGGCCCTGGGGACCACCACCCCCAGGGCCGGCTCCTGCAGTGTCCCGGGGTGCCTACCCCCGGGACACTGCTGTTTGCAATGACAGGACGGAGCCTCGCGGCTCCCGTCCTGTCATTGCAAACTGCTTTGGATATTGGAAGAGAGAGCAGGAAACCTGCTCTCTTCCAATATCCAAAGCCGACTGCTTTCCACATGGGGAGCAGCATGTTAGCTGCTCCCCATGTGTAGAAGCAATGTCGGCTCCCGTAGGACACGGGGAGCCGGCGGGACTGTGGGGGTTTGGGGACCCCCCACAGTCCCCAACCAGTGGCCAGGCCCCGGGGGATGGGGTCCCCGGGGCCATAGAGGCCACGGAGGGGGGCCACGCAGCCCCCTCCCCAAAGTAACAAAAATTAAAAAAAAAGTGTGAAGGCCGGCCCCGGGGGATGGGGTCCCCGGGGCCTTAAATGGCCTGAGGAGGGGGCCACGCAGCCCCCTCCAAATAAAAAAAGAGGCCATGCCCCGGGGGATGGGGTCCCCGGGGCCAATACAGGCCCAGGGAAAGGGGGCCACGCGGCCCCTTCCCCGTTTTTTTTTTTAATTTTAATTAAAGTAGGGGAAAGGCCCTGGGGATGGGGTCCCCAGGGCCTAAAAATAGGAAAAAGGAAGGGGGCTACACAGCTCCCCTTCAGGGGGAAAAAACCCAAAAAAACAAAAACGATCGGGCCCGTAGGCCCCACCCCCTTCCTTCACCACTCTGCAAACGCGCCCTGGCGCGTTTGCAGAGGGGGAACGAATTCCCTTGAATACTGGGGGTCCCTGGGGCAACTAGCCCACCAGGAACCTCCAGTATGCGCCAGGGGCTGCCTTGCAGAGAGGTGTACAGAGGCCACGCCCCTTTTACACCTCTCTGCAACGCAGCTCTATGGCGCTTTTGGAGGTATATGGTGGGCTAGTTGCACCCCAGGGACCCTCAGGATTCAAGGGAAGTTAATCCCCGACTTAAAACGCGCCACGGGGTGCGTTTGCACAGTGGTGAAGGGAGGGGGCGGGGCTTCAGGTGACATGTGTGCAAACAGGCCCCGTGGCGCGTTTTAAGATGGGGAATTAAATCCTCTTCAATCCTAGGGTCCCTGGGGCCAACTAGCCCAACAGGTACGTCCAGAAAGCGCCACAGAGCTGCGTTGCAGAGAGGTGTAAAAGGGGTGTGGCCTCTGTAAATGTCTCTGCAACGCAGCCCCCTGGCGCATACTGGAGGTTCCTGGTGGGCTAGTTGGCCCGTAGGGACCCTCATGATTCAAGGGGATTTAATCCCCAACTTAAAACGCGCCACGGGGCGCGTTTGCACAGATGTCACCTCAGGCCCCGCCCTCCCTTCACCATTGTGCAAATATTCCTCTAAAATCAGCCGAAATACGAATTCTGATTTACTCACCTGTTATCAGGGGAGTCCTCAGTGCTGCATCTTTCAGCCCAGTACTGATCCTCAAAAGTAATTTTAACCGTACTTACCGGTAACTTGAATTTCCTTCATAGGCTAACATTGATTGGTTTCACTTGGAAATTCTTCTAAGTGTGGAGTTTTGGAACTTTAAAATATTCCTCTAAAATCAGCCGAAATACGAATTCCGATTTACTCACCTGTTATCAGGAGAGACCTCAGTGCTGCATCTTTCAGCCCAGTACTGGTCCTGAAAAGTAATTTTAACCGTACTTACCGGTAACTTGAATTTCCTTCATAGGCTAACATTGACTGGTTTCACTTGGAAATTCTTCTAAGTGTGGAGTTTTGGAACTTTAAAATATTCCTCTAAAATCAGCCGAAATACGAATTCCGATTTACTCACCTGTTATCAGGAGAGACCTCAGTGCTGCATCTTTCAGCCCAGTACTGATCCTGAAAAGTAATTTTAACCGTACTTACCGGTAACTTGAATTTCCTTCATAGGCTAACATTGACTGGTTTCACTTGGAAATTCTTCTAAGTGTGGAGTTTTGGAACTTTAAAATATTCCTCTAAAATCAGCCGAAATACGAATTCCGATTTACTCACCTGTTATCAGGAGAGAACCCAGTGCTGCATCTTTTAGCCCAGTACTGATCCTCAAAAGTAATTTTAACCGTACTTACCAGTAACTTGAATTTCCTTCCATAGGATATCATTGCCTGCTTTTTGCTGAAAAGTTTCTAAGTGTTGATTTTTGAAACATACAAATATTCCTCTAAAATCAGCCGAAATCCGAATTCTGATTTACTCACCTGTTATCAGGAGAGACCTCAGTGCTGCATCTTTCAGCCCAGTACTGGTCCTGAAAAGTAATTTTAACCGTACTTACCAGTAACTTGAATTTCCTTCCATAGGCTAACATTGACTGGTTTCACTTGGAAATTCTTCTAAGTGTGGAGTTTTGGAACTTTAAAATATTCCTCTAAAATCAGCCGAAATACGAATTCCGATTTACTCACCTGTTATCAGGAGAGACCTCAGTGCTGCATCTTTCAGCCCAGTACTGATCCTCAAAAGTAATTTTAACCGTACTTACCAGTAACTTGAATTTCCTTCCATAGGATATCATTGCCTGCTTTTTGCTGAAAAAGTTTCTAAGTGTTGATTTTTGAAACATACAAATATTCCTCTAAAATCAGCCGAAATCCGAATTCTGATTTACTCACCTGTTATCAGGAGAGACCTCAGTGATGCATCTTTCAGCCCAGTACTGGTCCTGAAAAGTAATTTTAACCGTACTTACCAGTAACTTGAATTTCCTTCCATAGGCTAACATTGACTGGTTTCACTTGGAAATTCTTCTAAGTGTGGAGTTTTGGAACTTTAAAATATTCCTCTAAAATCAGCCGAAATACGAATTCCGATTTACTCACCTGTTATCAGGAGAGACCTCAGTGCTGCATCTTTCAGCCCAGTACTGATCCTGAAAAGTAATTTTAGCCGTACTTACCAGTAACTTGAATTTCCTTCCATAGGAATCCATTGTCTGGTTTTCAGCAGAAAAGTTTCAAAGTGTCGATTTTCACAAACTACAAATATTCCTAAAAATCGCCTGTATGACTTAAACGCATTCTTTCAACTGTTTACAGGAGATGCACCAGTGCTGGATCCAGGATCCAACACTGAGTAAGAAAAAGTAACGATAACAGTTTTTAACTTCTAAGTGAATTTCCTTCCATAGGATAACATTGGTGATTCTATGAGAAAAGTTTCTAAGTGTGAACTTTTAAAGTACAATAATATTCCTTAAAAATCACGACTGTAACCAAAACGCTTTTACTCAACTGTTTACAGGAGATGTCCCAGGACTGAATCTAGGATCCAGTAATGTGGTTAGAAAAGTAATCCATAAAGTAACTAATTGCATTTAACTAGAAATTCACATTGAGCTGAATGTTGCATTGTGTTTGAAAATGTGTTGCCCATTGCAACAACTGTAACTACTGTACTTAAAAGTCTATTGCCTATGTGCAAAGTAATTAAACTAAAGTAATTCATTCTGAGAAAGTATTTTTTGTAATGTAATGTATAATGTAATTACAATGTAATTTAAAAAATAAAATATGTAAAAAAAAATTGTTTCTAAAAAATTTGGAAATCAGTATGAAAAAAATTTATATAACAATTAATACATTTAAAAATTGTCATTTACAAAACCTTTGAAATTCACTGAAAAAACTGTAGGTTTCAGACATGTTATAGTTACAAATTAGCATTTAAAAAACCTTTGAAATTCACTGAAAAAACCATAGGTTTCAGGGACGTTATAGTTACAAATTAGCATTTAAAAAACCTTTGAAATTCACTGAAAAAACCATAGGTTTTAGGGACAGTTATAGTTAGTTGGACATTGCACTCGTACAAAACCCGTGAAATTCCCCGTTATAGTTAGTCCAGCTAACTATAACTCGCGCCCCGCAATGCACTGCTGATGACGTCACATATTACATCACTCATGACATGGTCAGTGACATCACTGATGACATCACTGATGACATCTCAAATGACATCACTGATGACATCATCCACGTGATAATCTGATGAACCTCCTCACACCCTAATATAACCTTTGATACACCCACTCTAAATTACAGACTGCCATTCGCAAAACCATAGACACTCCAACACCAATAACTACATACCCACTCACTGATTCTTAGGTCTACGCACACATCCACTCACTCACCCGTACAGTCACTCATACTTACGGTCACTCAGTACAGGACTATCATATGCACTCATACTCCTATATAGACACTCAAACACCGCCACTCATCCATAGAGGTACTCACACACCTAGTCAGTCATGCAAATAATTAAACACACTACCATTTACTCACCTATACAGTTATACACACACCAGCTCACTTACTCATACAAATAGTAGCACATTCTTACGCTCTTATACAATCACTGATACAAGCACACACTCATCCATACAGCCACTATCACAATCACTCACTCTCGCTTATAGCTATTTATATACTCCAACACACATATATACTGCCTTTCACATATGTAGTTACTCACACATGTACCACTGGGACATACATTCACTCACTAACACACTCTTACACACACTTACCCACCCATACAGTCTATCACAGTTGCACTCTTGAAACCATCCACCCAGTGAATCACCCACTCACACATCTATGCACAGAGTTGCACACACCCCTCCCACACAAACACTCAGGCACCCATACAGATACTCAGACAAGCATTCAATAACTCATATAGACACTCATGTAGCTATTCACAAACACATGCAGCCACTTACACAGCAACAGACAGACGGATACAGACATTCACCCAGTTTAGTCACTAACCCATGCATTCAGTAAGATACGTTAAATCACTCACTTATAGAGTCAGTCACGCACCAACTAAATCATCCATACAGACACTTACACACCCACTCATTCTTCAATACGTCTTTTCCTATATATATTAAAAATATATAAACTTTACAGAAACACACAGTCACTGGATGATGTCATCAGTGATGTCATCAGTGATGTCATTTGAGATGTCATCAGTGATGTCATCAGTGATGTCACTGACCATGTCATGAGTGATGTAATATGTGACGTCATCAGCAGTGCATTGCGGGGCGCGAGTTATAGTTAGCTGGACTAACTATAACGGGGGAATTTCACGGGTTTTGTACGAGTGCAATGTCCAACTAACTATAACTGTCCCTAAAACCTATGGTTTTTTCAGTGAATATATATATATATATATATATATATAATTTTTTTTTTATTTTTTATTGTTTTGGGGTATTATTATAGTGTGAACCTAGCTTTGGCCAAGGGAAAGTGCTACAGCGAGTACAATGAAATTACAGGTGATATGCATTTGTTATATATTCAAGAAAAATTGAATCATGTCAGACACACTCAAGAGATGAGTTGCAAAGGAGTTAAGAACTCTGGGTAGGTGTGGGGTGGAGGCTCCTGGCCGACAGTTCAATGAACTCAACTTATCTTAATATTTTTGCAGGTTAAATGTTGGCAGTCTTGTATGGTTTTCAAATGTAATACGCATGACTGATGAACCTTGTTTTAAGAAAATGACCCTTTTGATGCTGGTGAAAATTTAACATTGGATAGAACATAATGGTCTTCATTACGAGTGCTTTGTTAAATTACAACAGTCGTGCGAATCCCAGTTTGAGACAGGGTCGGAATTAAGAGTATGTCAGGTATTTCCATACCTAATAAATACATATCACTTCCGATAAATAGGAATTGCCAGAGTCTCGCGCTATCACGACAAACATGTCATCGTGGGCCAATGTGTTTTTGCATTCGTTTTCACACCAATGTCCTTTCGTGTTGTTAAAGAAAATGAGGGTATGTGAGCTGGATTTTCTATTTTTTTAGGGCAAGCCAGGGCAGCGCATGCGCTGCTCTGCAAGGCATGCTGTATTCAGGTATGGACTTCAAGCTCCGCCCATATTTTTCATTGGCTTGTGTCATTGTCCTTTGGAAACTGTGGCTTTTCATTGGTCAATAGGCTTACAAGCCCCTCCTTAGTACTACCTTGACTCATTTTGTAACCTCCCTTGAGGACACCCTCTTTTACATGTGTTGTTGCTCAGTAGGCTTTAATTACAGCCTTCGAGCACAATTTCGTTTAATGGTTTTCACATGCCTGCTGTTGCAGGCAGGACACACTCTCTCGCAACGCTTTATTATTATTTTTTTTACATAGCACGGCACGCCACGCTGATAGTGGCAGCCGTGCCTTTGCTTTATTTGCTGCGCCAAACGCGGGTGCATATATATATATTTTTTTACTATTTATTTAATTCCTTTTTTTTATTGCTCCATGCCGGACTTACACTTTTAATGGCAGCTGCGCCCCTTTTCCTTAACCGAGCCGAGTCTAAGGAAATAGGCGCGGCCGCCATTAAAGTGAAAGCGGGGCATGGGGCGCTTTTACAAAAAAAAAGCGCCCCATACTGCGCTTTCACTTTAATGGTGGCCACGCCCCTTTCTTTAGACATGGCTCATCTAAAGAAAGGGGCATGGCCAACATTAAAGTTAAAGTTAAAGCGCCGCATGGGCATTTTTACAAACTAGCATTTGTAATACAATAGTTGTCGCATTTACTAAACTCTCGTAAATGTGAGACATATTGCAAATGCTTGTTTTTTATTTGGAGGCAAATTCAAAAGAATTGATGGTGCACAGGCATGGCTCACACAACTATAACTGTGACCTGGATAGGTACTTGAATCTGCTTTGAATCAAAATGGAGAAGTGAACATATATCTATGCACAACTCGGCACTCTTGTCAGACTCGTCACTGCTGTGCGTATGCACAGAGGCACTAGGGTTACACAAAATGATTCCCCTCCCACCCCATTCAGAGTGTAAGCAGGGGGCCTCTGAGACTCTCCTATCCTACAGGTTTATTAGGCCTTAGTTTGAATGGGGCCCCTTGGACTGTGAGGGCTCCATGCGCCGCAGGGCCTGCAGGGGCCTGTATTATGCCCCTGGGGACAGGAAGGCATCTGGCTTACTTGTGCACTTTACCCAAACTTCACAAAGTTCAAGCAGGGTACTAGTTGGCAACCTCACTGAACTTCCACCAACCCTTTAGACACCTGCGTGCCTCCTCACTCGCACACACCCCCCACATCAGTCACATTCGCAGCAGTGGCCGCTCCTTCTCCTCCATCACTGCCAAGACCTGGAACGACCTCCCCCTCCAGCTCTGTACAGCCCTCTCGCTGGCAGACTTCAGAAAGAGACTCAAGACCTGGCTCTTCGACGCAGACACAGCGCCCTGATACCCCTAGGGGTGACGGTGTTGTGCTTTACAAATGCTGATGATTGATTGATTGATACTGCCATGGTCTTCATGCATTTTGAACATTGAAAATATCTGCTAGTATGTACGCATATTACACAAATGTATAAAACCTGACTCGTGTTGGGTGTTACAGCCCAACTCTAAGCTGCACTCTATTTCAGTTTGCGCACAGCTTCACTAAACTTTAAGCGGAGGCACAAATAATGAATCTGACCCTGATAAAATGTGTAAAACAGGCCCTTTGGCTCATGTTACTTGCATTCCACTCTTCATGGAGACGGTAGAAGGCCTATTATCTTCAACACACTTCCACTGCTATTGTGTGATACAATGAATATACACATATAGTTAGAGGGGGGGCTGTTCTTGTATAGCACAGACTTATTTCATCTAGGCGCTCATAAGTCAGGCAACAGGGTTACCTATGAGTAGACAGGCAGGCGGGTTAAACAAAGTTTGCTTTATCATGAACTGAACACTTTCATTATATGTGGTCTGGGCTACATTAAACATATATTTCTATAATGAACTGTTAAACCAGGCACAGTAATTGTCTTGGCTGTGTGGCACTTCAGAACAATTTATAAGCATCACATATCAGTGAAACACATAATAGGGCGCTCAGACATTTGCAGGGGTTAAAATAGGTGGACATCAGGGCTACAAACCGGCTTCAGTGAATGCCACCATTAAGCAGTTTTAAATGAGAAGTGGGGTATTACAGTGATCTTAAGTCAAAATTGTAGAGCTTAAACAACAAAGTTTGAAAAAAGATCCACTTAGAGCTTAAACAACATTTAGAAGGCGTTCACAAGACTTAAAGCCCACTGCTGGCTGCCCAATCGTGTTTGTTGCCATTTCTTTGATTGACCAAAGCCTTTAAAACATGTTCTACCGCTTATCATATTTTGTTGCAAGTTTGCATTTAGATTCCTAAACATATGAAAGATTGCAAAGTCGCAAGCAGTAGTAGCATGTTAGTGGCTATCCCAACAGAGGCACTCTCAAACACTGCAGCTATTGGTTAAATATGAACTTGTAAACACACATGGGCATTGCATCTAACTTCTCTGGCACTGAGGCCTTCCTGGAGGAAAGAGCAAATAAGCCTCAGTGGCAGAAGCTCTTTTTATGGTCCGGCTTGACAGCGCTGCTGTCACCAGACAATTATGTGAGCATCACTAGCGAGGTGCTTTGGTTCCGCCCACATGTTGGGAGCCAAGCGTACATGTTTTGATTTGGCAGGCAGAAGTTGTGTGCTTCCTCAAAAAAGTGCTTGCCCTTCACACGGGTATGACGGGTATGATAATTTTCTTTATTTATACAGCTGGCTGAGGTTGATCTTTGAGGGGCACACACATGACATTGTAATGCTATTAAAATGTCTCAGATAACTAGATAATTTATGGCGTTTTTCTCTGGCAGCAGCACAGATGGGAAGAGGGCAGCTATTAACCTACATGGATTTTTAGATCTGGCTTGACAGTGCATTCATAAGCCTGACCTATTGGCATTGCCAATGCTTGTTGATATAATGTAGTTGGCATGTTGCAGTTTTTGTGGAATAAATCTTCAAATAAAAATGTTTCTGTAGATAAAGCGCTGCCGAGCCATGGAGGAAGAGACAATGTATCTGCAGGGCTTATCACTGAAGGGGAATAGAAGATACCAACAATCTGAGAAAAAAACACATTCACTAGTGCTTTAAAAGGGCAGCTACTGTCCGGTACCGAGAACCTGCAACTTCTTTCATTTGAAAGGGAGAGCACCTGCCCTTCTCAGCACTGCTGCAATGCATTTAATGGAAGTGTACCGGCACTTCTTAGGAGCAAGCAGGTACTCTAAATAGTGAGTACCTGCACTTCTATATTTCCATTTAAAGCACTGACTATGACATCGACACAATATGATAATGGGAGGATCACAATGAGTCAGACACTAGCGATATTTTGTGTAAACTAGGAGTAAGGTTATTTCCAAACCACACCGACATCTATTGACACGGAAAATCCTAAAATGTACAAACAAGAACACACTGTGAAAACATAGCAAACCCCAAGCACAGGACACTTCATTCAGTGCAGTGAAGCGATGGTTTGCATGTATTCTATGTGAAGTACAAGAAACCTGCCATTGCACCCGCTCCATATACATTGCATGAAGAAGGTCCCATAATGAGGTACATCCCAGGAGAAAAGAAGGACCCTTTGCACTTTAATGAATTTCTGTGATTAATATATTAATATCTGGCGAACAACAACACAGGCCGGTTGTGTTTTAACATCAACAGGAAATATTCTTTGGCAATAAAATCCTGATTAAAAACAAGCCGCCGACCTTGGCATGTGCCAGAAGAGATTCGTGCATAGGAATTTCACACCAAAGGGTGTCTGACCGTGTTCGAGTAAGAAAAGGATAATTTGGAAAGGCTCAGCTTTTGAACTTTCTCGAGGAATATGTTTAGAATGTACTACAGAGGAAAAAGTTGCGGGAGCCGAAAAGTAAAGCAATGTCAAATGCAGAAAGGGCTTGCATTATACATCTACCTCGAACGGCCCACAGTGAAAGAAGTGTGGAAAAAACCTTTCAAGTGGAGAACCATCTCCGCCAAGGTTATCTCCTGTAGAGTTCAAAAAGAAAACACCAACCGGACGACCTATTTGCATTGACCGTCTTTGGTGTTTGACGCCTTTTTACAAACATATCTATGCCCCCAAGCCTTTGACTGCAAGTTTCAAGCCGAGTAAAAGAATTGACTGTTACACAGTGTCAGAGGGCAAGCACCTGTTTCCTCGAAGAGACGCCAGTCCTTGAAAGATGAGGAATACACACGAACTGGGCTCTGTATTTTGAGAAATTATTTAATTTGACCAACTGATGAGTAGAAATGTTTATATATATTTGCACAGATATCTCCTCACACAAATCTAAATGAGGATGATCTACTTCTGGCTGCTAGAGACCAAACAATTCTTTCCTGGGGTCTCAGTTCAGAGTTCTGTGTCAAACGAGGTAGTGGTCGCTGTCACCTTTCCAGTGGACACTTCTTAGTATCTAGAACAGAGGTCTTCAAACTGTGCGGTGCGCCCCCCCCCCCCCTCCACCGGGGGTGCATGGATGTATTCCAGGGTGGGGGGGGGCGCAAATGGGTCCGCAATTCTATGTAAATGAAGATGACCTGGACGTGCCAAAGACTCGTTTCCAGGCTGTCTTCATTTACATGCAGCACACAATTAAAGCCCATATAAATAGTGTGAGAGCGGTATTACTGAGTGAGATGGGGCAGTGTCAGTAAGTATGAAGTCAGGGTCAACGATGGCTTAAACAAAGAAAAAAATTGGCATTTTATTGTTTTTTTGTTCACCTTCGGGTAACTGCATATAAAAAAAATTCACACACCTCAAATGAAAAATAAATGCAAGTTAAACTAATCAAAGGGAAATATACTATTTTACCTTATGAAACCCCAGTTGACTAATGTGATTGTTGCTCGAATCGAATTTCTTTAAAAAACAAAAGACAAGAGGCGTTTGACAAAACAGGAACTGTTTGTTTAATTAAACAGTTGGGCTGGGAGAACAGTCACAGGCACTAGGTCTGAGGACTGTCGTGATGTACATCGAGTATGAGGTCCCTTTATATACAATATTACAACAAGAAATAATGTTTTCCGGCGTACCATATATGGTGAGGAATGTTGGTTGCTGCCTTTAGGGTCATAAATTAATGGTCAATGGTTACTAAAGGTGGCCAGTGGTGAATATGTCCAGATGTCCGGCATGGGGAGCGCCTGATCACTACCTGTGCTAGGCCTTGATTGGCTAAGTGTTCCTAACTCATGTGGCATATGACTTTATGGTGTTTTAGGAGCGTGTGTACCCTCTTCGGCCATTTGTGCTTTATTAGGTCAATCTCCCATGACCATTGTAATGTTGCTGCGCCTATCTGTGGAATTGATCAGGAGTTTCCTGCCCGAGTGTTTGCCTGCCAGCTATGCACCCTCCCACCTGTGACCCATCAATCAGTAATCCCAGGCCTAGGTCACAGGGCCTGCCTGACTACATACTTGCATGTCAAGGTAGATGTGGGGTTCAGAACGGGTGAATCTATTAATAAGGGCGATAGTTCATTTTTATCGATAAACGCATCAATATCCATATTAACATGAAGACTGCAGATGTCTTCGTGTGTGACCAGAGAGTCACATAATTAAATCCTGACTGGTGCAGTGAGGAATAGTGACTTGTTCCTAGTGCTACAAATTCCCAGTTTGTAGACAGAAAGCACTGTGAATGTCATTGTCTTAAAATTGTATTACTCTGTATAAAACAGGCTGCTGCAAAATACTGCTTAAGAAAAAAAAAAGTGCTTTAAAAATACACATTTTTGTGATAAGCATTCAGACTATATCTAGTGTAAATATTTTTATATGTGCCCATTCAAAGGGTGCACGACTTTTAATAAACACATATATTACCTCTCAAAAAGAATAAATATTTGTTACCATGAAGCTGAGTGACTCCATTAATTAAAAGCCACACTGACTCCAAAGCAGCCTTTATATTTGGTGATTAACCATTGCACACATTTACATTTCTTTCAGGTAGCAGGCACCTTGGTGAGAAGGCATGTTTCTTCTTTAGTTCTCTACTATCTGTTTCACAGCACAGGAGCCCCCACCCCATCCCCTGTGAGTGGGCACTGGACCCCAGTTTTGGCAGTCTTCCTATGAAAAAGAATATAGGGTGCATTTTCCTTGCTAGCATAGGGCCCAGGTCACCATTGTTGCGCAAGGAACAGGGCCCACTCAACAGGGGAGGCGGGGGGCTAAAGGTGCTTTTTTTGTTGTTTTTTACACAAAGGGGCAGAAAACCTGTTTTGGGCATCTGGTCTAGAAGTAATGGCCCGGTTGAGTGGGCAGAGTACACAGCCTGTTTTGAACAGCTGTAGGTGTCATTGGTGCTGCAACTGAATTAGAGGCCCAGGGCATACTTGTTGGGCCAGTGTTTCTTTAAGCCTTGGAGCAATGGCCCAAGAGAGGGGAAAATGAAGCAGAGGAGATACCTTGAGTTGGGGATCAGAGAGATGGGAGGGAGAGGGATGGTGTGAGATGTGAGCCCATGTTGTTAAGGCGACAGCAAGGCAGTAGCTATCATCAGTGAAACAAGTGCAGTGACACTTTTGCCCAGGGGCACACCACATCACAATCATTAATGTATTACAAGACAAAGTGGGCATGAGGGTTCATTTTCTTTGCTAGCATTAGGTCAGATGGTGCCCTTGGCACAAAATATGGGGCAGTATGCAGTAGCTCATTTTCTTTCAGAAAGAGACTGTACTTGTTTCGAGATTGAAGTGATGGTCATACATGGTGTGGAAGGAGTGAAAGAAGAGGAGATAACCTGCTTCTCAGGGCTACAACCATTATTAGTGCAGCAGGGTGAGTTGAGTGCATTGGGGCCCAGAGCACCCCAATTATGGGCAGTACTGTTTTTGGTCAATTCTGTTCTTGTTTGATGCTTTTGCTATTTATAAGTCCCACATTTAGTGTGGATTACGAACTACAGAACAGCACTCCTGAAATTATCTCATGATCCCTGTCCCCTGCTATCCTCACGCCCCCTTCCCAAATCCTTGTCATATAGTTTTGGAGGGGGAACCAACTTCAGGGGGCTCAGAGCAAAAACGTTTGAAGACCTCTGATCTAGAACAACTTTCAGGACTGACCTTCCTGATTATTTGTGCAAGCTCGCAAACCTGTGTCCAGAAAAAATGGGTGTAAAATCTGAGTTTTAAGGCTCCTTTCATAGGCTATATCACCTCTGTTTTAAAGGGGCAGGTGAAAGTAAAATTCATTGCTAGCATATGGCCTGGTATCACCAAGGCCTCTCCACCTCACACTTGTCCCACCTCCCCAACATACCCACCCCATTCCACCTTGCACAAATATTCCAATCATCTCTTTGGGTTAGGGGTTGTGAACCTCTGGCTGTATTTTATTAAAACACAAAATTAGCAGTTAGCATACAAATTTCACATGATATATGCAGTAACCCTTCATGTTACAGCTTCATTTGCATGTGTTGATGACTAGCCTTAACAAAGACACTAATACATTAGATTTTCCTAACCATATCTAGACATTTTTCCTGTACATCCACAATTCAGGCATTCGCGTGACATCATGACTAGTCCCAGTAGTGTCTCCTGCTCCACAAAATATCCCTTTCCCGTCAAGCGCACCTGGGGTGGATCCCACTTTAGGGGAGGACCCCACCCCCCACATCCCCTCCCGGGGTACGTCTATACAGGGGACCCGCATGCCTGTCAGGATACCTACCATGGGCACTCCTTACACCCATCATTATCCCCCACAAGGGCCAGTGCTAGCTTTGCGCCCATTGTGCATCCCCGGGTGGTTGGCCAGAAGGACTAGATACCAGCGATCACTCCCAACCCCGCACCTTGCAGCCCCTTTTATAGACGGACCCGGCACACTTTGCAGGCTTGTGACCCGGATGCCCTTTAAGTGCTTCCGATGCCATAACCTCGCCAGGATCCAATCACTGCCTGTCTTACTGCTGGGTGGCGGTGCAGCGCGCCGCTGACCACCAGCCGAGGGCCCAGTGAAAGCCGCCATATGTACGCCTCTCCCAAGTTGGGGGAGCCTTTGCTAAACTCCCTGTTTTAAAGGGGCAAGTGAAATTAAAATCCATTGCTAGATAACTCTTGAGTACCTGGAAATTGCTTATCAATTGGCGAAGGCAAGCAAATGTTCCTGCTTGCAAAGATGTGTTGCGTATAGGCATGCAAAACTCAATTACACCATTTTCTGGCTTGGCGGATGTCCCGCCCATAAGGGCAGCATATATTGCAGGCTAAAAAACAGCAGATTATTTTGCAGAAGATATTGCAAAATAAATTACTGTGACATATGTACAGTTTTTATGAACTGTGTGTGAAGTTGCAAGTTCTTACCAAATGTATTTGGTTGGTATATTACGTTAAAATTTCATGCAAGGGCATACCTTGTATATAAAAATCACATCAGACACTGGCAGGAGTCTGGTCTGAGATGAAAATGTCTCTCAGCAATGGTGTTACTATTCCCTGACAAATGTTCTGCTCAAACCAGTGTCAAATGGCTGCAAATTACTTTAAATTTTGCTCTTTGCAAATGCCAAAATATTTAACGAAATTTAGCAAAATATACCAATTTTGTGAGATTTAACCAGTGTAATGAAATTTCCCCCAGTGGCTGCTTTAAAACAACAATTATGACCATGTAATGGTAATCCATCGGCTTCATATACAAATGTATAACATTTTTATGTTATACCCTATGTAATGTAAGAATCAACAGTATGTATTCGATGCAACTGTATTTGTCGAATGTGTTAAAATCCATTTTGAGTTATTTTTCTGGGTACACAGATATTTCATTTATTACCAGCTATCTGATTTTTTTTCACAAAATTATCGGGAACATACATAATTAAATATGGTGTGGAGGTACATCCCTAACAAAGTTGACTGCTTCCAGTTGTGTTCCCAATCACCATCACTGCTTGTGGTATAAGAGAAAGATACCCTGTAAAAATGGCAGCCCTTTATTTCAAAGGCCTCTTTACTAACCAGACTCTCCAAGTACACATCTACTTCGGTAGGATGCCATAATGCTTATCTGAGTCTCATAAAACTGTTATGCAGGGATCACGATGACATACATGAAATAGGGGGTGGCTTGAATTGTGGTTGGAGGGATGCACTTAAAGTGGTGACTCAGGCCTGGACAAAAGGTTTGACCGCAGATTTAAAAGGCAGGAGACAGCGAGAGTCGATAACTCTAGAAGACGGTAGGAGCTTGAATGTGGACTTTAGCAATATGTGAATAATGCCAGAAAGGTAACAGGAAATTATAAACAGATGGGGAGCAAGAGAGGGTTGAACTCTTCCATGCGCATCACCCAAGATTATCAGAGAGCGGTCAATGTGACCGCTGTGGGATATGTGCACAACAGAGATTTGAAGATATTCTTACGCAAAGAGGAAGACTACATTTGACTATGAGACTGACCTATATCTACCATGCTTTTACCAGCAGGTCAGCAAACAATTGTCATCGGGATGATTTTGCTAAGTCTAAATGATTCAAGTGCCTTTGGATTGCCCAAGGTTTTTGGAATCGTTTGATGAGGAGTTGAGAACTATGAGGTGCTGTGTCTAATAATATGTCAGCAGGAAAAAAACCTGGGTTCAGATGGAGTTGCAATCATTTTCTTTTCAGTACTCCAAATTTCACATCTGGAATACTTGAGAGCTATATTAAGACCCCTCAACAGAAGAATTGTATATTTAGTCCCAACAAGAGCCAAGGAGTGGGGGTGGGTGTTTAAATTTCATATTCCAAAAAAAGGGAGATTACCACTATGGGAGTGTCTGATGCTGCCCAATCACTTTTTGGTTTTTAAAGGAAGCGTTGCAGAATAGCCGTAAATGGCAGCTTGGTCCCTTTACCTTTTCTCTTGTTAAGATACAACTATATGCTGCCTACACTATACACCACTATGAGGGCACACAGCTAGAAGCACTGAGATGTAGTCATTATTTCACATGGTGGCCATCTTGAAAGCATAGAAGACAATATTTCTATACTTTTAACATGGCCAGGGGCCGCTACTGGCTCTACCAATGCCAGTACATTTTAAAAGCCTCCAGCATTAGCAAAACCAATCGCATCACCCACACAGTATTAGCAAAGCGAGACCTATTGGCTTTGCCAGTGATAGTTTTTCTTTTTTTATCTACACTATTTACCTCTGAAAACGTTTCAGACTTGTGGTGAACACAGTCAATTGTGTGTATTTTCGTGTCTTTAACTTCTTCTTTTAACACCTAACCCCATCAATGCCATTCTGTATTTTTTCAGAATTGTTTTATGTCTTTCATGATATTAGGCACAGTCCTGGAACAGTGCCTTGAACTGTTTTGTCACTTATTTCTGGCCTGGCTTACTGCCACCAACCTCCATTGTTTTAGGAATCTTTGGGGTCCTTCATATTATGTATTGTTTGTATCTAACAATATTTACGTGTTGTAATCCTTGTGCGACTAAATAATTAAATTTGTTAAGCACTGTGCTTTGGCACAATGGTCCTTAAGGTAGAGGAAAATCACACAATTGTACTGGAGCACTCGGGCATAGGATGGGCCTCAGCCCAAGGTTCCTTGTTGAATGATATCATATGTATTTACGGCAGAGCCTGCCCAGAGTCATTGTTCACTCTATGGCAACAACACTTGTAAATTGTCTTGTTTGACATTCTTACTTGATTTTTATAAAAATTAGAAGCGAAAGAAACAATAGAGAGCATGATCACCACAAATGCAATATTGAAATGAGTTTTTCTTTGCGTACTGATATGCTCAAAATCTGAAAAGCTCTTTAGTGAGTTTGCTTATTGGCGCGGCCGACTAAGGATGAACGTAATCAATGAAACGATGTACCATTTTGGCCTTCCCAATCATTACGTCAGCAAATGCGAATCCATGTAATGCACTTTCTGAACTTAATATATTTGTGACTAACATTTGAGGGTTTGACCAGTGAGACGAAAAATGTCCTCTTGCCCAGGAATGCATCATTAACAATCACCACCAATGAGAGTTGCAGAATGCCCCCTTGTTTGATGGTGTCTAGTTGGACTAAAAACCCAACTGTGACATCATTCACTTCATTGCCCCATAACCTCCCACAAACCGCACAGAGATCAGCAAAATGTGCCATGCATCAAACATTACTTGTGAAATCATGTCATTGCTACATACTACAGGGCACGCAACAGAAGGTGTGCTCATGGCTACGGTGCATTACTTTGCCACCTCCTCCCTCTGGGTCACTCTCCCACTCTGCAGGTTTGATGTTTGCTTTGAATGGCCAAGTGTAAGAAACCAAGGTCATTCGATGGTGACCAATGCCATGTCATCACCATGTCCCAGGATTTTGAGATTGATGGAGTGGCTATATGGAAAAAGTTTTTTTTCATTGCATTATTTTCCCCGACACAATATCCACTACCATCACAACACTCCATATTACAATTCCTCTATATAAAAAAAGAACATAAGGATCATTTCTATGGATTATCATATGGCTGAGTGGATTCCCCCACTCACTGCCGCCACAAACACAGGAACTTTGATATATATCAGTGTGGCTTTTTCGGTGGATGTGCAGTTATCATGACCCTTAAATATTGCCGATTTAATATTGCAAAAACTTCAGTGTTGAAAAAACTGTACATAATACATAACCTTTGATTACAGCGAGAGTTTCAAACTAAGTACACCTCAGTACATCTGATTCGCAGATATTATTTGCTCGAGGCATTTGTTGATTACAGTACTTGGATTCTTTTGATACCAATCATGTTAATGTTTTGAATTCATTGTGTAAATGACTCCTTCCGGACTCCCCTGTGTGTGTTGTGAGTGAAAATGCACAGCAATGTGTGCACACAAACGCCCACAACATGCTGCTCTGGGGCACGTGAGAAGGCGCTGCCTTCAGGCACACAAAGGCCTGACAATGCTCATCTTAAAGTTGGCGCACCGAATCCAAAGCTGCTGCGTCTTAATTACCATGCAGCCTCAGATATGGGGCCTTTGATATGGAAATGTCCTGTGATCTCGGCTTACAGAGCCTCGTGCACAGCAATCTTTATCTGATGCATAAAAAATAAACCCCAATCCAATCTCCACACCTGACCGTAGTGCTTAGAAGTGCATCTTGCAAGGCAAAGCATCACCATAAAAAGAATGGGTAATACGGGTGAAAAATCTTACATTTTTACCTCTGTGTTGGGGAATTCTGGCGGAAAACATGGCCCTCTTACTCGGTTTGTGGAGTTGTGTTGAGAAATGTACTTCATTGCAGGCTGAGGTGCTGCCCTTAAAAAACAGTCAACCCAAAACTCTCACCCAGGGTCAGGCATCCGTTCATGAGGGGCGCCCGCAGAGCTACTGCCACTTGTTCTCTGTAAACATTGCATTTTCCTTCTTTAGCTAATAAAGAAGGGTGCCTATGCCTAGGAAAGACTTGCACCAAGGTCGCTTTCTTCTCTCGCGCCAAACTAGCCTCTGTAATTTCATGTTGGCACGAGCCCTTTCAATGCGTTTTAAAGGAACAACCATCACATGCAAAATATGTATTCACATGTTATCATGCAGAATCGTGCTACTGACTTGTTGGCCAGGCTGCACGGCTTATTTTGCCAGCCGTGTCGAGAAGTCCTCAGTTTGAGCTGGAATTAGGTGTCCATTGTGCATACCTCACCACCTACTACCTCATTCACGCCAGAGGTGCCAGTGGCTCACATACGCCCTGTCACCCTATGTCAACCACTCATTATGAATTAAATGAAGAAAGAATTAACCGGACTAAACATTTTACGACGATATGTCGGACACGCCTCTAAGCACCGATTATTTTTAAGACCAGCTACAATACTTAAATCTTGCACAAACCGCTTAGTAGCAATCCTGGCCACCAAAAAAGCACTTCAGCGCTTCAACAGACCATATGTGTGATAAAATACAATAACATAAAATAAATAAATAAACATGTTGTCATAAAAATTTTCTTTGTGATGATCACAGTTTATTTTATTCAAACAACAGATGATAAAAAGTAAAAGCCAGCTCCCTTTTCCATTGTTTAAACTACAGCCTTAATTCTGCTCGGTGACATGCCTTTCACCTCGGTTGCTGGCGCTGGCATCAGGTATTACGATGTCACAACTGAACTGTAGTAAGTCATTACAGCTAGAAGCTACACAGGTGACAAAATACGTCACAACTCAACTGTAAAAAGGAAATTAGAAACAGTCTTTTATAGAGGGACAGCAGACGCACATATAGGGAATGCAGGCTCCCACATATTGTATAAATCTCCAAACAAAATACACACGAGGCCGTTAGAACAGGTACCTCTACATACCCCACCAAGAAATTAACCACCTCAGGCAGAGTGCCACACCAGACTGAAACAAAAATGCAAAACAGATAAAAATAGATAAAAGGCGTTTTCTATTTTCACATGATCTAAACAGCCTCCCTCCCCATTAGCATCAGAAAGGTTCCCCAACCCTCCTGCCTCTCAGAAAGGACCTCAAGACACATCTATTCATCTCACCACAACGAAATAGGAATCACTGCCCAGAGACAACTCAACACCACCAACCAACATTCTCTCCAGTTGTAAAGATGTGAATCATATCTCTGGGTGCCTGCCTTTGTTCAGAGATCCGTTCATCACACGTGCAGCATGATACTACAAATACCAACAAGAACACACACTCACACATTGCCCTACCTCTACTAACTGACTGATACAGCAGCTGAGCTCTAAACTTCACTTTTTATGTTAACGATGGGGGTGCTCAGCAGTAAAGGTTTCAATAACCATCTCCGCTTTCCTGTGATTGATGGGTCTACTCTGTGCTAGGCTCTGCACATTTGACTGCTAAGGTTGCTTCTCGCTGTATTGCACTTTTTACAATACCTCACTGGTTGGTTTACTTTGAACTAAGTCCTTCCTAATGTGTGACCGTTTGGCATGTTTTGCACTAACAATTTTGCCTACACTTTTTCTTGATGTGTGATTGCCTGAGGTGTTTTGCACTAGATTTGTCCTGATATCTGGCTGAACTGATTTCTTTGCAAGAACACTTTCTTGATGTGTGGGTGATAAAGGGTCTTTGCACGAACTTTCTCTTGATGCGTGTCTCATCCGGTTACTTTGTACTGGAGTTTTCTTGATGTTTGGTGGACTGAGGAGCTTTGCACTGGCCTCTTCTTCATGTCTAAATGCTCGGGTTGCTTTTCACTAACCTCTTCATAATGCCTTATTGATTGGTGTGCTTCATTCTTTCATTTTGACCAATTCTTTTCCTTTGGCTTTGCCTTTCATTATGTCAATTGCTGACTGGAATGCTGTGAATGGTGATTTGTTTGCACAGCACCAACAGGCCAGTCCAAGCATCCCCCTTGCAGAGCAGGATCACTTGGTGAAACTGCGAATAGTGCGCTCTCACTGTAGCGGTTGCTATGTTCATATTCACCATTATAAGTGTGAGATTGTAACCGCATGTGTTACCCTGCTGAACGGGTTACACTGTGCCACATAATAAGTAGTGTGAAAGGCCTTCTTTCACCAATACTTTTAGGCAGTTTTGGACTTCTGGGGCACTGATCTCATATTTTCTGCACCTTTAGACTCCCTGACCCCATTTCCAAACACAACAGTGGCCAGTGATGTGTGTGGGTGACTGTAGTGTGCTGGCGTGGTTCTTCTGATGAACCAGCATCCATTGCCTATGAAGCCCAAGTGGCACCTCCTCCTTCTGCATCTGTAAATTCTGTACAGCTGAGCAGTAGGCTGGCATCTGGATGCAGTTTGTTGGGCATCTGTTGTTCTACAAGTGTGCACTCTACCAGCTGATTCTCAACAACCTGCTAACACTGTGCAGCTGGGATATGGGGCAGGGGCGCAAGCAAGTCACTTTTGACTTGTGTGCCAAAACCTATGAATCGCAAAAAGACCAGGCATCATTGTACGATGGACACTCAATGGATGGCTACTTCTAGCAATGGCAGATGGAGTCATTATTTCCATGAAAAAGGAAAACTTGTGTAGAGCCCTGATTGAAAGAATGATTTTTTGATGAGCAAGTTTTAAATGATTGAATAAACGATTTCTTTATTGATCAAATATTAGTATATGGAATTATTGACTGAATTAAAAAGAAGTATTTAGCGGATGGGCGAATGAGTGAGAGAAAACAGGCCATTACCGCCATGGTATCAGTGAGACAGAATTTTGAAAGCGTAGTCCTGGATAGCAAGAACACAATAAAGAGATTATAGAACACATTCGGTGCCTAATAGTTCCATTTTCCTATTATTAAATACATAAATATTGATCTCTTTGGACAAAGGGAGGCCGTTCCATTGTGATGGTCCTCATAGAGGGAAAGCTGTCCCTTCCATACTGAGGCCTTATTGATGGGTGCATGGAAATAATGAGGTACCCTCTGTTCTCTGCACATTGATGTTACCTGGATATAAAATGCATAAGCATAATTGAGGTTTTAGGTGCGCTAATGTGATCACCACATTGAATACTTTTCACATATAGGTCCACTGGCATGACAGAATTTAAGCATTCCTCTTACCCTGCCTTGTGAATGAAAATATTGCATGGCTGAGCATCTCTGGTGTTAGGAAATTACTCACTGGCATGTGCTCTGAAGTATTTATGTCTGCATAAACTTTTTGACGATTGTATGCATTTGTAGTGTTAATAAAGCTGATGTTGTGCAACATTCAGAATGCTACATGAAATAGGTTCCAGAGTCGGTGTATTGCACAACATTTAATATGCATACACGAAATAGGTCCCAGAGTTGGGTGCATTGTTCAACATCCAGCACGCATACATGAAATAGGTCCCAGAGTTAGGTGCATTGTACAACATCCAGCACTCATACATGAAATACATTCCAGAGTTAGGTGCATTGCATAGCATCCAGCACGCATAAATGAGATAGATCCCAGAGTTGGGTGCATTGCATAGCATCCAGCACGCATACATGAAATAGATTCCAGAGTTAGGTGCATTGTATAACATCCAGAATGCATACATGATATAGGTTTCAGAGTTGGGTGCATTGCATAGCATCCAGCACGCATACATGAAATAGGTTCCAGATCTGGGTGCATTGTATAACATCCAGCATGCATACATGAAATAGGTTCCAGAGTTAGGTGCATTGTAGAACATCCAGCATGCATACATGATAAAAGTTTCAGAGTTCTGTGCATTGCATAGCATCCAGCATGCATACCTGAATAGGTATCAGAGTTGGGTGCATTGTTCAACATCCAGCATGCATACCTGAAATAAGTTCAAGAGTTGAGTGCACTGTACAACATCCAGCACGCATACATGAAATAAGTTCCAGAGTTGGGTGCATTGCATAGCATCCAGCACGCATACATGAAATAGGTCCCAGAGTTGGGTGCATTGTTTAACATCCAGCATGCATACATGATATAGGTTTCAGAGTTAGGTGCGTTCCATAGCATCCAGCAAGCATACATGAAATAGGTCCCAGAGTTGGGTGCATTGTTCAACATCCAGCACACATACATGAAATAGGTTGAAGAGTTGAGTGCATTGTACAACATCCAGCACACATACATGAAATTGGTTGAAGAGTTGAGTGCATTGTACAACATCCAGCACGCATACATGAAATAGGTCCAAGAGTCGGGTGCATTGCATAGCATCCAGCACGCATATATGAAATAGGTTCCAGATCTGGGTGCATTGTACAACATCCAGAATGCATACATGAAATAGGTTCCAGAGTTGGGGCATTGCATAGCATCCAGCACGCATACATGAAATAGGTTTCAGAGTAGGGTGCATTGCATAGCATCCAGCATGCAAACATGAAATAGGTTCCAGATCTGGGTGCATTGTTCAACATCCAGCATGCATACGTGAAATAGGTCCCAGAGTCAGGTGCCTTGCATACCATCCAGCATGGATACGTGAAATAGGTTTCAGAGTTGGGTGCATTGCATAACATCCAGCATGCATACATGATATAGGTTTCAGAGTTGGGTGCATTTCATAGCATCCAGCAAGCATACATGAAATAGGTTTCAGAGTTGGGTGCATTGCATAGCATCCAGCATGCATACATGAAATAGGTTCCAGATCTGGGTGCATTATTCAGCATGCATACGTGAAATAGGTCCCAGAGTCGGGTGCATTGCATACCATCCAGCATGGATAAGTGAAATAGGTTCCAGAGTAGAGGAACATCCTCACCCAGAACAACACATTTTAGGCAGCAGAAAACGGAAGCAGAGCTTCGCATGGAAAATGATTTCATAAATGTATTATAAGATTGATAAACATTTTAAGAGGCAGGATGCTCCCCTCCTGTTAGACAGATGAATGAGATGTACTGAAAGTCACACAAGCAGCATGCAAGCTAATTTTCGCTCATTGTAGAAAGAGGCTCCTCATGGAGAATTATGCTTCAACAACGTTCGAGCTATCCCTGTGCCTGATGAGCCGGATATTTGTGTGAGTGCAGAAGACGCTGTGAAAAAAGGTGCCAAGTGGATGAATATCGTGGTACAGCCTCATGAAAGAACCTTCCTCGCATGCCTCTGGGTTTCAACAATAGCCAAAAAGGAGGCGGGACAAGCTAGGGGGCTTTGCGCGTTTTTAAGGACACGCGCCGCAGTCCCCACGCCTTATATCAATCAAACATTGCAAAATGAAGGATGTGAGCTCCAGAGGGATTATATTATCTTGGTACCTGCTGGACCGCCCATCTGCGAGCCTTCCTGCAGCTGGTCACCGGTGTTTTATCAACTCCAGTACCTGCCTCTGGCTGATATAAGAGTCTTAAACACATGTGCCTGATGGAATGCTTCACGTTTCCAAACATCAGCTGACACATTGGATGCTCTCCCAGAAACGTGATTGCAGCTCCATGCAGAGGGTCTTCATCAAAGCCAATTGTCCGCCATTCGTATCCAATCAAGAGCGGAAAGCTTCAGAAAAGGATGCCATTGAGAAATAAGTAGCAGTAACGCACAGAGAGCACCAGGGCACTCTCTTGCGTCTTCTTAGAGTGGGACATGTGTACAATGCACATCAAATGATTGTGAAGCATGTTTGAGGCAGGATGAGTAGGAGGAAGGGCAGAATACCAACACTAGCCATTGGATGAAAGGCCGCAAGCCCAAACTAACACACAGAGAACAGATCTTCACGCGCAAAAGCAACGCAGCAGCCCTGAAACACTGCCACTGCGAACAACTAAGGGGCCTGGATTACACCTACTATCTCATTTTTTTTTTTTTAAATAAAGGGAGTCTTTCTCTAATCGGTGATATACACTCCGCCTCCCAAACCCTCTTTCCCAAATGCTTTTGAGAATTTGTAACATTTCTGAGTAAGCCATTCGAAAGTGATTTTAAAGTAAATGTTTGAAATTAGCTCAGTTAAAAAAAAGGTTTATTATTTTTCTGAAAGTATATAAATATAAGGCCTTTCCCAACATCTAAATACACTACTACTGACAAATTTAGTTATTATTGTAACTTTCCATAACGATCCCTACTGGCTTTCAAAAGAAATGTATTTATCAACACAGCTGAAACCACGTTCATTTTACCTAAATGTGCAATACATGCACTGCGGATAAACACAAACGTGTATTTCTAAGTGCATCCACAGACATTTTGATGGTGGATCAGCATAGATGCTACTTATCCCAGGAAATTGTAATAAGTACAGATGCAGACAAAAGTACATGTATCTTGCTAATTTATAGCCCCTTTGCATCGCTTGTCCCACACAAAAACACAAATATGTTAAACTGACATATGTATATATGCAAAAATAGCAAGAGGTTTGTGTCCATTTGCGTGTGTGTGCATACCAAAGCACACACTGCTCTGTGTCACAGATTTAGTTTTCTATGGGAGGGATTGTATTGCAACCGCAGCACAAACCTACATTATTACAAGCATTGTTGTGCGGGGGGGGGGTCTGTGGCACATGGTGCGTGTGGCACTATCAAAGGTGCCACACAAA
This sequence comes from Calotriton arnoldi, assembly GCA_963921515.1. Lineage (NCBI taxonomy): Eukaryota > Metazoa > Chordata > Amphibia > Caudata > Salamandridae > Calotriton > Calotriton arnoldi. The sequence goes on along the minus strand of CAWUFW010006966.1, from coordinate 30,168 downwards.
CTGTCACCTTTAGGCAGACCAGTGGGCAGGCGTGCAAGCGGCGGGGCCCTCCTCGCCACTGTAGCTACTGAAAAGCGCGAAACTCAGCGAGCGCGCCCTTAGGGCCCGGCCCCCTGGACCCGCGCCACACCCCCATAGTCTGGCCGAGTAGCCCGATTGGCTACCGGCCAGAGGAATCACTTCCGGGTCGGCCATGACGTGTGTCCGGCCAGAGTAGGCAGCAAGGGGTGGAGCCAGGGGGTGGGCTATGTAGGCCCCGGGTCCACAGGTGCACTTCCTCTTTTCCCGCACCAGGCCCCAGGATCGTTGGGGTTAACAAGAATCTCCCACCCACCCGTCCCTGAGATTAGTGGTTTGGGGGGGAAGGTCAGGGGGAGAGTGGCGGAAAAGAGGCCACAGAACATAGATTTGCAGGGTTAACGGGAGGCCTTCTTGCATACTCCTGAGGCCAGCACTGAGGGGAGAGACGGTAAGCTCTCCGCAGGGAGAATGAGGACACCGGCTGGGGAGGCAAGGGCGCCAGGTCACACGAGCCTCCTTGGCAGCCTGGTGGTAGAGGGGTTGGCCCCAGCAATGGCGGACAAGGACCGAGGGCTGGGGGCTCACCGCTCAAGGACGCAAGTGGGTTGCGCCTTGCGTGGTTCTCAGATAGGAGATGCGAGCCAGAGGGCCCCTTGGTGCTGGAGCAAGTAAATATTGCATAACCGGTGGTTATGAGCAGTGATTTAAATTGTGAATATTAAAAGTGTAAATATTGAATTTATAAATGTGTAATTTTGAATGTTTTTGTCATGTTTATGAACGTTGATGGTTATTAAACATAGCCGTTTTTTACCCACACTCTTGGAGTGGCAAGTTTTGATTGTGGGATTGCATGAGGTTGGGGCGGGGGTCATCCTAGGGGGTCCGGGCTCTATACCGACACGGTGTGCTGCTCTTCACCTGGCGGTGGGGGCGTAGTCTGTGCCCTGACAATGTGCATTGGTACTTACAACAACATATCGTAGGTTACACGCCGCTCTCCCCGCCCTCCGAGCTCTCTCGCTCTCACTCCGTTTCTTCCACACTTTCTCTCTCTCATTTTCTTCTCGTTCCCTCTACCTCTTTCTTTTGTTCCCTCTCTGTTTCCTCTCTCGTTGGCTCTCCCTCTCTCTCTTCCACCACTCTGTTTCTCCACTACTCTCTCTCGCTCTCTTTCCCTTTGACTTTCTCCCTCAGTCGCCACTTCTCTCTGTCTCTTCTCTTTCCCTCTCTCCAGCTCTGTCTCTCCTCCTCAGACCCCTCTCTCTTATTCCCCCCTTCTATCTCTCTCTATCACACACACACAGACCGCCTCTCTCTCTCTTTCCCTCTTATGTTTTTCATGCTCTTTTGGCCTGTGGCTCCTCTTTCTCGCTCTCTGGGGGATCACACGTCTGCTCGGACAACAGTAATGCTCTCCGGACACTGCCCGGTGCACACTCGCCACGTTGCCGCATCGCCGCTCTCGGTACTTTGGTGCCAGGGGCCTTTCAGATTTGGTGTTTTTAAACACCCACGGGTTGCAGAGGCGCCTCACCAGCCTCGGATGACAAACTGTTTCAACCAAAATCATGCATTTTGCTCGGGATGAACTGATGCCGGATCCCCTAGCTTAGCCTCTAGGCGAGGTAATCCATTAAGGAACACACCAACACCAGTAACACACTGTCAGTGAAGCAGGGGTGACATGGCAGGGTGGGGGTGAGGCGAGACTGGATGGAAAGAGTAGAAAGACTCTGGCCCTGGCCGTGATAGAGGGCTGCACCGCTCCCTCCCCTCTACTGATCTCACTGGTGCTCTCCTGGACTTCCTTCCCATGGCTGGTGGAGATCTGCTTTTCCCACCCCCCTGCTTTCCTGTCCCTCCATCACTTCTGCCAACCTCACTTGTCCATTCCCTCTGTCCAAGCCCTTCCTTCCCGCTTCCCCCTCCTCGAGAGCTGCTCTACTGAGCCTGCTCCCTACCACATGCCGCCTCTTTCCTCTTTAGCTCAATGGGCGACGCCTCTTACTCCTTTCATCCTCTTCTTTTCTACTTGCCCCTCATGTAACCTTCTTCGTCTCCCATCCCCCTTCTTGCACTCCATATGATGTGACATTCTATCCCTCTCCCAAACACCCCCCCGCGGTCCCCTGTTCCTACTCGGTAACCCCTGTCCCCCGTACTCCACCCCGTACAGTGCACATGCTCTCACCTCCCATGATCTACCCCTTCCAATGCTCGCTTCCTTCTCCTCATTCTGTTACTCTGTCATTACAATGTTCCCTCTCCCATTTCTCCACTCTACCCACTCTACTCGTTATGTCCTCTTCCCTCCTCCTCTATTGCATCCTCTCTGTCCTTCATAGGTTACCCCTCCTTCTCACCACACGCTACCCCTCACAAGATGGCGGCTTTCATGCCCCCTCTCTGTATCCCTTACAATGTGCCCCTCCCTTCCCCTACTCTGGCGCTTGCGCTTAACAATGCACCCAGCTCCACTGAGGAACGCCTCCCCTTACAATGTGTTACTTCCTGTTTTCTGCCCTTGTATCCTCTCTACCCCTCCGTGACCCCCTATTCTCCTGCTACCTCCCAGTGCCCACATTCTCCCCTTTTCTCCCGTTGCCCCTGAGCTTGTCCTCGCCCCTCATCTTCATCTGTATCCCCTCAGCCCCTCAGTGACCATGTCCAATTCTCACTCCTTCTCCGTGCCCCTATTCTCCCTTTCCCCTGTCTCTCTCTTCCCTACCCTCCCTCTGTCCCTCTCCTGGCTCTCAGTAAGGAAATAAAAAAAATCTTTATTGTATGATTACCTAAAATCTTTTACAAAAAGCAATATCATAAAAAGGCGCCAAGTATAAAAATATAAAAAGACAATGTAGATTATGCCGTGAAGTGATGCCGTGTAAAAGTGCGAAGTGTCACAACATTTATCACTGAGCAGGACCCCCCAATTCTCACTGTTACCCTTTTGCCCCTGAGCCTGTCCCTCTCCCCTACTTCCCCTACTCTCCCTCACTATCCCATCTGCTTCTCAGTGCCCCCCATTGTTGTTGCTTCCCCTTTGCCCCTCAGTCTCTCTCTCCCCTGTCCACCCGCAGCACCCCCTCTGCGCCTCAGTGCCGCTCTCCCCAGTCTCCCTCTGCGTCAACGCGCGCCCCTCGCTGGCGCGCGCCTCGCGCTCACAGGCACGCATTGTATGGCTGGGGAGGCCTGTGTTCGACAGGAAACCACTAAATCTCTTTGAGTCAATCGGCCTGAGATTGCGTGGCAGCTCCCCTGACCTGCATCCCCGGTAAAAAGGCAGACATTAGCGTCAGACTCAGAGCAGTTGTTCCTTAAACGCGCTCTGAGGCGAACATATGTGTCCTTCTCTGTTCCACGTCAGGCAAATACCTGCCCCGGGCGCTTCCCTACGATGTGCACAGCAGACTATATCCAGATTTATATATGCATGCCAGAATTTACCAGCAGCAATCTATGCAATAGCCTTATAAAGTAAACGTGCAAACGTTTGCGAGAGCAGTAATTCAGGGAACGCTTAATGGTGCATGCATGGCAATATTTGCCGTAGCAGTAATGCAGGTAAAGCATTAGCTATGCATGCAAACATTCACTGCAACAGTAACGCAGGTAATACCTTGCCAAGCATGCACTCCAGTATTACCAGGCATGCATGGCATTTACTACAGCACTGAAACAGGTACTGCAGTACCAGAAATACATGGCAGCATTTACTACGGCACTGGGGGAGGTACTGCACTACTAGGCATGCATGGCAGAGTGTACTGCAGCACAGAAGCAGGTACTGCACACTCACAGGCATGCATAGCGGCATTTACTACAGCACTGAAGCAGGTACTGCACTACCAGGCATGTATGGCAGCATTTATTACAGAATAATAAAACCACAATGAAGAGAGAGAAAGGTATTCAACCTGGTCATACCTTCCCTTTTTTAAGATGGGTTTTAGTGAACCTATAGAAATCCTAAAGATTTTGGGGAAATCGCTGATGACTTGCAGTAATCGGATAGATGACCCATTGAACCTCAGCCGATATCCGATACACATGTTTTTAATCATATCTGGGGTACCCTAAAATATATATCCCTTTGGCTATCCATCGAAATATTTTTGCTATTTATCAGGGTCCCTGCAATAATCCAGCTGGCACTAATGTGAAAACCTCGACGAATGATTGAATCCAGCGAGGTGGGATTTACCGAGCAAGGTGTGGGGACCCAGCCATGATGAAGCATGCCATTTACTGCAGTAATGAAGCAGGTACTGCACTACCAAGCATGCATGGCAGCATTTACTGCAGCACCGAAGCGGGTACTGCGCTACCAGGCATGCATGGCAGAATTTACTACAGCACTGAAGCAGGTAGTGCACTACAGGCCATGCATGCAGCATCCACTACAGCACTGAAGCAGGTAGTGCACTACGGGCCATGCATGCAGCATTTACTACAGCATTGAAGCAGGTACTGCACTGCCAGGCAGGCATGGCAGCATTTACTGCAGTAGTGAAGCAGGTACTGCACCACCAAGCATGCATGGCAGCATTTACTGCAGCACTGAAGCAGGTACTGCACTACCAAGCATGAATGGCAGCATTTACTGCAGTAGTGAAGCGGGTACTGCACTACCAAGCATGCATGGCAGCATTTACTGCAGCACTGAAGCAGGTACTGCACTACCAAGCATGCATGCAGCATTTACTGCAGCAGTGGAGCAGGTACTACACTACCAGGCATGCATGGCAGCATTTATTGCCGCACTGAAGCAGGTACTGCACTACCAAGCATGAATGGCAGCATTTACTGCAGCAGTGGAGCAGGTACTGCACTACCAGGCATGCATGGCAGCATTTACTGCAGCACTGAAGCAGGTACTGCACTACCAAGCATGCATGGCAGCATTTACTACGTTACAATTACAAAATAGTCCTTGACAGGGGAGATTCACACAGAAAACAATGAATATAGGCCTGAAATCAGTGCTATATTAAAGCTGTCCAGCCGGACAGAAAATTTAATAATGTATCAAATCACATAAAACACAAGAATAAAGTGGGACACAATCCTGCGTCCAACGCAACATATATAACAAGGACACAAATGAACAGAAATTCACAAATTCAGAAAAAGGCTCAGGCAGGACAAAAAATGCTTGTAACTTGTATAAACAAATGCAACAAGCAAACAATATGTAGAGACACCGTTACACATCAGTAATTAATTCAATTGCGTTTACGGTGCATATAAGGTCGACATCGTTTCGATCCCATAGAAACAATATTGGGATCATCATCAGGATGTAAAAATTACATGCCTGAGGGAATTTTAGCCAAGAGTAATAGCAGGGGGCAAGCAATGAGGCAATTGCTATAATGCCAGGAAGGGATTACTGCGGTCGCACGGAGGTACGTTAGATCACTCGAGCTTCTTGGCGCATAGCAAAGGAGGTAGGGTGGGATTGGGGCAATTCCCAATTGATGGTACTGGTATGGAGAGGCGCTGTAACCTAATTACACGAATAGCGGCAACCAATCCAATTTGGAAATACATGAAAGGTGCTGTGAGTCACGCAAAAATGATGCGAGTACTCCTGAGCCGGTAGAATGACCTGTGTATCCTTCAGTATTCCGGTGTGCTCGGGGCACACCGGAATACCGCCAAGACGCTCGAGTGATCTAACGTACCTCCGTGCGACCGCAGTAATCCCTTCCTGGCATTATCACAATTGCCTCATGGCTTGCCCCCTGCTATTATGGTTGGCTAAAATTCACTCAGGCATGTAATTTTTACGTCCTGATGATGATCCCAATATTGTTTCTACGGGATCGAAACGTCGTCGACCTTATATGCACCGTAAACGCAACTGAATTAATTACTGATGTGTAACGGTGTCTCTACATATTGTTTGCTTGTTGCATTTCTTTATACAAGTTACAAGCATTTTTTGTCCTGCCTGAGTCTTTTTCTGAATTTGTGAATTTCTGTTCATTTGTGTCCTTGTTATATATGTTGCGTTGGACGCAGGATTGTGTCCCACTTTATTCTTGTGTTTTATGTGATTTGATACATTATTAAATTTTCTGTCTGGCTGGACAGCTTTAATATAGCACTGATTTCAGGCCTATATTCATTGTTTTCTGTGTGAATCTCCCCTGTCAGGGACTATTTTGTAATTGTAACGTACTACTACCCAAGGTCCCTGACCATTACAATTGGGTTCCCTTGTTAATTAAACACAGCATTTACTACAGCAGCAATCCATGTAACATGTTGCTAATCATACAGGACGCCATGTAAAACATGCACGCAATGATCAAGCAAACATGCCAGCAGTCCAGCGTTTGTCTTGGCAGTAATGCAGGTAACAGGGTATTAAGCGGGCACTACAGTATTTGCAGTAATGCAAGTGACTCATTATCAGGCACGCATGGCATCGTTTACCAGGGCAGTAACACACTAACAAGCACCCTCTGCAATGTGTCTGGGTAAAGCCAGAGAGAGCCGTGCGTGGCCGCTCTTCCTCGTGTTTAGCAGTTCACTCCTCGAGCTCCGGAGGTCTGATGTCTGCACACTTCACAATGCTGGCAGAACTTTCGAAAATGAGAAACGTGTCATTCTTACTAGCAGGAGGGGAGAAACACTGGCGTGGGTGTGAATCAGAGCTGCAACTAAGTTTTGGATAAACTCTTGCATATTTATTTATTCACGTGGTGCTGTCCCCTCCCATGGTGCCAGCACCGCCGCTAGGCTTTGCCCCCTCTTCTCTAAAGATCACCCCTAGCCCCAACATATATTTTAAATGGCTTATGTGGGCAAGACACATCCAGTGACAGGCGTCTCGAGACTTCCGCAGGAATCCATCCATCCGATCAGACCGCTGCACCGGAGACATTCAGCAAGGGGTGCAGCAGGTGCAGTGGCACCGGAACCCAGAGGCCTGAATAGCCCACTCAACCCTGAGAATTGCTGTCTTTACTATTCAAACAGCAACTGGGGGATTGGGGGGGAGGGGCAATTTCATTCTTCGCTCTAGCTACGCCAATGGATTCAGCTCCGCTCCTTGAGGCGGTGACAAGCACAAGCCTCAGGTAAAGTGCACTCGGGCCTTCTGTGAGTGCTATCAAGGGGGCATGTGCAGAGGTAAAGGGGACATGCGGTGAAGAGGGTGCGCATCGAACATTTCTAGGCACCGTGCTACGTCTATTTCTTAGGCCGGTGAAGGGAGGGAACCGCAGGTTGGGGTTGGGGGGGGGGTGGAGGGAGGGGTGGTATTATTGTATGCTTAAGTCTCGTGCCATCGGCTCAACCCGAAGGAGCCAGACTACTTTTAAAAGCAAAGTAAACTTATTTTGAAAAACTCTCACTGTGTGCCCTTCCCCCGTGTGCGGAACGCCGGAATCCACAGAAAGCATCAATGTTTCCAACCCCAATGCAGATTGTGCACAAAGGGCTGCCAGTACATTGGGCTGGGAATGAGTCAGTAGCACTGCCATAGGGCGGCGCTCACTAGGCGCTCAGATGCACTGTCCACCTGGCAGGCCAGTCCGCCTCTCAGCAGCAGACAGGTGCCGAGCAGCACCAAGCCACGGGCGCCATGTCTGCACCTCAACATGTAGGTATGTGCGCAGGTGGGGATACAGGGCAGGGGGCAGACGCACGTTCTTGTGAGGGCTCTTCACGCACAATGGCTGAGGTAGGAAGCGTGCTGTGCGTGTCCCGGGCGCTGTACTGGAAAGACGGGCAGACGAGGAGCAGGCTGCATTGTCTCCCCTCCCCCCTGTCTCCCCTGTTCTAAAAGTGACTCCAGGAATGGAGTCGGTGAGTTGGCTGGCCCTGAAAGCGGCCTATTGAGAAGCCCGGCGCAGCGGCAGGGCCCTGTTTAGCCGTGGATACAATGTGCTGAATTGGCAGTCTAATTATAAATGTGGCATTTGGGCCCCCTGCAGACCCAGTGCCACCTTACCTTATGAGGGAACTTCGACTACAGCAACTGTTCAAAACAAAATGCCATTAGGGGATCAGCTCTCGCAACACAGGCCCGGCCGGGGGATTGTTTTACCAGCAGCCTCGCTCCGTTAGCACAAGAATGTATTATAAGAAACAAAGTTATGGGCCGAGCCGAGCGCGGGCTGCGCGCGGGGCCGCCCCGCCAGGTGCCAGGCCCGCGCGCCCACGGCGGCGCGGCTAATCACTTTCTTGGAAAGCATCCGTTATAATCGGCGTTATTCCGAATATAACGTCAGACGGTTCGACGGTGTGACCGCGTGCATGCGAGTGCGTATGTGCGTGCGCACGTTCGCTGAGGTGTGAGAATGGCCAGCGCGCTGCACATGCGAAGAAGGGGCTGATACTGACAGCTCAGAGGGTGGGCTATAGAAGCGTATGTTGTCACATTGCTTGGAGACTGTGCCTGGGGCTATATTAAAAATATATCCATCTTCAATAATGTCATTGACACCGAGAAAGGGCTAAAACAAAAATAGGTACATCGCTACAAACCGTGGCAGTGGTATACATGCGTGACTGTATATGTATGTAGCTGTGTGTATATTTATTTAAGGGTGTGTGTTTGTGTGTACACGCGTGGATAACCCATACTCATGTATCTGCCTACCGAGTTGTCTACCTTGTCCATCTACCTGTCTATCCATTTGACAGCGACACGTGCATGTGTATAGCGTGCATACATCATTTCCGTGTAAAAAATATAGATATATAAAATTATACATATAACATGAATACACAGATAGTTGCCCACAGACAGAGACAAAGAAAGACAATTATACAGACGCATATGCTGCCATTGCATGCAGTGTTTATGTTAATGTATTAACACTTACATAATAATTAAAAATAAATATTTCTGACAAGTTGTTCAAAATAAATGTCCTATATGGGGGGGGGCAATTAGGTCACTCCATAAGAGTATTGATTATTTTTAAATCATGTTGTATGCAATTTGAAGCTCTGCAATATACGAGGATCACCGTGCACTGGTAAGTTTTCGTTACAGAAGGGTCTGCTCGAGCCCCGGCAGTTTGAGGAGTGAGACACAGCGCTGCATACCTCACTGCCACGAGTCCATAGCGCCTTAGTGCGGGATACGCCCGTTAATAACGCGTGAGATCAATACTGGAGCAATATTCACCGACGGGAGCTGCCCCAGCACGGAGTGGGCTCTGCCGGCAGGAGCCGGTGGTGACACCGCACTCCTGGGGGCTCGGCACGGGGCGCCTGGAGCTGTCCTTATCGGCCCGGCCCAGGACCGCTCTTCCGAGGGCCCTGTGTCTACGGAGGCCACACCCTGCCGAGGTGGGTAATCTCCCGGCCACAGACCGACTGTGTTCCCACCCAGACACAACAGTCCTTGTCTGCCCGGCCCCTCTGCACCGCTGACCCCAGGTCTCTGTCCTTCTGGGCCCCGGAAACAAAGCCGATCGAAGCAATCAAACCGCTCTGATCGATGTGCAGGGAGAAGAGCCCCGTATCACTGGGCCACCTGTCGCTCAGGGACCCGTCTCCACAGCTCTGGACAAGTACATCTAAAGTGCAGACTTTTGTCGAGCACGAAACAATTTTAAAACAGTGAGCGTGGAGCGCATGGTGACATACCCTTTGTTTATAAAATCCTGCAAATAACGCTACTTAAAAGTTCGTGTCAGACAGCGGCACCAGATTAAAAATACAAAAAGAATTCCTTTTACTCTACTGCCATTTTTATTGTCATGAATATTCTAATGACGGTGTTGCTCTTTTATAGTGCAACGTGTAGTCTTGAAGTGCACAAGGGCACTTTATTAGTGAAAGTAAGTTCAGTTCAAGCGTGACCCTGGGGTAGAGAATTCTCTCTCTCTCGCTCCCGGAGGGTTCACTGCCCTGGCATCTGCATATCTGCATTCTAAATATGCATGCGCCTGTGGCAGCGCGACGGACGTGCCCCCGCCCCCCACCCCCACACTCCACCACACACACAGTAGTACCACTGCCCATCTCCGGTGACTTCAGCCACGCGCGAGACCCGCAGACAAACACACGCACCTACAAAGTAATATTTTTTTTTTAATCCCAAAAGTGAGAAAGCGAGCGAGATTCGTATTATTAAAATACGACGCCCGCCTCCTTACCCACGGGTACCCGGCGTCATCATAAAATGGGGATAAATGCCACAAGTGTAAACACGATTTACACAGGCATTAAATGATTAGACAAGTATGTCCTGCGCTGCTGTGCACCAGTAAACACTCGCTCCGCTTTAATTCCCTTTCCATGTCTCGGTCAAACAATGTGTATCTTTTAAATTAGAAATAGGTTTCTCGTGGAGTGAATATATATTTTAAAGCCGATGGAAATATTTATTTGTTTAACATGAACTGCACTAATAGATACCAGGACACATAATTGTGTATAGATAGGTTCGGCATTCAGGACATGGGATATTTCTAAACAAAATACAGTTCTTTAAAAGAAAGTAAAGTTCGAACTTACTTTTGTTTAGTTGGTCAGTGTCCCCGGCCCGCGCTTGGCCAGCAGACGGAAAGCCCGTTTTGTCCAGGTTAGGTATTGTCTCCTTGTGGCTCAGCCCCGGCTGCCTTGGGATTTCTTTGAATTTATGGCTCGTGCATTCTTATGAGGTCAGCCGGCCTGACCCCCGCAGGCAAAGACAGCACGTAGGGATCCCTGGAAGAGCCCGTACCAAGAGCCGTCTCCCGCCCGGGCCGCCGCGGGATCCCCAGTCCTGGGTCTCAGCAAGAGCCTCTCTAAGCGCGCATTGTTTATCGCCACAAATCAGAGATGCGGGGTCACTTTCAAAGTTTGCAGAACAACTTTATTTCAAAGCTCTGCCTCGAGAGATAAGGATGGCACTGGATCTCGCAAATCTTCGCTCGCGCGCCCTCCGGTGGCCATCTTGACAATTACAACAAATACGTTTTTCTTCACTTCCAAAACATGCTGTATTTATGAGATATGTCAGAAACTTTCAAGGAAACACAGTTCCGCGAATTGGGGGAAGACCACGTAACATTCAAGAGAGTACCCCTACGCCCAAGAGTAAATAACCCTTTTTCTTGAACGTTCACTTTCGTTTATTGCGATTAGTAAATTAATAATATATATGCTAATTAAAACAAATCCGCACTAGAAATCACCAAATATAAGATAACTATCAGTATTTAGAGTACCTTTTTCATTTTAGGCAAGCGTATTGGAATTTTACAAACTTTTTTCCACTTGATCACATATTGCTAAATGCAATTGTCAACCGACGATACAATTCGTGGAAATTCTCCTTCGTGTATGTTCCCTAACGGTGCGAATGGGTCATTACTACCTTTCTGGCAGTTGGGTCTCGTCTCTCTCTCTATCTCTCTCTCTCTTTTCGCCCCCGTGCCCGTCCGTTGGCTGCAGGTCTGTGTACCCTCGCAGCAGTGGGTACCCCTGCAATTGACTGACACATACAGCACATGGGTGCTCTGTGCACGGGTTAGAGACGTACACACCCGGCAGAGCGAGGTGAAGCCTCCCTATCCTCAGAGGGCCGCGTGGAGGCAGCAGGGCACCGAGATCCACCCGAAAGGCACGACCCAGCGAGGCACCGCGTGGGCAGCGCTGAACCACAAGGAGACTTCTTCCGAGGGATCCCGGCGGCAGAGCACACAAACAGACGCACAGCGACGGGCGCAGGACAACACCAAACAAACACGGCACAACAGGTAGCAGCACCCCCATTACCTCGGCGGTGTCCCTCCTGCTCCCAGAGCCGGCGCTCCTCGTGCAGAGCCCGGCAGCGGTTCTCATGGACGACAGAAGTCAGTCAGGAGGATTCGGGGGAGAAAATGAAAGTCAAGCCTCCTGCCGCCCCCCTGGCCATGGGGGGCACGCCGAGTCCGCCGGGGGCTGCTGCCGGCAGGACCGTTCAGAGCCGGCTCATTGTTTGCGTGTTTTTGTTTGTTTTGGGAGGGGGCGTCTGCGGGAGAGGGCTACTGCTGTCAGCCTTGGCAATCAATGTGAGCGGCCATGTCGTAAGTATTCAAAGCATTTCCCGTCGTGCACCATCAGAAAGTGAGTGGCCGAGGCAGTGATGTGTGGAAGGAGGCAGGGCTCGCCTCCAAAACTACACAGGGGAGGAGAGGCACCGGGAAGGGGAGGGTGAGGGGTATAGGAGGAGGCAGCGGACCCGGGAGAAGAGAACCCTCCGGAGGAAGCAGGCAGGAGGCGCTGATCATAGAAGGAGCAGGCAGAGGACAGAAGGATCAGGGCAGACAGGGCACCGACCGGCGGGCGGGTGAAGGCGGCAGAACAGGGAAGAAACCGTGATCCTGGTGACAGGAAGCACGGGACAGATGGAGCGGGATGGAAGAGCGAGGAGGCGCTAAGGGAAGAACCAGGCGCAGAGCAAGAGGAGCTTATGAAGGGTTAGGGAACCATAGGAAGGGGTCAGAGACAGCTGAGGTAGAACGGGGCAGAGGATCCTCTTACAGGGTTCAGAGGGAGAGCTCAGCTAGAAGGGGGCCGAGGGCCGTCTGAGGGGATCAGAGTGAGCTGAAGTAGAAAGGGAAAGAGTACAGTCTGAGAGGGATCAGAGTCAGCGGAGGTAGAAAGGGACAGAGCGAAGTCTATGAGAGGCTGAGGTAGAAAGGGGCAGAGTACAGTCTATGAGGGATCAGAGAGCCTGAGGTAGAAAGGGGCAGAGTACAGTCTGAGAGGGATCAGAGAGGCTGAGGTAGAAAGGGGCAGAGAATACAGTCTGAGAGGGATCAGAGAGCCTGAGGTAGAAAGGGGCAGAGTACAGTCTATGAGGGATCAGAGACAGCTGAGATAGAAAGGGGCAGAGCACAGTCTGAGAGGGATCGGAGAGAGCTGAGGTAGAAAGGGGCAGATGTTACAGTCTGAGAGGGATCAGAGACAGCTGAGGTAGAAAGGGACAGACCGCAGTCTATGAGGGATCAGAGAGCCTCAGGCAGAAAGGGGCAGATTACAGTCTGAGAGGGATCAGAGACAGCTGAGGTAGAAAGGGGCAGAGAATAAAGTCAGAGAGGGATCAGAGACAGCTGAGGTAGAAAGGGGCAGAGCGCAGTCTATGAGGGATCAGAGACAGCTGAGGTACAAGGAAGGTGGCAGAGGACAGTCTGAAAGGGATCAGAGACAGCTGAGGTAGAAAGGGACAGACCGCAGTCTATGAGGGATCAGAGAGCCCTTAGGCAGAAAGGGGCAGATTACAGTCTATGAGGGATCAGAGACAGCTGAGGTAGAAAGGGGCAGAGCACAGTCTGAGAGGGATCGGAGAGAGCTGAGGTAGAAAGGGGCAGATAATACAGTCTGAGAGGGATCAGAGACAGCTGAGGTAGAAAGGGACAGACCGCAGTCTATGGGCGATCTGAGAGCCTGAGGCAGAAAGGGGCAGATTACAGTCTGAGAGGGATCAGAGGCAGCTGAGGTAGAAAGGGGCAGAGAATAAAGTCAGAGACAGCTGAGGTAGAAAGGCGCAGATCGCAGTCTATGAGGGATCAGAGACAGCTGAGGTACAAGGAAGGTGGGAGAGAACAGTCTAGAGACAGCTGACGTGGAAGAGACAGAGGAACCTCTCAGAGGGATCAAGGAAAACTGAGGAGGAAGGGGGCAGAGGACCCTCTGGGGGAATCAGAGACAGCTGAGGTGGAAGGGCAGAGGACCCTCTGGGGGAATCAGAGACAGCTGAGGTGGAAGGGCATAGGCCCCTCTGAGAGGGATCAGAGACAGCTGAGGTAGAAAGGGCAGAGCACACAGTCTGAAAGTGATCAGAGACAGCTGAGGTAGAAAGGGACAGAGTGCAGTCTGAGAGGGATCAGAGACAGATGAGTTAGAAAGGGGCAGAGTACAGTCTGAGAGGGATCAGAGGCAGCTGAGGTAGAAAGGGGCAGATCACACAGTCTGAAAGGGATCAGAGAGAGCTGAGGTACAAGGAAGGTCGCTGAGGACAGTCACAGCTGAGGTAGAAGGGACAGAGTACATTCTGAGAGGGATCAGAGACAGCTGAGTTAGAAAGGGGCAGAGTACAGTCTGAGAGGGAACAGAGACAGCTGAGGTAGAAAGGGGCAGAGCACAGTCTGAGAGGGATCGGAGAGAGCTGAGGTAGAAAGGGGCAGATAATACAGTCTGAGAGGGATCAGAGACAGCTGAGGAAGAAAGGGCCAGAGCACAGTCTGAGAGGGATCGGAGAGAGCTGAGGTAGAAAGGGGCAGATAATACAGTCTGAGAGGGATCAGGGACAGCTGAGGAAGAAAGGGACAGACCGCAGTCTATGAGGGATCAGAGAGCTTGAGGCAGAAAGGGGCAGATTACAGTCTGAGAGGGATCAGAGACAGCTGAAGTAGAAAGGGGCAGAGAATAAAGTCCGAGAGGGATCAGAGACAGCTGAGGTAGAAAGGGGGAGAGCGCAGTCTATGAGGGATCAGAGACAGCTGAGGTACAGGGAAGGTGGCAGAGGACCGTCTGAAAGGGATCAGAGACAGCTGAGGTAGAAAGGGACAGACCGCAGTCTATGAAGGATCAGAGAGCCTGAGGCAAAAATGGGCAGATTACAGTCTGAGAGGGATCAGAGACAGCTGAGGTAGAAAGGGGCAGAGAATAAAGTCCGAGAGGGATCAGAGACAGCTGAGGTAGAAAGGCACAGAGAGCAGTCGATGAGGGATCAGAGACAGCTGAGGTACAAGGAAGATGGCAGAGGACAGTCTAGAGACAGCTAAGGTGGAAGGGACAGAGGAACCTCTGAGAGGGATCAAGGAAAACTGAGGCGGAAGGGGGCAGAGGACCCTCTGGGGGAATCCGAGACAGCTGAGGTGGAAGGGAATAGGCCCCTCTGAGAGGGATCAGAGACAGTTGAGGTAGAAAGGGCAGAGCACACAGTCTGAAAGTGATCAGAGACAGCTGAGGTAGAAAGGGGCAGAGTGCAGTCTGAGAGGGATCAGAGACAGCTGAGTTAGAAAGGGGCAGAGTACAGTCTGAGAGGGATCTGAGACAGCTGAGGTAGAAAGGGGCAGATCACACAGTCTGAAAGAGATCAGAGAGAGCTGAGGTACAAGGAAGGTCGCAGAGGACAGTCTAGAGACAGCTGAGGTAGAAGGGACAGAGTACATTCTGAGAGGGTTCAGAGACAGCTGAGTTAGAAAGGGGCAGAGTACAGTCTGAGAGGGATCAGAGACAGCTGAGGGAGAAAGGGGCAGATCACACAGTCTGAAAGGGATCATAGAGAGCTGAGGTACAAGGAAGGTCGCAGAGGACAGTCTAGAGACAGCTGAGGTAGAAAGGACAGAGTACATTCTGAGAGGGATCAGAGACAGCTGAGGTAGGAAGGGGCAGAGTACAGTCTGAGAGGGATCAGAGACAGCTGAGGTAGAAAGGGGCAGAGTACAGTCTGAGAGGGATCAGAGACAGCTGAGGTAGAAGGTGGCAGGGGACCCTCTGTGGGGAATGAAGAACATCTGGGGAAGAAGGTGACATAGGACCTCCTGTGGATCATAGAGAGCTGAGGTACGAGGAAGGTGGCAGAGGACAGTCTAGAGACAGCTGAGGTAGAAGGGACAGAGGAACCTTTGAGAGGGATCAAGGAAAACTGAGGGGGAAGAGGGCATAGGACCCTCTGGGGGAATCAGAGACAGCTGAGGTGGAAGGGCATAGGCCTCTCTGAGAGGGATCAGAGACAGCTGAGGTGGAAGGGCAGAGGACCCTCTGGGGGAATCAGAGACAGCTGAGGTGGAAGCGGCAAATAACTTTCTGAGAGGGATTAGAGACAGCTGAGGTAGAAAGGGGTAGAGTACAGTCTGAGAGGGATCAGAGACAGCTGAGGTAGAAAGGGTAAGAGCACACAGTCTGAAAGGGATCAGAGACAGCTGAGGTAGAAAGGGGCAGAGCACACAGTCTGAAAGGGATTAGAGACAGCTGAGGTAGAAAGGGACAGAGCACACAGTCTGAGAGGGATCAGAGACAGCTGAGGTAGAAAGGGGCAGAGTACAGCCTGAGAGGGATCAGAGACAGCTGAGGTAGAAAGGGGCAGAGTACAGTCTGAGGTAGAAAGGGGCAGAGTATAGTCTGAGTGGGATCAGAGACAGCTGAGGTAGAAAGGGGCAGAGTACAGTCTGAGAGGGATCAGAGACAGCTGATGTAGAAGGGGCAGATGACTGTCTGAGAGGGTTTAGAGAGCGCTGAAGTAGAAAGCAGGGAATACAAGATGGCAGAGAGTGTTTATGGGGAAACAGGAAATAGAGGGGCACGAGTGATGACAGAGGGAGCAGGACAGTGGCTCCCTGATGAGTCAGGAAGGACAGAGGTGAACGTGGACTGATCCCTCTCCTGTTGAGAACAGGCACACGACCCCGGGAGCTGGGCGTAGTGGGCAGATGGGAACGGAGGGGTCGGTCGGACAGCGGACAGAGAGCGCAAGAAACACTCGAATTGCTGCGGTGGAGGGGGGCTCTGGTTAGAGGGGGCGGGGGGACGGGGAGGGGGCTAAAGAAAAAGATATCGGAGGGGGAGGCCCAAAGATAAGGGTTTGTGTTCAGGAGCTCTTAATAGAAAGACGGAACCTTGAGAAGGAGGAATCCTAGAAAGATGCGCCTGGTTCCCCGAGGATGACGCAGGACGGAAAAAGGGAGGACTGAACTGAGAACCTGAGACAGAAGTCATAATACCGAGGGGCATGCGGTGACTGTGAGCGACATGGGCCGAGAGCGAGGGACGTGAGCCGAAACTGAAGGACGTGAGCTGAGAGTGAGGGACGTGAGCCGAAACTGAAGGACGTGAGCTGAGAGTGAGGGACGTGAGCCGAAACTGAAGGACGTGAGCTGAGAGTGAGGGGCGTGAGCTGAGACTGGATGACGTGAGCTGAGAGTGAGGGCCGTGAGCTGAGGGTGAGGGACGTGAGCTGAGACTGAAGGACGTGAGCTGAGAGTGAGGGCCGTGAGCTGAGGGTGAGGGACGTGAGCTGAGACTGAAGGACGTGAGCTGAGAGTGATGGACAAGAGCTGAGAGCGAGGACGTGAGCTGAGATTGAGGGACAAGAGCTGAGAGTGAGGGAGTCGAGTCAGAGCTCGTGCTGTGAGTGAGTTATATTAGCTGAGAGAGAGGGACGTGCGCTGAGACTGATTGACATGAGCTAACAGAGAAGCTCACCTCCAGTTTCGGGGCATGGGCTGGCGGTGAAGGGCAAGTGTTCAGTGAGGGCCAGGAGCAGAGGGCGAGTGACAAGAAATGAGTGTGAGGGAAAGGGGGCTGATACTGAGAGACGGGGGCTGAAAACGAGGACAAAGAGCTGAGAGTGAGGGGAGCCGGTGACAGTCTGATACACTAACATAGTGAGGGGCAGAAGCTGAGAGTGATAGACAATCTGAGGGTGGGGACAAGAGCTGAGAAGGAGAGGCAAACGCTGACGAGATGAGACTACGAGAAAGGAGGTGATGGACAGAGAGTGAGCATGAGGTACACGAACTGAGAGTGATGTGCAAGAGCTGAGAATTTCAAGAACTGAGAGGGAGGAACAATAGTTAAAAGTGAGTGACAGAGCTGAGAGTGAGGGGCAAGAGACGGAAGAGAGTGACAGAGCTGAGAGTGAGGGGCAAGAGTTGGCAGTGAGTGATAGAAGCCGAGAATGAGGGGCAAGAGTTGGAGTGACAACGGTGAGAGTGAGGGATGAGTGAGAGATAAGAGATAGAAGAGAGTGACAGAGCTGAGAGTGAGGGGCAAGAGATGAAAGTGAAGGGAAGCTGCTGATAGAGGCAAGGGCTGAAACTGGGGGGCGGAGAGCAAGAGTGGCATCTGGGTAAGACGACAGGTGACTGAGAGTGAGAGACAGGGGCTAAAAGGAAAGGCTGCGAGCTGCAGGCAAAAGACAAGAACAGGAAATGACGGGTAACACCTGCGGGGAAGGCAATCAAAAATGAGAATGACAAGATCTGAGTGATGGAAAGGAGAAAAGAGTGAGCGAGAGCAACTGGGAGTGACCTACAGGAGCTCAGCGAGATGAAAGGGAACTGAAGGTGACCGAAAAGAGGAGCTAGAGGGGGAAAGGAACTAAAGGTGATGTTAAAGAGCAGCGAGTGAGGGAAAGGAACTGAGGGTGATGTTAAAGAGCAGCGGGCGAGGGAAAGGAACTGAGGGTGATGTTAAAGAGCAGGGGGCGAGGGAAAGGAACTGAGGGTGATGTTAAAGAGCAGTGAGTGAGGGAAAGGAACTGAGGGTGATGTTAAAGAGCAGTGAGTGAGGGAAAGGAACTGAGGGTGATGTTAAAGAGCAGTGAGTGAGGGAAAGGAACTGAGGGTGATGTTAAAGAGCAGCGAGTGAGGGAAAGGAACTGAGGGTGATGTTAAAGAGCAGTGAGTGGGGGAAAGGAACTGAGGGTGATGTTAAAGAGCAGCGGGCGAGGGAAAGGAACTGAGGATGATGTTAAAGAGCAGCGAGTGAGGGAAAGGAACTGAGGGTGATGTTAAAGAGCAGAGGGTGAGTGAAAGGAACTGAGGATGATGTTAAAGAGCAGTGAGTGGGGGAAAGGAACTGAGGGTGATGTTAAAGAGCAGCGGGCGAGGGAAAGGAACTGAGGGTGATGTTAAAGAGCAGTGAGTGGGGGAAAGGAACTGAGGGTGATGTTAAAGAGCAGCGGGCGAGGGAAAGGAACTGAGGGTGATGTTAAAGAGCAGCGGGCGAGGGAAAGGAACTGAGGGTGATGTTAAAGAGCAGTGAGTGGGGGAAAGGAACTGAGGGTGATGTTAAAGAGCAGAGGGTGAGTGAAAGGAACGGAGGATGACGCAAAAGAGCAGTGAGTGGGGGAAAGGAACTGGGGGGTGTAAAAGAGAAGACAGGGAGGGAAAGGAAAGGAAAGGAACTGAGGATGGTGTTAAAGGTCGAGGGTGAGGGAAAGGAACTTAAGGTGTTTTAAAAGAGGAGCTAGAGGGGGGAAGGAACTGAAGGTGTTCTAAAAGAGGAGCGAGGGGGGGGGGGTAAAATGAACTGAGGACGACGTAAAAGAGCCGTGTGTGAGGGAAAGGAACTGGGGTGGTGTAAAAGAGAAGACGGGGAGGGAAAGGAACTAAGGATGGTGTTAAAGAGCAAACACTGAGGGAAAGGAACCTGGGATGATATTAAAGAGCAGAGAGTGGCAGTCCGTAGATAACGCACTGAGCACCGACGTAAGCACACACCCAAATACCCGGGCACAGGCGATGAGGGTGAGAGGTCCGGAGACGCCAGAGTGAGGCGGTGTCCGGCCTAGAGAGGTCCAGAGAGGAGAGCAGGGCATTAGTGGGGCAGGAAGAGGTCTGGAAGGCGGGGTGGGGGAGGGGGGGGCTGGGCAGTGTGCGGGACGCCAGAGGTCCGAACGAGGGCAAGGAAAAAAGTTCCACATCGGTGCTGAAAGAAAGTGAAACGTCGGTTCAACAATTGGCCGGGGACGGAAGCGCACCCCGGGTAGCAGAGCACGAGACTGGTGACGAGACCTGGGTGCGTGCGAGAGTGAATGTGCGTGTGTGTTACCCTACCCCTAAAAGGGGCAGCGAGAGCCGAGTGCCGACACGGCTCATTTGCGCAGAACTGCCCGCCAAAAACAGTCAAACCATGCATACTAAAAAGACACATCGGGCCATAATTTAAAGCACAAATACTAACACAAATATGATATATATTATTTCAACTTAAAAAAAAAATATATATATATATATATATATATATATATATATATATTGTTCTTTTTTTCCTTACGTCTCCTTGTACAATTTTCACAGCATATAAAAGGAAAGACTTTAGAAAAAGGAGCAGCCGTTATGGTCTGAGGACGAAAAGGCGCGTGTCTTTTCGACTATCCTTTAGAGTGGGTCTTTTTTAAATGTCTTTAACCGTCTTAAGGCTGCGGCGCGAGGCGTGTTTCTCTGTGCACGTGTATCAATGAATACACCCGGTCCTGGCAGCCATCAAGCGAGGTCAGACCTGCCCACACCGAGGAGTCTACAGGGTTAAACCCGCGGGGAAGGATGTGTGAAGTATTGTGAAGTCTCTTCGCTGTCAAATAGGCGCTGCGGGTCACGTGCACATGCACGCCCACACTCACAGATACGACGCTTCCGGGTGCAGAAACGCGCATACCCTAGGATGTACGAGCAGTCACTGGCAGGAAATACTGCGAATGTTATTGTTAGTTAAAATGTGGATGTTACATGTTCAAAGTGCACGCACATTCGCGGACACACAAGCACACAGTCCCCATTAAGGTGCAAATGCTCACTCAACACCGAAGGAATCTACTGGCGGACAGACTGCGACATATCAGGAAGACGAACACGAGTTGATACCCCCTTGGCAGGGCACACGCACCATCAAAGGTGCACGCACACCCACACATAGAAACACACACAAATATACACACACACACACACAGCTGTGAGACTCCGCTGCCGAACACACAGCATCTTTTGAGATGTTAAACTTGCGGTTCACGGGAAGGGAAGGCACAGCGCGGGTTGTATACACTCGTAGCCTAAAAAGATTACTTTTTTGTCCGAACACTAGAGAATAAAGTTGATAAAATAATATGAATGGCGTTTTTTTGTTTTTTTCAATGAAACCATTACTGGAATTTCACGAGATATTTCATGTTCATATCAATTGCATCAATTTTTGGTTTTGTTGTGCATTAAAGTTTACAGTGAAGCTAAAGAGCGTCTAGACACTAGCATAATTCGTGTTCGTGTCAGATAGGAAGGTTAATGTTTGTTCACGTTTTGACCTCTAACAGTGGTCTGTGAGGACGATGCCGCCGCCTCGTGGCCTGTCATGTTTGATATAGACGGGATTCTAGGCGCAGACGCACACCCAGCTGCCACACGCAAACGCTTCCGCACGCACACGGTTATGGGCACGCACAGACATACATTGCTATTCAGGTTGCATCAACACTTTCCTGTTGCACAAAACTCACACATTCTGGGCTCACAGACAAACACCCACCTGCGAGGCGCACACATGTACATTTCTAGGCGAGCACACACATCTTATGCCCAAAGCTCGTGGCCGCGCACTTAAACACACGTACAGCAGTTCAGTGTGCACAAAGACACTTTCAACGCGTGCACACACAATTCAAAGGCGCCCGCACAACGCTTCAAGGAGCACACCGCTCGCACTTTCAATGCACTATAATGCACATAACACCTTCAGAATGTCAGCATACACGCGTACAAAGGCACACACTCGGCCATAAACTGCTAAAGCACTTTTAGGTTTTACTCACACAGATGCACACGCCCACGAGCCGCATGCTCACCCCTTAAGGCACTCACAACACATATTCAGCGTTCGCCCTCATCCATCCATTCCTACAAGGTGGACACATGAATACATACTTCCAGGCACACCCCTGGTAGATGCATAGATGCGTGTGCGCCCACACCGCCATCGTTCATAAACGCGCACCGGACATTTTGGGTGAGCACACTTGGGTGCAGAAGAGCACACACCCCCATTATGATGGAAAAACACTTTCAGGATTTACACACACACCATCGGTAGCCAAGTACGTCTACCAGGGCTACGCGGACAAACACGTGCACCTCCAAGGTACATGGCCGCTCCTCCAAACCGCACATAAACTGATTTGCACTGTTCACACCTGTACCAGGTGGACATATGAAAATATACCTCCTGGAGACATCTGTGTGCCCTGCGGGCGCACACAAACTTTCAAGATGCACACTCCTTCAATGTGCCCATATGTACACATAGTTTCAGGGCACTTCCATACCTCATGAACACATCATTTCAAGGTCCTTTTCCATACCCCTGTTCCCACATACTTGCAAAATTTACTCTCCTACAAGATGCACATGTGCACGCATGCTTCCACGTCACTTCCCCGTGCAAGTGTTTTTTAAGGCACACTGTTACCAGGTGCAACCAACTGTTGCTTCGGTCCCCTAACTTGACTAAACATGCCTGGAGCCCCGAAAGACGCAGACATGAGCGGTCCGAGCCGCCCAAGGGGACCTCGAAAGTCAGCGAAGGAAAACCCATTGTGACAAAAACATAAGAGGGTGAAAACACCGTGGACAGGTGAATTGCAACTGGGAGTACTCAGGACTATTTCCTCTCATGAACACGTGCTTAGAGAAATAAACCAGGGCGAGGAAATGCAGATGCACGGTTCGGACGCATGCATTGTGCGTAAATTGTGCGCGGTTCGGCATCCTGCAGCCCAGGATGGTGCAGGTCCCCATGAGCCGCGCGCCCGAGCACCCCTTGACGCCGGCAGACTTACAGGCACGTGCGGCACGGTGGTGCCAGGACGGCTCGTGCCTCCAGCATCCACACACACTGGAGTATTTATGTGTCGGCTGCTCTGACATAAGGCACTCCTGTGGGGTTCCCTCTGCTTCCCTATAAAGGAACTCAAAACTGCAACACGGAGAAAGAATTCGTGTGTGTGTGTGTATCTGTATATATAAATGTATTTTATACACACACACAAACACAGTTGTAATTGTTTTGTGTTGGGCTGTGGCATGACTCACAAGAGGCAAAGACTGGAGTAAGGCAGGATTCCCCCTCCCCCAGCCCGGAATACTGTTAATAAAGAGCATATTATACTCTGTTCGTAAAGCAGATCTGTTTTAATGTTTTGAAAACATGGCCTTTAACCAAAAACAAAGATGCAAGGGGGTATATTTGTCCAGCAAGGAAATAATCACACTGAATTTGTAGCATATTAGCAAAGTTGTCTCACTACTGAAGCGATTGCTACAAGCAGTCCTTGGGGTAATAAAGAGATTTTCTCAAATCACTTTTAAATTCCAATTTAAACCTTCGTATTGTAGTATTAAACGTGCCAATGGGCATGCAATATTAGTACAGTTGCCCCAAATAACATGTTTTATTGAACAATATTTATTTTCTCTGCTTTGGCATGTATGTATGTGTGTGCTTGTGTGAGTGAAAACTATTCCGAAATTGCCACGTAATACGAGGGTATTCGGCGTATCATTAACTCGTGATATGCAACATTTTACCATTTTAGGAATAAAGAAAGAAAACAGGGGTTAAACCTGGAAAACCGCGCTGTGGCCGCGCCCGCTCAGCGGGATGAAATGTCGGCATTTTTTGCTTGTGCTTTCAGTCTCGCGGAGTGGTACTGGCAGCCGAGGCCACCGGCTCGGCAGGAGGAGCGCACACGGGCTGCGTGGAAGAGGCCTTCACTCTGAGTGTCTGGATAGCACACCCCACCCCTCGGGCAGGAAACGGGCACCCTCGCAGCTGGGTGCCTTCACTCTGAGTGTCTGGATAGCACACCCCACCCCTCGGGCAGGAAACGGGCACCCTCGCAGCTGGGTGCCTTCACTCTGAGTGTCTGGATAGCACACCCCACCCTCGGGCAGGAAAACGGTCACCCTCGCAGCTGGGTGCCTTCACTCTGAGTGTCTGGATAGCACACCCCACCCCTCGGGCAGGAAAACGGTCACCCTCGCAGCTGGGTGCCTTCACTCTGAGTGTCTGGATAGCACACCCCACCCCTCGGGCAGGAAACGGGCACCCTCGCAGCTGGGTGCCTTTACTCTGAGTGTCTGGATAGCACACCCCACCCCTCGGGCAGGAAACGGGCACCCTCGCAGCTGGGTGCCTTCACTCTGAGTGTCTGGATAGCACACCCCACCCCTCGGGCAGGAAAACGGTCACCCTCGCAGCTGGGTGCCTTCACTCTGAGTGTCTGGATAGCACACCCCACCCCTCGGGCAGGAAACGGGCACCCTCGCAGCTGGGTGCCTTCACTCTGAGTGTCTGGATAGCACACCCCACCCTCGGGCAGGAAAACGGTCACCCTCGCAGCTGGGTGCCTTCACTCTGAGTGTCTGGATAGCACACCCCACCCCTCGGGCAGGAAACGGGCACCCTCGCAGCTGGGTGCCTTCACTCTGAGTGTCTGGATAGCGCACCCCACCCCTCGGGCAGGAAACGGGCACCCTCGCAGGTGGGTGCCTTCACTCTGAGTGTCTGGATAGCGCACCCCACACCTCGGGCAGGAAAACGGGCACCCTCGCGGCTGAGCGCCACAGTGGAACGTGCTGTGGCTCGTGGGGTGCACACTCACAGCCAGCCACCCCAGGGCATCACAGTGCGCATATGTGCACTCGCTTCAGGGGGCAGCGAGGTGCCAGGCTGTCGCCCCCGTAGTGCCCCCCGCAGCAGGGGGCCAGAGAGGTGCTTTGGCGTCAGTTCCAGGGGAGAGGGATTGTATATCATATGGTTGATATATCCTCAGAAGACGGGTCCCCCCAATACTACTCCTGAGTGGGCTGAGGGCCCTGGCAGATGGTACACTTTGGCCGGCCTGCAGTGTCTGACTGTGCCCTCAGTAGGCCCGTATTTGTCTGGGTGCCTCTGACCTTGTACCCCTCAAATGTCCGTCTGTGCTTTTTGTCAGCATCCCATTGATCTCTCTTTTCAGCTTGTCCGTTCTCTCATCCTGTCTTCCGTTTACCTGTCGGTGCCTTCACTCCATGCACCTGACGTGCTTTCTCGGTGACTGTCCGTGCATTCACTGCATGCACCTGTGTCCGTGCTATCTCTCTATCTGCCTGCCTGTTGGGGTCTCCCTTCTCTGTGACTGTCCGTGCATTCACTGCATGCACCTGTCCTTGCTAACACCCTATATACCTGCCTGTCGGAGTCTTCCTTCTATGTGACTGTCCGTGCATTCACTGTATGCACCTGACCTTGCTATCACTCTATATGCCTGCCTGTTGGGGGTCTCCCTTCTATGTGACTGCCTGTGCATTCACTGCGTGTACCCGTCCGTTCCTTCTTTCTGTGTACCTGTCCGTTCCTTCTTTCTGTGGTACTTACCTGCCTTCATTCTATGTGCCAGTATGCGCCTTCCCTCCAGGCACTTGGCGCCTTCGCTCTACGTGCCCGTCCGTGCCCTCCCTCCATGTGCCTACTCTTGCCCTCCACCTCTCACCGGCCCAGGTCCTATATACTTGTGCCTGTCTGTCACTATGACCGTGCGTGTGTTCCCTGTACCTGTCTGCACGCGCCCTTCAAGTGCCCGCAGTTGACCCCCCTCGCTGCGCCTGTGCCCTCTATGTGCCAGCCACTGCCCTCCATCCGTGCTGCCGTCGGTACCCTCCGTGAGCGATCACCCTGTATCCGTACTGCTCTTGTCTTTCTCCTGGTTGCCTGTCCGTGCTGTCGCCCTGTCTGTGCCTCCCATGTAGACGTAATTGGTGTATCGGTGTGTGTCCTCCGTGTGTCTCTGTGGTGCCCTGCGTCTTTGTAGGACCCCTTCATGCCCCGAGTACCACTTTACCTGCTTATCTGTGTGCCTGGCCACACCCTCGTGAACCTGTAGTGCCATGGTGCGCCCGCGCGTGGCACCACCTGTGTGCTTGTTCGTGTGCCTGCCCATGCCATCAATGTGCCTGGGAGTGCCCATGTCAGTCTATGAATGGCCTCCATCTATAGGCTTGTCTGTGTTTCTGTCCGTGCCATCATCCTGCCAGCGTTTGCCCTTGTGTGTCTGTTAGTCCCATCCATTTAGGTGTTTGTCTGCGCCTCTCCATGCCCTGCTGAGCTGTGAATACACTCCACCTATTTACACGTGTGTGCTTGCACCATGTCCTGGTGCACGTGCGAATCCAAGTGTATCTGTGTGCGAATCCAAGCCCTCTTGCGCTCGTGATGCTCTGGTGCGCCTAGAAGTGGTCCTCGCTATGCGATGGCTACAGGGTGTGCCTGGGGGTGCCACCCATGCAGGGGCGCGGATGCCGGCTCTGCACCTGACAGGTGAGGGCGGCATAGTCTCCGATGACACTACATCAGGCTGTGTGCGGTGGGCAGTGTTTCGCGTGCACGAGGAGTGTGCAGGTCCACAAACAGCCCCATCCGCACACGCCGCTGTTTGCCAGGGCGTGCCTGGCACCCGGCCGCGCTTAGGGGGTGCCAATTGCCTCTGTCCATATCAGCTACCCAAACGGTGCCCGGAGCAAGAGGTGCGAGGGATGCCGGGGGACGGACAGTGCTGTCCGTGGGCAGAGCTGTTAGTGTGAACCAGACACCTCTCTCTCCGAAGGAGGGGGCTTCGGCAATGTGCAGGGACCCCACGCCACTATCTCTGCTGGAGGAGGTTAGCGCCCTGCTAGGGCAGGGCTGGAGTGATAGCGGGCAGTGCCGGCACCCCTAGCTTCAAAAGGAAGCGTGAGCACCGGGCAGTGCCGAGGACCAGACAGTTATGGAATGTGAGACGGAGATCCCGCACCGCTCACTCTGAAGTGAAGGTGTGAGATCCGGGCAGTGTTGGAATGTGAGACAGCTTCGCAGAACCGCTCACTCTGCCGGCTACACTGCCCACAATGCACAACAATCCTCCAATTGTCCGGAGATCTGCAGGAAAGCCTGAACTCACGGCTTGGCCGCAGTAACACTTTTACATAAACGCGACCAGCAATTCTGAAGCAGCGCCTGATGTCTACCAGAGAGTCTTGCAGCGCTTTACAAATACTCCCGCAACCCGAGGCCTTAACTTCAACAAACAAAATCCGGGACTGCCCGAGGCAGGGGTTGGATCTCGGGGCGGAGGAACGCCAGAGCCCTCGTCAGTACCGGGCATTCCTGTACATGAGGAGAATGACCCCCACCCTCCAATGCATGGTAGCTGCTAATGGGGGGTCCACAAACCCGTGTTCGTAACGCTCCCGGTCTGCAGGTCGCGCCCTTTTAAAACACCAACTTTCAGAGTGAGAGCCAGCCACGTAACTGCAAAGGAAAGAAGGTGCTTGTGGCTGTGGGCGCCGCACCGGCGGACCACACTGAGCGGACCTGTGCTTTTAGACATTCCAAAACACACCTTGAAAGCCGAAATATTACACAAAATACAAAGAGCATATAAAACACAGCACAATGGGACTGAAGGTATGCGGGGTAAACTGGGTTCCAGAAGATGTTAAAACACAGAAAATGTAAGTTTTCAATTATCCATCTTGGAGCAAAAGGTGCGCTGCATTCAGAATCTATTAATACATAAAAACGGCCGTCCCCCCCCCCAGCACGCCACCTCACTGCACACCAAGAGCACGCCAGCGGAATTTTCAGGCAAATTAAAACTAAATCATCTTGGGGATAGGGTTGGAATTAATTATTCGTAATTATAACAAATAGCCCCCGAGGGCAGAAGTGAATGCATACATATTTGGCTTTCATTTCAAAGGGCCAATGTTAAGCAAAAGAAGGGAAGCGCTGGAGAAAAAGTGGCAAAGAGCTGAAAAAGTTTCCCCGAGAGGGGCCCGGGCTGGGGCGGCCCTAGAGGTGCCCGGCCAGGCCCGGCCAGGCAGCGGGCAGGGCGGCGAGAGACGGTACTCACATGTGGAGCTCGGAGGGCAGGCGGCGCGGGCAGGGCTGGCAGTGGGAGCCCAGCGCCGGGACACGAGCGGCAGCAGGCACAGGCAGCAGACAGCAGCCAGCAGCAGGGGGAGGGCCAGCCAGCGCTGCGCACACCTTCACCGCAGCTCAGCACGTCTGCCAGCCTCGCGCCCTCTCTCCTTCATTCCCACATTCCCTTTGTTCCTGAAAAAAACACACAGCTACACGTCATATCACAGTCCCCAGATGCATTCTACACCAAAGACAAAAATGAATAATTCAGGCACGCTGTGCATAGTCTTCGAGGCAATAAACCTGCTGCACTTTCACAAACCAGGGGTAATTATCGCCGCTGTGAAATGGGACTAGGGCCGGGCAGAAGCCTGCCGCGAGGGGGTGCGCTGAACACAAAGTTTAAGCGGTGACCTGGTGCGGCCTCTCGCGTCACTAGACAGACCACAAGAAGCACACGGGCTCGGTCACAATGAAAGACTGTGTAAAGGCATCTATAAACGATGGATGGATAAGTGGGTGGGTGGATGGATGGATGAATGGGTGGGTGGGTAAGTGGATGGGTGGGTGGATGGATGGATGAGTGGATGGATGGATAGATGGATGAATGGGTGGGTGGGTAGATGGGTGGGTGGATGGATGGATGGGTGAATGGATGAATAGGTGGGTGGGTAAGTGGGTGGGTAGAGGGATGGACTTGGATTGATGGATTACCCTAGCTACGAAAAAACTGAGGGATGAATGATTGGATTGATGGTGGCTGAATGGCGGAACAGATAGAGCATTAGATATGCAGCCAGACAGCCACATGGCTGGACCAGTGGACGGGAAAGAGTGACAGGAAAGGGGCATGTATAGTACCATGTAGACAGATACACATAGAAAAGCAGACAGACATTCAGACTGGCTGTCATGCAGACAGACAGGCGTACAATAGCTCCCCGTAGTCAAAAAGACACATAGAGAGGCAGACAGAAAAGAGACATTCAGTAAGGAAAGAAGAAAACCACACAGGTAGGTAGATAAAAAAGACAGTCAGATAGACGCTACAAAGGCGGACGGACAGACATACAGGTAGATGCACAGACAGAGGTTCTGTTCAGTGAGGTGGACAGGTCACTCGTTTTCAGACCATAGACAAGCCCGGTGTGGCACTAAGGGTGGCGTTGGGTCCAGCCCGCCCCCAGCTGCAGTGACACTGCGCCCTCTACACACAGGCGCTAGACTGGAGGGAGCAGGCAGCGACACGTGCAGCGCGGGCCCGCCGCCGCCGCCTAGTCCCCAGAGCTTGGCTCGGGCTCAAGGCAGGAGCCGCCGGGGATCCCCGGAGCCAGTATAAGGGGAAGAAGGAAGGCTTCGCAGCAGAGACTGAGCTCTCGCTGTATGTGAGGTGCGTGTGGCTCAAAAGGACGAGCCCTCCCGCGCCCGAAGCACCTCGAGGTAAGATGTGCGTGGCATGCCATGGGCAACCGCGGGGCGGACGGTGTTCACTGGGTAGTTGGAGGTAGAGAGCCGCTTCTCTGCAGCGGGCAGCCTGCGCGCTTCACCGGGCGACAGACTACATTTAAGCAGCTTTACTTGGAGGCATGGCTCGCCACACAGTTCAGGGTGGCTGCGATGCCACTGGGCCCGTCAGAGTGCTGCGAACGCTGAAGGTGACAAACCTTCATTCAGCCTGGGTGCCTAGACAGGGTGCAGGGGCACCGGAGTCAGCCCCGCACAACGCCGACACTGTTATATTAATAACTCGAGGTAACTACAGGGCCCGGGCGCCTGGCTGTCCCAGACGAGGTTCGCGGGGTTTAGACGCCACCTGCAGGCTGGTGAGATATTACACGCCACAAAGCCAGCTCTCTCGGCGCACACGGACACGGTCAAGGGCTTAATTCGTTAAAAAAAGAATCATACGTGCAGGGGGCTAAGGCTTTTCGTAGGAACCCGACGCCACTGCCCAAGGTTGAGGTTGTCGAATGTCAAGCCTGTCACGTTTTGCGTTTCACCCCAATCCTTTCGCTTCCACCACCTATACCGCCTGTCTTCATCTCTTTCTCGCATCTTCCTCATCCCCCATTTCTGCCTTCTTCTCTTCCCCTTGGTTAAAATCTGATGATGAGAAGTAAATCCTGTTTCCAAAAATGAAAACGAGTTCCAGTGCCCACCTCCTTCAGCCATTCTACACAAATCAAGCAGTGGCATGGTCAAGTTAGCACGAGTAAAGTGTGCACCAAGAGAAGCACGTGTGTGAAGGCGACACACAAATGCTAATGTTGTGTACACATGAGAAACATGCACAGTGCGAAAGTATGACTCTGTGGGGCACTTAGAAGCACACAACAGAGGAACTAACTAGTGCGAATAGATGGCACACGATCAAAGTGCACGTACAAACTGTTGGGGCAAAAGAGAACGCAAGCATGGGAACTAACAGGTGCGAATTTACGGTGCACGAACCGATCACACGAACAGGTACGCCTTCGAATCTGCCGGGGAAGGTGACAGCACAAGCGAAGCCATTTACAAACAAATGCAATTCTGTGATACTCGAAGAAAGCACGCGCAGATCCCGGTATTTGGAACACGGAATACCACGCAGACAGGCACATGTGCAGATTGGTGTGCACAAGGGCCACGTGCGATATTTGGGACAAGAAGACCGACTCGCAGCGCACTTCAGGGCATCCGTTCACACTCATCGAGTGTGAGGGTCCAAGCAGATTGGCAACACAAAGCACGTCATGCCGGGATTCGTCCAACACTACCGGTTCCACT